>VXBN01008740.1:89550-134449 GCA_013397395.1 Sinosuthora webbiana | reverse complement strand
CAAAACAACAACAACAACAAAAAAAAAAAACACAACACCGTATTTTGCGGCTGTATTCCTTGTCCTAAATGTACTATTCTCTCTCATCAGACTGAAAGAAATTATCTGAATGCTAACATTATCTGAGGTTGGATGCCTTTTCTAGGGTAGAACCTGAATTTTGCCTCAGTAGTGGGTACTCCTAAGTTACTTTAAAGCACAACAAACAAAACTAAAAAAATAAGCTTTAAGTATACCTTAAGCAAAAAAAAAAAAAAGGCAGAGATGCTTTCAGGAAGAACTGAACTATTAGGAAAAACAAAAAGTAGCAAATAAAACAAAGCAGCCCTTATGCATTGCAAAAAGCTCATCTGAAAAGTTCTCATGGTCAGGAGTAAAAGAGCAAAAAGGGAGTACTGCTTTATCACCTCTTAAGCCTGACAGCAATTAATTTCAATCATTTGGAGCAATCAGGAGGACTTCAAAGTACTAAGTCTTCTCTTACTTCCTCTCTATATTAGGTGATGTATAACAAAAATATATCCCTTACCCTGTAAAGCTTTACTACCAACTAGAAAATTCCAGAGAGACATAAGCACTTTGATTAAGAGAAGCATAGAGTGACAAGTGAGACAGTGGAAGAGAGTTACTATTACATTAACCTCACCGCTAAAAAGTAAAGTATCTATGAGATGCATATTTTCTAGCAGAACATAAGAAAAAAAAAAAAAAAAAGGAAGATGAACTGTAATCTGTAGCATAGGTTATCTTTGGAGTATGGATGAATATGAGCCAAGTTGAATAACTGTCTTTTAATTAAGGTTTAGAGCACAACTCATAAGCAATGTTGAGTAAAAAACATATAAGTAATTTTAACAAGGTAGTACTGAAATGCGAAAATAATAAATATCCCTTAAAATATTTTTTTTCTTTGAGGAACTTTAAGCAGCTATGAATATTCATAAAATGTCACATTTAATAGAAACCAGCATGTTATTTCATGAACATTAGATCCAGCAAAGCCTGTCTTCCTACGAGTTGCATATTTTCTACCCAGGCCATCACTTCCTGCCCTCAGTTCCAAACTACACCTCCAGTCTTCCACAAAACTTACACTGTAGGTAGGAAGCTAGAGACTCCCATCCCTGTTTCAGCAAAGATTTGCAAAACTGACTGAAAGGGTCCATCTGTTTATAGGGTCAGAAAAGCAGCTAAATTTCATAATGTGATTTCCTAGAAGAAACAGTATATAATTGAGCAGGTTCCTAAACTGTCACCCTTTATTGCTGTCTTCCTCCCTGAGTGACTTCAGTAAATGAAATGTGCACCTTGACCAGTAAGGGAAGTAAGGAAATGCAAAGCAGTTATCAGTCCAAGGCTCAGCCTGGATCCTGTTGAACTTTGCTGGGCTGGGAGCCAGAAACTGCTTCCATAGAAATGCACTTGTTGTTCCTCCAGCCCAGCAGTCCTTGCCAACCACTGTCGTTTTTTCTAAACCACTGCCTTGTTGGCATACACATTCCTTATAGGGGTTCTCAGACTTACAGAGTCTTACCACAGTCAGACCAAAAAATATGGTTTAAGTATAACACTATTTTTTTTAGTTTAAGTCCTGAGGCCTTAGTGTCCAAATTTTAAAGTTGAACTATTACACCTCTATTGACACCATCTAGCTTTGAATAATTTATGACACATAAGAATTTAATAAAATTAGCCTACTCTTTTGGAAGATCAATATCATCCACAGTTCCTAAATTTCTGAAGTATTTTGAAAGATTCAATAGGTTTCAAGCAAAGGTTTTGCCTCAATGAATAATCATCCATTTATATTATGATTTAGAACCAATTAATATAGGCTACACAGAATAAAAAATAGCTACTGAGTAACTAATAACCAGCTGTACATTTTTATGACATAAGACTCAAGGCAGTATTAAGATCGGGTGGCTAAAATCCACAGAAAAAACACTAAGTCACTCATTAATTATTACTGAATTCATCCTGTCCCTGTTGTATCTGCAGCCACATAAACAAAGGCTAAAAGGCCCTATCTTCCTTCCCACTAAGTTTCTGGAGCTGGTAATTTGCTTTTGTCAGACATGTGGGTAACAGGTAGAGGAGAGTGGCCCTTCCATGACACAAAAACACACAGGTGTTCACAGCCAATGACAAGGAGCTAACTATCACCCTGCTAACTCCTTAATATTGAGCACTCTTTGTCTTTAAAGACATGGTATATATAGCTTTTACCATAGGAAAGGAAGAATAAAAGTTCTTGTGCAAATTTTCAGCAAAGCAAAAACACAGAATGGTCCAGACCTGATTTCATTGCAGCCAAGCATCCAACATGACCAGAAGTATTGCAGCCAAATGAAAATGTCTTTCCGGGGATTGCAGCACGACGTACTGTCGTCATGAAGCTGTGGGTGTGAGAAGTGTGTGGCATACTAAGATGGAAAGCATACGGATAGAAAACAAATTTCATGGAAAAGATTTGTCAGGGGAGATTAAGATAACTGGTTTTGACATTAAAAAGTAGGATTTAAGTTGCAAGGCCCCACATGAATTCAGAATAAGTTTTTGCTTTCTATGATACAACAGTGAGAAAACTTCCTTTCTTTTACAGTCTTAGAGTTGCACCATCTTGGGAATGACATTCAGTCTTCCTAGATAAACATTATTGTAAAATATTCAAGTTTTGTTAGTTTTATTTTGTTCAATAAAGATTTTCTGCAAAATTCTAGTGCATTTTAAAATCTTCAGCACTAAGTATAAGCAACCTTTAAATTACCACTACTTTTACAGTGAGTTTATACCAGCTGTTTTCAGCTGGAGAACAGATTGCCATAAAGTCTTCTACAATGCCCTGAATCTTGAAAGTGAGCAGAAGGTAATCGTTCTCTCCTGTCCTTTCTATTCCCAGAGAAAAGGCTGGAGACAAGGGGAAATAGGAAAAAAAGAACTGCATATAGCTATCAAAAGGAGAAGGGAGAAGTTAAGAAGAGGCATTTGTCCAGCAAAAGAAAGGATTCCTATACAACTGATACTGGACAAAATGACTGTAGGGGGGAAAAAATGGTATTAAGTTATTAGCTTTATAAAAAAATTCACTTTCCAACTTGAAGAAAATTTTTCAAGAAAATGCCTGCATGCCTAAAATTGTCATTGTACATGACAATTTAGTGAACAGGTGCCCAACATCACCAATGGGATCAAATTCCTTTTAGAAATAAATACTAGTCTTTTAAGAAGGAAGACCACTCCTAATAATGTGGATTTATTTACACACACACACACTTCACAAATAGGTCCATATAAGGCTCAAAGATCCTGAGCTACCACTCCCCGTTTCCCTTCCTGCTCTGGGGATGGAGTTGAGAATTGGAGGTACAAAAAAGGTGTTACAGGTTGATATAAGAACAATTAATTTACTGGAAACAGCAATGAAAAAAGAAAATTAACAGTAACAACTACAATATTAATAACAAACCATTTAAGTCAACAATTTACACATAAACCCCACAACAAATACCAAGCAGCTCTTTCCCATCACACCATGCTTTCTCCTGACCAGAAAAGGAATGTCTTTCCTCCAGGAAGCCAGAGTCCCTTTTCCTCACCACTGGCAATGGCATAGGATGGTACAGAATAACATTACAGTCTTGGCTGTGCCCACATGTCACAGCATGTTGCAGCCTAGGAGAAACTGTAAAAGGAAATTAGGATTCCCGGGCTCAAGCGATCAGGCGGGCTCAGCCTCCCTGTCAGCTGGGACTGCAAGTGGGCACCACCACCACACCCAGCTACTGAAAAAAAAAATTAACTCTGTCCTGGCCAGAACTAAAACACCAACAAAACAAGGTCCCTCAGAGGCAGGAAGCACTTAAGCTAGAATATTAAGAGCAGGGCACACAGAAGAGAGACCACCTTGAGGTACTGGGAAAAAAAAGAGGCATAATAAATCTTTTCCAAAGTGTAAGAAACCATTGGCTGTTTGGAGTTAAGACTTAACTTACAGCATGGAGTTTTCATGAGGTGTCCACATTTCTGTTCCACTAAGACGGGTGAATCTGCATTATTAATCCTAAAATTATAGCTCAAACATGATTCTTGTCACTATGCTTGTCACTCTCTTCAGACCTGAAACACTAATTTTCCACATCAAAAATTTAATAGGTGATGCATTACGGGAAAAGATGAAAGAATAACTTACATTAAAGGAAACAATATTTTAATAAGCTTTTAATGTTAATTAGTCAAGAGTACTTTTAAGCTGTCATATAAGATCTGTATCTGCTTACTCTCTGAGTAACTGGGGTTTGTTGTTGATGCTGTTGTTTCTAAAGAAACAGAAAAAATACCTATAATTCTCTTATTACAAGTAGAAAGCTTTAGCACACAAACATGGGACATTCCCAACTTTCAACCCCCAATTTCCTTCTTATGTGTACCTTTAATCAAATAAACCAATTGTATTCAAAATTATAATATACCTCAGAATTACTGTGGGTCATAATCACAAATTGTTCTTGTTATTTGAGGCCATTTGACTATTGTAATAATCCAAAAATCTTGGTGTTTTTCCATGTTAACTGAAAAACTTGATCAGAATGGAAAGAATAGGTCAAAAACATAACTTATGGGTGCTTTTCTTCACTTTCAATCTATACACATAATTTCACAATTTAGCAGCTGCATGCTAATATTTATTTAAAATTTAAAATCAGTACAGCCTTAGTATTGTTCAGAAAGGATTTGACCTGCAAGTATAATAGATAGTTGTCATAGGCCTCATAGTATTAGCTGAAAATACTGAACTATAAAATGTGGAACTTTACTGTACCTGTTCAAAGAAAAATCCAAAAATCAATGTAAAAAAATCCAATAAAATTGCTTTTAAGTTATAACATTTTTCACAGCAGAATGAAAATAAAACAAAAACATACAGTCCATTACTCTTATGAATTACCATCTGCAGAAAAAAAAATGGTAAGGAGTCCCCATCATAGGAAAAGTTGACTGGATCTTTTTTAAAGGTGTCAAAAGAGAATGACAGACACTTGCTTTGGTTTTCTTAGTTCTATCTCTATCGCCCAAGTATTGCAGCCTCCTTCCATGCCCCTATGAATGAATGTTGTTTAAATTAGTCCATTTAAAAGGTAGGTTGAGCTATTTTCACATTGACTTATATAAAGCCATTTTTTCTGTTTTATTAGTCACATTAGCATTCTATTGCCCTTTAAATGTCACAAGTTCAAGAGCATAGCTGTACATATCCTAGAAATATTCCTGGTTTATGTAATAAAACAAAAAGCTACAATTTCTTGGGACAGATAAAGTGACAAAAAAAAAAAAAAACCCACAAAAAAAAACCAAGCAGGGCATAATAGCACAGAGTAAAACAACAACCAGTAAGACAAGATTGTTTGCAAGTGAAGGAAGAGAAGGAAGAGCTGAAAGCACACATTTAGAAACACTTGTTTGTATTGTCTCTATCAGAACATGTGAAACAGCTGATAAACCCAGCACTTGCTGTAACTCACAGAAAGGAAGAAAAATGGCACTGCACTTACCCCCTGACATATTCCTTAATCTTTCAGGGACCTTTGAAAAGCCACATTGTACATTGGAAGTACTCTCATTTATTAGTGGTGTTTCATTTGAAAGCAGAAACCTGCACAATTCCCTAGCTGTATGGTATCTAACCTAAAACATTTCCAGGTTTATCGAGGGCAACATGAAAAGCCCAGAATGGTTGGAAGGAAATATTGGAAATCAAATGAATTTTGAAGTCTGCAGGATCTGACCTAGCATCTTCTGTCAAAGACATGTAAGTGCTTCGAAACAGGTTAGTGCTTGAAAATATCACCTGAATCACCAAGTCCAGTTACCCACAGAGGAAAGCAAAGTACAAATTTCTTTTCCAGAACTGCCATAAAAACATCTTCCCTACATGTTACTTAGCCCACGCTACACTACCCACCGTCTTCTGACAAATACAAGGCTCATTATATTGTGGCTTTTAAATGTCTATTGCAATGTGCCACAATAAGACATAACTCTTTCTGTTGCCAAGTGTCACAGCTCCCCACAATTACAAATAATTTGCTAGAAAAATTAGCTTAAGAGGAAAGTGTGCCACATGGTACAAAGGAGGGCAAACTCTTCTTCTCCTCTGCCTTCCATCCACTCCAGAAATCCTTGCCAAGCTCATTAAACAGAAAACCACATACACCCACAAGGATGCACATAACATGAGGACTTACACATCTATACAGCCACCCAGCAGGAATATTTTTAAGCTTTGTGCATATCATGCTTTAACCCCAGCCATCAATTAAGCACCACACAGCCACTCACTCACTGCTCCATCCTGCTGGTGGGGGAGAGAATCAGAAGAGCGAAGTGGAAAAATCTGTGGACTGAGATAAAGACACTTTAGTAGGTAAAGAAAAAGCTGCATGCATGCAAGCAAGGCAAAACAAGGAATTAATTCACCACTTTCCATGGGCAGGCAGGTATTTATCCAACCCCATGAGAGCAGGGCTCCATCACATATAGCAGTGACTTGGGAAGACAAATGCTGTGACTCCAACATGTACCCTTTTCCTGCTTCTTTCCCAGCTTTATCTGCAGAGCATAATGCCATACAGTATGGGATATCCCTGTGGTCACTAGAGGCCACCTCTGTCCTAGAGGTGTCCTCTCACAACTCCTTGTGCACATCCAGTCCACTCACTGGTTGGGTGGGATGAAAAGAAGAAAAGGCCTTGTCTTCTTCAAAGCCCTGCTCAGCAATGATAAAAACATCCCTGTGTAATCAGCACTGTTTCCAGCACAAATTCAAACCATACCAGCACTGTGAAGAAAATTATCTCTACCCCAGCCAAACCTAACACAGTACATTATGATCATGTCATGGCACCTGAAACGAGGCTGTACCAGCTTGGAAGCTTCAGTGTTCTGGTCCATTGTGCAGGGTGTCACAGGGAGCAGTGGCTTCCTGGTGGCTGGAGGTCCCCATCAGGGTCTGTTGAGGCAGAGCTCAGTCCTGTAATGCAGCCCCTCACCAAGCATAGAGAGCATGGTCTGGTCTCAACCAGAGCCCTGAGAGCCCAAACCTCAAAGGCAGCCCTGGTACAGCCTCTGTATTGCCCAAACAGGGCTGTACGCAGGGACCTTCTGCTGTGGAAATTTCATCTGGCAGCTCTGCAAAAGGTGGCAGGTAAAGGGGAAAAAGGAATGAGAACTGCCACATAACAGGAGCATGGAAACCCTACACCTGTGGATGTAGCTACCTGCTCCAGCACAACCTATTTAGTATCTGTCATCAGGTTCAGAGGCAAACAAGCAAGTCACTGACAGTCTGAAGATCCAGTTATGGCTCTGGAAGCACAGAAAAGCCAGCACAGTAAAGGGCAGTACCTCTTGCTCCCAGCAATATCAGTATCTACTCAAATGAAGGCAGGAGTTCGTAGTACTTGCTTTGTATTCCTATCTGGTCTTCCAGCTGACAGGTTGTCACCAAACTCTAGAGGGCCCCAGCAGGCAGGGCCAGAGACCCAGTGGTGTGGAGCTGCCCAGATGCTACGAGACGTTACACTTCAAGGATTTTATGCACAGCAAAGTTCTATGTATGGCAGCAGGCAAAGGAGGAACTCATCTGCCATTGCTGCTGAAGGCTGTCAACACCAGCTGCCCATGTAGGAGAGACCTTGGTGCACAATACACAAGATGAGTGACGCTTGAACAGAAAGTTAAGTTGATAAGAAACTTATCCATTGATAAGAAAGTAAAGGCTGCAGACAGCTGTGTAAGAATGCTTAGGCACAGAGATATTTGCCTGACAAAGCCAACTTAGCAGTCCCCACAAAGAAACGATGAGTAAGAAAGTCACTCAGCAGAAGGGTTTTGTCTAAACCTGCAAGTGCTCAAACCACTGTGCCTAAATTTGGCCCTGGAATCTGTAAGCTATTGAATATCATCTTGTTGCAATAAATGATGGAGTAGTTCAAGGCTGAGAAACACAACTGCCAGCCATGGCTTCTGTTTTAGACTATCCTAATCCATTCTTGATTTATATATAGGACAGAGCACCCTAATGAATCCAGCACAACTCTGAACAAAGACCTGAGCTCAGCTCTTCTGCATATGCTTTCTCTCTGTGAATGTTTCAACTCCAACTCAGCAAAAACTATGATGCAAATGTCTTCTAGGAAATACATAAATATTCTCATGCCCAGCGGCCATTGAAAAGTTCATTCTCTTTCCTTGAAGCTGAGATTGCTCTTCCCTTGAAGTCGGTAAGGTCTTCAACTAGAGTTTTGAAAATGTGCTCTGAGGAACTGTTAAATCCACTCATCAAACACAGTACAGTAACTCTGGTTAAAGTTGACTGTGCTTCAGGATCACACAACCCTCACAATCCATCCTCTGATAGACACAGACTGATTTCTTTGAGAAACTCCTTGCTTTGAGCTAAAACACAAATCCCACACCTTTCATAGAATCATAGAATTGTTTAGGTTGGAAAAGACCTCTAAAATAATCGAGTCCAAGTGTAAGCCCAGCACTGCCAAGTCCACTACTAACCCGTGTCCCTAAATGCCACACCTACACAATTTTAAATCCCTCCAGAGATGGTGACTCCAACACTTCCCTGGGTAGCCTGTAATAGTGCTGGACAACTCTTGGTGATGAAACTGGGCCTGATCCCCTGGTTGTTCTGCACATGCTCCATGATGGCACTCGAGATTTGCTCCATGGCAGGTCCTTGGCACCAAGGTCAGGCTGACTGGCCTATAGCTCCCCAAATCCTCCTTGTGGCCCTCCTTTTAGATGGACATCACATTTACTAACTTCCAGTCAGCTGGGACCTCCCTGATTAGTAGACTGCTGGTAAAAAACTGAAAATGTCTCATTACATCCCTGTCTTCCTGCAAGCTATTTTGACACTTCTTCTCTCCCTTTTGTTTCAAAATCCAGGGAGATGAATTTAGGCAGAACTACATTCAAGTATTTTTCCAAGCTAGAGAAATTATGCATAATTTATGCTGCATAACATGCTATGCAATGTCCACCATCAAGTTCCAGGAAGAGGTTGTTCAACTTACCCACTTATGAATTTTCATGAGAATAGGATTAAGCATTTTTGACAAAAATTTTTATCTCCCTTGTTTACAGTAAACATGATTATTCTTTTTTGAGATAAAAAAAGAAATGCTGAAGTCATCTAGGAAAGCCAACAACAAAGGATATAGTTGATTCTTCTGTATGTTCAAAAAGTTGTGTTTGAATAACCCTAACTCACGATGCTTTAGTTGAGTCATGTTTTCCTGAATTTTTGCTTTTTTTGATCTGTCCTTATGAAGAAAAGGTCCAAACTGTGAAAGTTCCTGAGATTTGTATTGTACTGCACTAATGTGGAAATGGTCCTACCAACTCAGAGCAGACATTTGTCTGGTCCACAGGGTAGGAAAGAAGGTAAAATCAGAGAAAGCATGGTTAGGTGCTCCCTAAAGCATGTCCCCAGATCCCAATAATTATGAGAGAGTGAAGAAAGAAGGAATACCCTTTATGGAGATAAAAAATTTCAGCTCTCAAGTTGTGTAAAAACATGATACCCAAGTATAAACAGTGTGGTTACTGCATCTGCCTGTCTTCTTTAATAGAGAGCTTTGTCCTACATTTTCTGTTCTACTTAATGTAGAATTTCATCATTCCCTATCCTCTTCCTGAAAGGAAACTGAGGTCACTTTTATTCTTCTTTGTTTAATACCTGTTCTGAGCTGTTCCAAGAAATAGAGAACTTTTGCAGAGACTTCTAGGTTTCTGTGCCAATATTGATCCTCCTTCAGAATCAGTCTCCTAACCTGCTTCTTCTTATGGGCCAGATCAAACTTTGGAATAATTTCAAAGCTCAGGTCTGTCCCTAAATGCACCTTTTTCTCCCCCATTCTTCTCCATCTCTCCATGCAGCACTAGCTCCATATGTAAGGTGATGCTTGGAAGGCAGACTAAATTAGGGAAGAAGCTTTCTGGAACTTACCTCTCTGACTCATCAAGCGAAGAAAGAAAGAAAGGCTAGTGCTCTAAATATAGTCCCTGACTACCTGTCAGAGGCAAAGAATATCAAAGAGCCTTGTAAAAACATTGTAATTCAACATGAACCCAAGGAGTAGGTTAGTTATGCTGTCTAGACTTATGCAATTAGAAGTCATCACCAAAATAAAAACTCGTCTTCAAAACCTCCATTATTTCTCACTCAGAAGACCTCAATGTCTGTTTCCACACCAGATTCTGCAGCACTGGCCTCACCCTTACCTTTTGAAGAACAAGAGCATAACCCCTGAATTTCACATGGTCTTTCACTTTTGTGGCTCCCAGGGAATTTGAAGGGGTTTAGATGCTTACAGCCCATGATAGAGCACAAGGCTGGGATACAGCATTAGAAGCAGTAAACCATCACCCTTTCACAGCGCAGCTGGAGCAGGCTGCTGTGAGGAGAAGGCAGCAATTTCACTCTCTATTCTTTACCCTACAAGAACCACATTTAATCTTCCAAAAAGGAAGACAGAAGAGCCTACATGTGACCCTAACATTTTCCAGCTGGCCATGGCACTGAATAGAAATGTCAAAGTAAAATCTACTTTTCCTGTAACTGAGCAATAAAGACACTTATGCATCACATTCCAGAGCCAAATACATGATTTTCCTGGAATGAGATATTCGCTGATCTGATTCGCTCCTCTGGAATCAGCATTTCTGCTAATAAGAAACGGACCCAGACTGAGTCTTGTGTCACCGTTGGGATAGACTGAGAGATGAGAAAAAAGGCAAGGGGAAAAATTCTCACCTATTAAAAACCAAGCTCTAAGCTGAATCCTCTGTGTTTATGAAAAGAGCCAGTGAAAGCTGATGCACCCACTAAGAAGGCAAGCACTGTCATCACTGACCTTAGTGGGTGATTTGTGCATGCCTGTTGCAACACAGCCCTTGATACTGCTCCTTGGCAGGAGACTGCTCATCATCATCTGGCAGCTTTAGTGGAACTTTAGTGGCTATAGGGGAGAACTTCATGGGGAAGAAAGGGGAAATTTCCTTCCTTCCTCCCCTGCCTTGCTCAGAAACTAGAAGGTGCAGCCTCAGGAGCTGGCTCTAATTGGTAATGGAATGTCTAGATATAACTAGGTCCTGTGTACCCCCCTGTCCTCGAAGGATGTAATGTCAGCTGTGTTCGTGGGCTTATAGTGCCAAACACATTGTGACAGTGTGCAAAACAGGGTTTTTTCCTTTACTGACACAACATGAGGAGGGAGACTGCTTGCTCTTCCATAACAGTGGCCTGCAACTTGGAATTGCAAGTTCTGACTCAGGCTGAGTCAGAACAATGTCTCCTCATTTGCACATTCCAAAGCAGAGGTAAAATTAACTCCTGACTCCCTGACTCCTGCTACGCCCTGGAGATAAAGTCCTAAGCAAGAGTCCTTCAACACTGAGTGACCATCAGACAAGCAAAGCTGCAGTCAGTTTACAATCAGTTTACAATTCTTCCCTGACCCGATGACTTTGGGGGAAAGGTCTATCATCCAAATGGTGAGCTACACAAATGCTTCCTGCAACAGCCAGAATCTTGATTGTTTGCCGTGGCTGAAGGCATAAAAAGAACAAAGCTTATATCCACTGTGCCATGAGCATAGAGTAATGAAGAAATGCATCAATAGGATCATATATGTTTGCTGTTGCTGCAGTTACAAGCTCTCCATAATATTGCCATATATTGCCTCTTTGTGGAGACTACTTGGTAAGTTTCTCAAAGCTCAGTCAACATTTAATGTCAGAAGCCTTGGGCCTATGTGAAAATTCTTTTAAAGTCTTGTATGAAAGAATATAAAAGATGGGACAAAAACAAGTTTACCTTTGAAAACTGTTTTCTGAGTTTGTAAGAAAATATTTTCTCGCAGGCTTTACTAAACACAATATTGAGTAAGAGTCATGCCATGAGTATCTGTGAAGCAGAGTACAACAGAGTGGGCACAAAATGTTGTATAGAAATTGTTAATTTTCATTGCTGGCATACAAAAGGTAAAGATAATAAAAAAGGGTAGAGGAGAAATTGACATGGAATAATTTTATTTTAGTATTTGGTATCTCTAATTAAAAAGATTTCAACATCAGAGAGATGTATAAAACTAACAGCAAGAGAAAACTGTCTTCATTTTCCTAACAACACCAGACTGCTTGAAATATAGAGGTCGGTCATAGCTGATTTTTAATATGGTAAAATAAACCCCAAACATTTTTAAAATCTACATTTCATAAAGTCAGAGCAAATCAAAATGAGCTCTTGCTGTCTTCCATCATCATTTCCCAACCCAATACTTCCTTATCCTCCTGTCTTTCATATATATGCTTCTTATTTTTCCCATAAGAAATCTAAATTGATAGATTAAAATAGCACATCTATTTGATTTCTTTAAAAGTAATTGAAGTTTCAAGGAGTCAAGCTAAGGATATAAACACATCTCAAACTCATTACCACACTTTTCTGAATATTAAACCCATATATTTAAAGTCCTTCACATGACTATGCTGTGAATCCAAAATCTTATTATGCACGGCCCCACACATCAAGTAGCAGAAAAAAATTGAGTGACAGTTTCTGTACAAGAGTTCCAGAAGTCTCACTGTACAACACAGTTGTTACTCTTAAAATTCTTTAATATGCATTGCAGTGATGAGGACAGAAGCTACTGGTCCTTGTTATACCTTATTACTCATTCAGCTCATATAAAAATACTCTTTCACAAATACTGGTGTGAAGTTCATTCAGAGGAACATTTTCACTTGTAGTCACACAAGCATCTTTCTCTTTCCACTCCTTCTATTTTAGGCCTTGATCTTATCAGAGACTTCAGGGCAAAAAGAAATATGACCAGCCCCAGCTACAAATATACCCCAAAATTTAAATATCAATAGATCCCTCTCCAGAGCCCAGTTGACAAGAAGCACATGTAAATTCACTAAATCCAGTGGAAGGTTACTTTTAGGTGAGATCAGCCCCTCCAAGTACTAGGGCAGAGTTGTAAGCTAGTTGAAAGACTAAGTTACCAAGGTGTTTCTTCTCATGTGATATCAAATTGGATTATGCTACTAGACCTGCACTCAAAATTACGTTACACCTCACATAAAAGCTGTAGTAATTTACTGTTTCATAGAAAAAAAGTAAAATGCTCATAAAACAGCTCTGCAAGGTAGGTTCAGAGCAATAAGGTTTTAAATAAAGGGTGATATCTAGGACTAAAAAACATCCAACAACTAAAAGAGGTGCAGATTGTCCAGACACATGGAAGACTAGAATACACGGCTATAGCACTGCTATAAATAAAACAGCGCCTTCAAAGGCAGTCCTCTCCACAAACAATTGTCTCACTGGGAAAGATGAGATTAAAAAGGCAACTCCTCTGACGCAAACTCATATAATCTGAATAATACAGTTGTCCAAGAACCTATCTAAATCAGAGCCAAATCACAAGCTGGGGAGACATCCAGAAAAAATAGAAGATTGTATTTTGAACTACAAGCATGCTATTTGCCACCAGTGTGACACATCAGCTCTTAATTGGTATTGATTACAGCATTGTTCATGATGCATGCGTGATGGACAACATTTTATTCTGTAAGCTACAAACCCAACATGAAATATTTTATCCTGATTTCTCCAAGATAAATGTCAGCACTTTCTGCTAGGTCAGTCTTTTACACTGGAAGTTCTGCTACCATGAGCTTTTGAAAAAAAAAAAAAAAAATCAGACAAACAATGACAACAACTAACAAAATCCATCAAATCTGACCAGTGCTACAGTTTCACAAAGTACAGTCACAAAAGAGGCTTTTTTTAGGTTCAGTCTTAACTTAAATGTGACCTCAAATTCTGATTACCTGAAGGTAAGCTTAATATCATATCATATAAAAACGCACTCAAGTTCTATATTAAATCCTCTTATTTTGATTAGATTGTAGTTCTGCAGAGAGTCCTTAAACAGGAAAAAGGGAAAAAAATCTGTGCGTGAAAGGTGTTACAAAATAAATGTTCTGAGGGCAGACTGAAAGTTTGTTCTAAAAACAAGCAAATAATAACTCTTTAACATAAGTAGCATCACCCAAGTAGCCCTAAACTTAGAGAACATTTCAACTTTTCTGGAAATATGCCTTGTATTGTGAATTTTTCCCATTGTTCAAAAAAGATGACACCACACAAAGATGGTGTCTGAGAGAACAATTTGCAAATATGTCAGGCACTAGTGATTTGGATCACCAGCTGGTGAGCTGACCCGCATTAGTGTCTTCTTCACTACTGCAAATTCTGATAAACTGCTCTGCATGTTTCAGAGACTGCATGAAGCCTTTGGGTCCTCCAGGATATTGCTTTATCCACTCTCAGCTGATTTAAGACCCATTTATAGACAGATATTTTAATACAGCTACCCCCACCAGAAGAGAAAGAACAACTTTTGGAGATAGCTAATAAGATTAAGGAGTGGTAAAGCTGAAAAAGGTTACTTTTCCTGACCTTTCCTGCCAGTCTAAGTGTCAATGTATTCACAAACCATGGCAGGTTGGACATAAACACTTAATCCCAGATTCCTTTCCAATCACAAGGGGAAACAGTTTCACAGACTTACTGAAGAATTTACTAATGGTACAAAGAGCAGAGGAAAAGAAATGAAAGGAAAAAAAAATGATAGGACAGGAAAAAGAAATCGTGTAATAGGTTGGTAACTCAAATAACTAAGTGATGAGAAGAGATTTGGTTGGTTAAACCATCGGTTTATAGCTATAAAAGATGCAGGGAAGGGAGAATGATGGAGGGAAAAAAGAATTGCACAAAAATGAAGAAGGGTGGTACTTTAAAAAGGAAACCAATTTGGAAATATAGAATAATGAATTTCCATAAGGACATACTAAGTGCAAATCTGGCTTCCCTGAGGTTGTACATCAAAATAGCTAAGGATAACTGACCTGCTAATTTTGTACATAATGCTGAACTAAGGTTCAGCATTACATATAAAATGACATTTATTTTAACAATCTTACACCTGAAACTGAGCTACAGCTATTGTCCTTCTCTGTAATGAGAAATACATAGTTCTTTCTGTCCAGAAATAGCTCTCACAGAGTTTACCTTGTAGTCCAACCCTCCTCATCCAGCTTTTCGACCTCCAGAAACCTCTCAGTCCAAAGACTGCCCATCCAGCAGTCTGAATAAGGACTGCTGGCACTTTTCTATAGCAAAAGATACTCTTCAAGAAGAAAGGTTTGGGAGATCATCTGATAAGGGAAAAAAATAAATATATAAAATTATTATTTAGAAAATTAGAATTCTGGCATAGAGTCTGAGTTAATATTATGACCTTCAATATTGTATATTGCTGTAAAGAAAAGGAAATAAAAATGTAAGGGGTTATGTTGAATTGGTGGTTTCACTATTTAATTTCACTAATTACATTGCCTCATCCTTAGTATGTTTTGTGCACAGTTATAATTCTCAAGTGAAATTAATTCACAGAATTTTTTCACCTCTAAGGTTTACTCCACATCCTTGTTGAAACAATTATTTTCATAGTGTGGTGCTTTACTTGCATGGCTGTTGTTATACATGTCCCTTGCCAGCCACAGACAGCACCATTCTCTGGATTATATATATATATTAAAACTATAAAAAAAACCCTAAACTTTCTACAATTGTTTATAAAAAGTCCACATTCAGCTTAATGCTCATAAGGTTTCTTGCAGCAGTAAAATATTTCCGAACCCTGGCAGGGGTGACTTTTAATACAGAGCCAGTTGTTAGCAAGAGTTCAATAAAACAGTCAAGCTTTCCATTTCCAAGGCAGGATCATAAAATATACCAACACCGAATAAGTAGAAATAGAGAGCAGATCAAGGGCTAGATTTCTCAGAGGGTACCATACAGTTTGGAGGAGGTGTCAGGTCACCTTGGCTAAAAATATAGTCTAGATTTTAAAGACAAAAATTCTTTAACTTGGCAAATTTGCAGGCCCTGATCAGCAAAGTCAACTGAAAGCCATCAGCTGGCAACATGAAAGACAACATTCAGCATTATATTTGTCAAAAGCATGTCTTTGGCTAAATCCTTGAGAAATTCTGCTGCTAGTAGTAATTCCATAAATCTCTGTAGCTCTGTGTTATATAGCAGGGAGACTGATCTTCCTGAGTATTCCTAATGATTTGACAAGCATATGGCTATAGAATCTAATGCTGAATTAGGAGCTTCCTAACCTACACAGACCTCCTTGCTGACCCTAAAACAGCAATAGCAAAACTCAAAAAACTTTCTATCAGTCGACAGACCTCTGAACTTTCCCTTCCCATTACCACTACCAAACAGTATAGCACCAAATGATTCATCTGCATCTGGTAAGAAAACAACTGCACCTGACCCTTTGACTGAAAAACAGATTGCACTTTATGGCAGCTGTATGAGAAGAGAATTATTGTTCTAGGGTGACAGACCTGAATGACCCACAGCAATGATGGCTTGCTGTTTCCCAGCAGTGATTATCAGTGCACACAGACTACTGTCTGCAAAGAGTAAGTTCAAAATCAATGACCTCTTCTAGGAACAGAATGGCAGAGATTTGTATGTTTTTTCACTCTTCCTGTCCAAAACAATTCACTTCATCTGCAGACAAGGATGAAGCTATTAACTCACAAAGATTACTTAAAAAATCTCTGATATGAAGTTAAGCTTGGTTTGAAAATCACATCCAATAATTTTAGCAGCAAGTGTATCTCCCCTTGCCGAATCAAAGGTTATCCAAACAAACACAGGTGCAGCAATATTTTGTAAAGTTATAGATCCAGAGCACTAGATTCATACTTTAGGAAAAACAAACAAACAAACCCCAAACAGGGTTGTCTCTTCTTATGTTTGTCTCTTTTTCTTTTTATTCCTGTAGTCAGTTCAGCTAGGATGGAGTTAACTTCCCTCATAGCATACTGTTGTGTTCTCACTGGTAACTAGAAAAGTGTGGATAACACACCAATGCTTTGGCTACTGCTGCACAGCTCTTGCACAGCATTCAAGGCCATCTCTCCAACCCCACACGTGCCTGTAAAGGCTTCTCCCAACCCAACAGGTTGGGAAAAGACACAGCTGGGATCCCTGACCCCAAGATTAACTCACCATGGTCTTTTCCGGAATCCAGTGTATGAACCCAGTTCCAAAGAGAAAAAGGACATGGTTTTATGCAATCTGGAAACAACACACACGTAGATTGATATGCTGGTTTGGGCTAGTGTGGAGTTAATTTTCTTCAAAGTAGCTGGTAAGGGGCTGTGTTTTGGGTTTGTGCTGGAAACAGTGCAACAGCAACAGGGATGTTTTGGTTATTGCTGAGCAGATTCTTGACAGGGTCAAGGCCTTTTCTGCCTCTCACCCCACCCCACCAGCGAGTGGGTTTAGTCTGAACAAGGAGCTGGGAGAGGACACAACCAAGACATGTGACCCCAACAGATACAAGGGATCTTCCATACCATACAGCATCATGCTTAGCATATAAACCTGGGGGCAGAAAGAGAAAGAGTGTTTTGTCTGCCCAAGTGACCAGTACATGTGACAAAGCTGATGAAGCCCTTCTTCCCTGGAGATGGCTGAACATCTGCCTGTGGTGAGTGACTAGGATTTTTGAGCCAAGTAGCTCCATGGAATTTAAAATGTTTATAGTCCACATTCGCTGTTTATGCTATTCAATCTCTAATGAAATATCAACATAAATTCGCTCAGTTTTAGAACAATAAAAAAGTCAAAGACCTTTCTAGAAAGGGAACTACAAATGAACTTAAAACTAACTAATTATTTTTAGCAGCAGAGCACACAATAAGGTATTCAAGGTTCAAGTGTAAACTCACCATGGAACAGAAAAGCTCATTAATTACTATTATTATTTCCCATTTTCTCAATGTACACAGCTGCTCTGTAAAGGTGGATCCAGTTTGGTAACAACAAACATCTGTGGTCACATCATGCTTTCTAAATCTGGCTTAGTAACACCAAGGACCTGCAGCTTCTCGATATGGAGCAGAACATCTTCCAAACCTCTGTGTATGCACAGAAGCAGTTCTCCTAGTGCTAGAGAAGAGGAGATGAAATAGACACCTAAAAGCACGGAATTGAAATTCCTGGTTTTGGGACAACATGGGATTTTCAGAGCAAAAGCAGAAACTTGTTATCAATACT
The DNA here is from genome assembly GCA_013397395.1 of Sinosuthora webbiana. Classification (NCBI taxonomy): domain Eukaryota; kingdom Metazoa; phylum Chordata; class Aves; order Passeriformes; family Sylviidae; genus Sinosuthora; species Sinosuthora webbiana. Next base: position 116,208 of record VXBN01008740.1, on the reverse strand, counting down.
TGCTTTCTGCTAATACTTCATTTCAGAAGACCAAGCCAAGTAAATGAATGAATAAGATTGTTCCCTGTGAGTAAACCAGTAGGAAATTGGGATGTCTGAACTCGTGATCACTTTCTAAAGTTTAGGTACTGAATTCAGATCTGGATGAATCCTTTTCTTCAACTGGGCATCTATAAGTCTCCAGAAAAAATCAAACCAAAACAGCAGTATCTTTCTAAGCCAGAGGTGATAGAAGACAAAGAGAGGACGCTGCCATTGCCCACCATTTATATAACAGTTTTCCCAGACGCTTTGGATTAAAAGACGACAGTCAATCTTCAAAATTTATCTAAGATAAAGGCAAGTTAAGTGGTCAAACAAGTAAAGTGAGATGCTGTTAACACTCACCTAGCTACCATTTTTTTCTTCATATTCTGTGGGATTTTCTTCGTTGAAATTACAGAAACAATCTTGAACCATAAATATCTAGGCATTGAGAGAGCGCCAGATCTGTTCCACAGCTTGCTCCTTCTGAACAGTTGGGTCCAGTTTCTTGCAGGAGGGGGAAAAACCCCCAAGTTTTCTGGGCCTTGGTTTTCTTGTGAGCTGTGAACAAGTAGTTCTCAGTATTGAAAAAATTGCCTAGTTATTTTTAAAATAATGATGAGTTGAGACTTGGCTTTAAAAACGTTACAGAACTAACCAGCAAGAAAGCAAACCTTGGGCATCTCTTATCTCACCAGGTGTGCCATCTGTGCAGCAGGCTAATGGGCACAGAGTGTGGCCCAGGCCCAAATGTCAGGAGCATGGAGAGAACCTTGAGTATGACTGAGCAGCACAGGGCTGCCCTTTCCACCTCAGCTGCAGCCACCACAGGCTTTCTCTATAAAGCTACACCTGCTCATGCAGGGTCCTGCATGGAAGGGAAAAGGTTAGAACCCTGCAGGTTGAGGCAGGAGGAACAGAGATTTTCTCCCCAGGGACACATTGCCAAAGTTCCAAGTTGGAGGCCAATTTAATTTTTTTTAATGTAGCTGAGCCATCTAGACAGCAAGGCAATCGGCCTTTAATCATAACACTTTTGAATTTATTTCTACTGAATTCCTAAGCAAAACATGAAATGAATTTGTTACAAACAATATCCTTTTGAAAAAGGTTCAAGATAATGTTGATTACTATTCAGTTGCATGAGTCCGCTACTGACCAGTAAATGGAAAAACCTTCACTGGAGAGATGAAGCTACTAAACTTGCACAGATAGGGTTTTAAGATTTTAAGATTAATGTAATTATGGATAATACGGTATGTTGACTAGCAAGATACTATATAGATTTAGTTAGCTTTCTGGGCTTTTTCTGTGTTTCAGTTTTGTTGGAGTTTGATATATTTGTATTCAAAATCTTATTTTGTTGGGAAGAGCTTTGTGAGCTACTAGTTAAATAATGGGAATTATCAACTATCTTCTTAATCCAATTTCAAATGTTAAACTTGATTTGGGAAAAAAGGCAAAAAACAAGCAAAAGTGTGAGAATGTAATTAGAATAACCTGCTAGATTCAGTCTTTTCAGAGGTTGCTTGGCCCCAAGAGAACTGATTTCATGGGATGCATCCAAACCTTTTTAAAAATGAAGACAAAAACAACCATTTAAGACACAACCTCAAAAGATTCAGAAGATTTTGCATCAAAAAAGCAAACAGAAATGTTCTTCATTAAAAAATTGTGAATATGCAGTAACTACACTGGGTGCAGCAGTTATTTTTCTAACACAAATGTGATAGAGCACATGTTGATGGCCCTTGAAATAGCCTCCCACATATATGTTTCATTCTACACTAACCTTGAGATCAAGGCCTTCCACAAAGCAGGTTTTCTGAATGATAGTTTGGGGAGGGAGGGCATTAAATCCCATGGATATGGTAAAGTGTGTGCCCTGGAAGCTTATACTCATGCTCTGACTGATGGAGGAACAGGGAAACAGAAATTAAGCCTAGAAGCAGCAAGAATTCCCTGAGATGGGGCCTTCTGGAAAAAGGAAAGGGTGCAAAAGCTGGTTGGCTGAAGCAAGACTACAGGTCCTGAACAGGAGTAGCAATGCAGAGAACAGTGTGGAAAAGTGACCTCCATGAAGCTGAGCTATCTGCACATCAAAATGAGTTCGATCCTCAGAGAAAAGTTCCTTTTTGCACCCATTAGTTGAGCCAAGAGGCCGGGCCAAGGCCAAGTATCCACCACAACACAAAGCAGTGGAAAACCCCCATGTATCTGGCACTGCTAGAATGAAAGAAGACGTGAGGTGTCCTTGAATGCTCAGACAAGTTCAGGCAGGAGCTAGGTTGTGAAGCCAAGAATCAGCAGCTAAATCTAGCCCCAAACTGACACTACACCAATACAAAAACGTGAGAAGGTAGGCACAAGAAGTGTCCAGCAAATAGAAAATGGGCCTGGGGAAGTCTGGACAGGTCTGTTTTTACTCATAAAGGTATCATCAGGGTGTCTTCCTGAAAGAAAGAAATCTTGAAGCAGGACATATTCAAGTGGCTCCAGTTGTGTGGCATTGGAATGTGCCCTGTGCTAACCAAAGCTTAGCCAGGCTAGCCACTTGAAGTTTATATCTCATCACACTGTGTCATTTCCACATCTACTTGTGGCCAGGATGAGGATTTGCAGAGAACCATGACAGAGGAAAGCAAAGCAGCAACCACAATTATTCTTCAGTTGCTCCACAGTCATGAGTTACTTGATAGGATGGGAGAGTCCTGTTGGAGCTGCTCCATCAGTACAACCTTCGTTCCAGGCACTTACCGCTCAGCAGAAAGGTGTAAATTCCTGAGCAGCTTCTAAAAAATTGTAAAAGAAAAAAAATCACTTTCTAGAGGATTTACCTAATGGCAAAAAAAAATGTAGACTAAAAGGAAGCATAAGAAACAGGTGTATTGTGTTAATCACAAGCAGTTTGATAGCAATGAAGTACCAGAAAGAGGCAATAAGGGAACAAACAAAGATTCCATAACATGAAGTTGTACTATGCCTGCTTTGATAAAAACTCCCTCATAGCACATAATGGACTCTTAGGAAGCAGTGAACATTACTGTATATTTTGGAAATAGAAGGACTGACATGTTTTCATAGAGCCCAAGCATCCATTTATTGTGTGAGTCCACTGCAACACTGGATATAATTCTGGGCCAATCTGCAACATTATTAATACCATAAATGTTACCCAGAGAAATTAACACAAAGCCATAAAATCGCTTCAGTGGAGCCGGTCTGAACAACCACATTAAAACATTCAATTCATGCAAATCTGTAACTTGTGACCCAGCACCATACTTTGCCTTTTAGAACCACTTCAGTAGCATCTCCACACAACTGACTGTCATTACATATTGGGGCAAAATTCACTGTGAGGTCTCAGGGATCTATTTGTGTTACAGCAGCCCTCTCATTTGAGGGTAGAAATGAGCCAAGACACAGACTGCTTGTTTACCACAGCATGAAAAGGGTCCTGGTTTATTCCTCCTTACAGCTTAGCCATCCTGACTCCAACTATTCATTGACTCTGGCTGCAGCAAGCTCCTACTGGAGGTTTCCCTTACAGCCTCTGACTGCTGGTTATTTCCCACTAAACTATGACTGCAGGGATTAGTTTGCAGACTCTGACTGCAGGCTTTTTCACAGCTAGACTGTGACTACAGGTTCTAGCAACAGCCTCTACCTGCAGACCCAGACTGACCTCACAGCAGTGATTCTGTCTACCCAGGATCCTTCTTCATGACTTCTCATTCCATCTTCCTTAAGGCTCCTCCTCCTTCATGATCCTCCCCCAACCAGCTAACCCACTCCCTTTGAACAAATTTCTCTTTATTAGATATAGCTGTGACTCATCAGGAGTGAGGCTGTATTGGGTGACTAAAACAGTCGTTACTTAGCAGGGGCCAGGTCGCCTGTATTCCCTTCTCCTACATATTTGTACATGGTTTTGCAGCTTCATGAGCCTGTGTGTGTCAAGAAGTACTAAACAGCATGAGAGCAGGAGGAGGGAAGCCATACTAACAGAGAACTGTGACTCACTAGTGAAATGGTGGTTTACATGTCATTTACCAAAGGCATTGGCCCAACTTGCTAGTCCTGCTCTATCCAGTACTGTTAGGGTAAATTTCATAGGGATAAATATCACCCTGTAATCTTTGAATAATCCCAACCCCACAGCAATATCAGTGACATTTTTAATTATGGTGAACTGTTTCAGTATATATTTAGCCTCTATTTTGGGTATGAGTGTTATTTCAGATAACAGTACTGACAAATGCAGTAGAAAAATTGATCTGTTAAAAAAAATCATACCTGATACTTGCATTTGTCTCTGAATACCAAGCAGTACTCTTCACTCCTAAAGTTTAACGCCCTAAGAACAGGTTATTTGCTCCCATTTCTGTTCCCTTCCTTTCAGCAAATGGTGCTTTGAAGAAAAGCCTGAATGCATTTGCAATTCTCCACGTGTAAAGTCTTGGAAAATAATTTTCTGACAACAGCCTCACAATATGGTGTGCCAGTCCACTTTTTATCCTGTTGTTCAGATTTTTCTGCACCAGCTGCTCCAGTACCATGTTAACATTTTTCCCAACACCTTTTTCCACTCTGCTATGACAAGCCATCAGTAGAAGCTCTGCCTGTAGTAGCTCTGAGACCAAAAGTATACAAAAAGAACTATTGCCACACCGCAAAAGGAATCACAAAGGGAAAACAAACAATAAAAACAAAGATGAAAACATTAGCAGTCTGAGGTAATATGGAGTAATGAATAATGAAAAACACCATCCCCTCAGTTCTCCTTCTTGAAGAGAATTCTCACACAGAGTAAATATTAGTCATTACATAGGATGGAAGGAGTCTGTAAGTGAGAAGAAGAAAACAGACAAGAAACAGTAGTGGGTATGAGAAATAAAGATAAAGTACCAGTAAGTTTTAAATATTGTAATTCTAAGGTAGAAAGTGGAATTACTCTAAGATAATGCAATTTATCCCCCTATAATTAGCTCTGGAAATAAGATTCATGTATATATTATCTGGGCATAAATGCCAGAGACGGGAGTTCCTAGAAGAGAGAAGAAAATGCTTTTTTACTTTGGACTTGCACAGGGTTGAAAACACATCTGTGCACATAACACTACACAATATTTTATCTACCTGGGTATGACATTTCTGATGCCAACAATGAAAGCTGGTCTGAGCTGTTAAACAGCTGTAGATCTCTGCAGTCTTGCACCCACTTGAACAGCGATTGTATCATTGCCATGTCTCCTTTGATGAATGATGGCAGGCTGGCCACTGCAGTGATGAATGCAGGAGGGATGGATCAGATCAATGTATTTGCATGGAGCTGTTTTTCGCCAGCAGTACCCATAGTTCTGAGCAGGTTTTACAAGCTGATCTACTGAACTCGGACTAATTTCAACAAAGATTGTTTTAAGACACACTAAAAAATTTATAAATTTCTAGGAGACACTAACTACTGACCACAAATAAATTTAGTTTCCATGAAAAATGTCTTTATATCTCAACTTCTGAGTATCACATTGCAGAAAAAATTAGGCACAAAACTAGTAAACAATTTAGCCATTATAAAAAGGAGAAGATAGAAAAATAATATTGGTCATTCAGATAGTATTTTAAAATCAATTCTCTGATTGCCAAGCTATTAAAAGAAAGTTGACCTCTTTCTGCTTAGCAGCTTAAAAGCAGTCACTTTTCAGCAGGTGTCATTGTTGTCCAAAACTTTGGTGAGATTTTTGAGTTTTGAATTGTACAATCTGTGAAGTTGTTATGCCAGAAGCGAAAGTACCTTTAGCTCTGTATATTCACCTTTTGTACTGAAGGGTATTCAGTATTTGCCATTGTCATTCGACCCTTACAAAGAATGAATGATGGCACCAGAAATTAAATCTGTGTTGACTGCCAATAAGAATACTCTAAAAAAATGTCAGAGGGAAACTTTGTAGAGAAAGAGAAAAAGCACAGCAAAGGAGCACTTCAACCTAGTGTCCTCCCTACATGAGGGGTCTGGAAGGGTCCAGAGAGAAACAATTAATCCAGCAGAAAGTACTAAAAAAAGAAAAGTAACTACATGCCATGTAGCATAGCACCTGTCTGAATACAGAAACTAGTGAGTTTGCAACATAGATGTCATTCATCCTTGCAGAATTGTGTATGTTTGATGCCATTTTTCTAAAGTGTCCGATTGTCATAAAATAATACCACTGAACTGAATCATATTATAAATATGTGATTTTTTTTTTTTTTTTTTTTTTTTTAATTAGCTTTTTAACTTCAGATGGAAAAAACCCTTTTTTCCCCCCATGCTTCATTAATTTAGACTTGATTTTCTGGACAAGAATCCCCACTTCCTGTCTACTTCTTTAGTGACTACAAAGCATCCTGAAAGTTTCCCTTAGATAGTTTAAATTACTGTAATTGTAAAACCAAAACCAAACCAAACACTTAAAAAATCCAAAAAACTCAAAATGTATTCTTATTTTGCTCACTGGATTCAAAGTGGAAATGTCTTGAAATAAACCATATGATGGAGATTTCAGCTCAGCTTACACCACCCTGCACATTTAACTCGGGTAGTAACTTCCTTTTTCAGGACTGGGCAATTATGAAGGAAGAAATCAAGATACATTGTAATAAAACTAAAGCTGATTTTCCTGATGAAAGATCTGAGGGAATCCCATCTGTAAGCAAGTGTTACCCTTAACTTTTTCTCAGTAGAGACACTATTCAGAAAATAAAGACATATACACATTCCTTCTTGAATCTAAACATTGAAAACTCTGGATTTGTAGAGGCGGTATTGTGGATTGTAATTGTAAGGAGCATTCAGAAAAAAATTCACTTTTTGCTGTGGGAAATCCAATTTTGACAGTGTTTTTTTACCTATAAACTTTGCCCCAATTTGTCACTTTCATAAGTCATCCCATTTTGCAGAACAGAATCAGTGGATGATGACAAGAGTGAAAATAAACTTATTTTTACATGAATTCCCAATTGCATTATATGAAAAGGAAACATAAGGGAAGAATGAAGAAACAAAGGAAAATAAAAACTACCATACGATCCAGAAGCAAGGAGGTGCTTTCTCAAGAACTTAATAAACACTAGCAGACTTGAAAGATGCTGTGGTTTCTATCAGGTCATGTTGCTGACACCTTTTAGAGGGGCAATAGTAGGCCCAGGGAGTTGGGAGTGGATTGCAGGTCTTCTGCTTTGTCCAAATAGAGCCTTAATGCTATGTAAAGTTAGGAAGTTACTGTCAAATCACTATTTCTCACCTGTTTTCCGTTTGTGTGAAATGAAAAGATAGTACAAACCAAACCTGTAGCAAACTAGAATATTAACCACAAGAGTATTACAAGCCACATTAATTGACATTTTAGCAATGCAGTTAGCCGTTATCCAAAAGGACAAGTTACATACCCTTTTAAATCTTAGTAGAGGACTCTCTGGGTAAAATAGCACAATTATCATCAATTATGTTAGAAAACACCTTTGAAATCATAAGGTCCAACCTCTGACCTAACACCATGTCAACTAGACAATGGCACTAAGTGCCACATTCAGTCTTCCCTTAAATGCCACCAGGACAGTGACTGCACCACCTCCCTTGGCAGTTCATTCCAGTGTCTAATCACCACATCTGTGAAGAAATTCTTCTTGATGTCCAACCCAAACCTCCCCTGGTGCAGCTTGAGAGTGCATCCTCTTGTTTTGTCCTGTCGCTGATTGCCTGGGAGCAGAGGCTGACACTCAGCTGTTCACAGCCTCCTTTCAGGTAGTTATAGAGGTCTGTGTAAGGAAGCCTGAAGAATTTTCCAATACAGTGCATTATGCTATGTACACTCAGAGAATTCATAGTCAAATTTCTAAAATCTGATATCTTTATTAACAGAAAAAACAGATTATTCTCTCTACTACTGTCCTATACTGGAGGAACTAGAAATGCCTATAAGCCATGAATGGAAGGTTTTTTTCAGAGCAATTCCCAAAGCAGTTTACAGTATGTGTTTGAGTTGGGAAGGCTTTCTGCATAGAATGAGTGTTCAAAGAGAAACTGCTGTAAATTTAATCTAATCTATCCCCAAGTCTGCTCAGGGACATCATGTAACCTCAGTAGGCCTTCCCTGCTGTTTTCTCCTTCCAGTTTGATCTCAAAGAGGAAAACTATTCTTTCGTAGTTGGTGGTCTTTACTTTTACCTTCTATTAAAGACCATGAAAGTAACAGGCAAAGCATTATTCTCCCTGTAAAATGTTTGGATACATCGAATGTAGTAAATTAAAGTTTATTTCCTAGCTCTAGAGATCAGAGCAACTAAGACTGCAAGATGCAATAAAACCCAAGACCCAGCTCTAATTTCACTTGCTCTGCTCTAAAAAAGGTATAACTCTCTCACAATTTACTTCACTTAAAGTAAAAAATATTGACTGCAGAAAAAAAGTTATAGAAACTATAAGAAAAAGTAGCCATTGTAAGGGACATTAAATTGTTGAGAAAGTATTTTTGATGTCATTTAAAATTACTAAGTCAGAGCTCTTCTGAAGTCAACTAGCCAGTCAGATAATCCATTGCACAGAAAACCCTACGAACTGTGTTTAACCAAGAATGGGGTAATAAGTTTGTGTGATGCTTGTGGCTAAACAAAATACAGATAATCTTTACTGTTTCTTTGTCAGTCAAAAAGTGGCAAGGACTACATTTCAAAAGAAGTAGACAGCTTCATACACTCTTTCCCACTGATACTCTTTCAAAAGACCTCATGGAATAGCTCCAGTGCTCATTCCGTTGCAAAAGGAAAATGACAAGTTGTACAAAGCTTCCCTAAAGAGTTATCCAGCTAAAGTTTCAAGGGCTTGGGAAGAATGGTTTAGGAGACAGGCATTTCTATTGGCATGTGAAGACTACTGCAGTGCTTTTTATGTGCTAGGCTTGTGGAGTGGAGGAAAATATACTGGCTTTCAAAGTTTTTGTATTCCAAAGCAAAACGAGCATAATTTCAGATCAGGTAGGATCTCTGGTTTTAAAAAGCTTATTGCTTCACTGTTTCTGTGTCATGTTATTATGAGATGTCTTTCCACATATAGAATTTCCAAAGCATTCATCAAGTGCACAATAACTGTCAGATTTAGAATCTGAGTGAATTAGTTATTCATCAGTGCAGAAGGCTTTTCCAATCAAAACCCTTTGTCCATGTCTTCCTATAACGAGTATAATGGGCTACTTTTCCTCCCAGCACATCCCACTCTCACTTCCTCCTAACCCTTGACAGAGTTGCTTCTAATGCTAGCATGGAGAGCTCTGAAGATTATGACATCTGGGAAAACCTGAAAAGCAGGGAGAGGTGGAAATATTTAACAACAGCAGCTGCATCCCGTTCAGCTGGCTTGTCAAAGTACATCCTGATTGGAATAAATTACATCTCAGCCTCTGAACACTGGAGAGGAAACACAGTGTTTACAACATAACACCTAGTTGGATCCATTCCAAACTGTGACATATGTCACACAAAGTTGTCATGTTGGAGCTAACTACAGGTTTCTCTCCAAAATTGAAATCAGTGCATTAGCATTAAAATATTGATCTTCATTTTGACAGCATCATCACATTAGCATATAGTCAACATTACCTTGTAGAGAAATGAAAGATTGATTGTGTTGATGGAAGACGGAAATACATCTTGAAGAAACATGTTAATACTTTGAAATGGAAGAAAGCCTACAGAAAATTGTCAAATTTTCAAGGTAAGATACCAGATACATTTTCCTCAGCTTCTATAAAATGGTCACTCTTAAGGAGACTGGCATTTGGAAAACAAATAAAAAGTTAAAATAGAAGTCCTGCCATGGGTAAAGGAGTTCAAAGCCAATTTCTGGAAATCTAGCTGCAAGGTTTCATTGCAAGTTTCTCTTCCTCTGTCCCCAAAGTGACAACTGAATTTTGTTAATTGTCAAACAAAGATTGAAAATAGGCTACAAGTTAAAGCCTAATGTTGCCATGTAACATAAATCAACAATTTATAGCTCAGTACAGACATCTTTCATCTCAGTTAGCCATGTGTTGGCCTCTGTTGATCAGAAAAAAGTAGAGGCCTCCTGAATATACAACACACAGCTACAGCATATGAACAGAAATGGTTCCTGAGAACCTGAGATGAATGGGACCTGAGACAAACAGGTCTTAGACATCTCCAACTCTTGTTTTTACAACTATATCAGAGTATCAGTCAAAACAAATTTAGCAATGGACAAGGATAACAATCTCTGCACAAGTTGTCTCTGCTTGCATACAGAATTCAACCATCATAAGCAAAAACGGTAAATAAATAAGTCTTATGTTACAGCATTACAAGCATACACGCTTCTTTTGTTTGCTACAATAAGGATTTGACACTACATACTTCAGATATTTTACAGTCACACTGAATAGCTACATCTGCTCCAACACAAAAATATAATTTCTACCAACAGAGAATTCAAAAGTTGGAAAGGAGAGAGAAGAATGTCATGGAGTCTTCATTTCACTAGATTTATAGCACAGCACTGCTAAGATTTTAGCATTAGCCAAAGATGATGTAACAAGACAGGTCCTGACCCCAAGTCATGGGAACTTCAACAAACATGAGCTAATGCTGAAAAATCATATTTGTTCTTCCTTATGCCCCCATGAGACATTTATCTAGTAATTTTAGGGCCCAAATCAAATTTGCCAAATCATGCATACAAAGGTGACATTAATCAAGTACAAACTATTTGCACAAAAAGAATATTAAGAAATTTTGTAAAGTTATTTAGCACTTAGAGTTCTGATTGCAGAATTGTAGTACTAAATGGATATTTGTGTCAGGGTGCACACAGTCTAAGTTCCTCAGTTTTGAAAGACAGCTCATGGCTGAGGATTGCTGTCTTTTAGCACCGACCAGCTGGCTAGTTTCCTCAATGCCGTTCCAAAAGGTAGTTAAGATTATGCAGTGCTGAGTGGTTTTGTGCTTACTCAGTGTTAGGGAGGCTGCCTCTGCTAAGCAGGGATAGTTTTGTCATAAGTCTTTTAAATCTCTAGCTCGATTATGGGAAAGAAAAATTCATCTGTTTACCACATCAAATGGTAGGTTTTGGCAGTTCTCATCCTTTGTCCCCCTCTATCAGTCTCACTCAGACCAGCTTAATGGTCAACCTCCCACCCTCCTTCTGGATCTCAAGCATTATGAAGAATGCAGATAGACCTCCTGATCTAACCCTTTGGCTTCACCTTCATCATTGGGTTGCTTGCTTCATTTCCAGATAGGCAGCTGAATAAATGTGTTGAGCTGTCTGCATTTAAGCAGAAAATGACACTGATTGTCACTAAATATAGTGATTGCCGTATGTAAGCTTTATTGGAACCACAAGCTCAAATTAGCCTGTCAGAATTTGACTGTGCCCTGATGCTAACCTGTCAAGAGACTCAATTAGCTCAAGAGAATAAAGAAAAGGCTTGTCAAAGCCATCAAGGCTTTCCACTTGTTCAAGTCCCGTCCCTTTGCTCACTGCCTTTATTAAATCTAAATACATTTTGTATTTGCAAAAGGGTAGACGCTGTCTCTTCATTCGCTCTTCCTCAACTCCCGCTTCACTACAACTTTCTAACTGTAAAACTCATCAAATCTATGGAGAGAAATAGGAAGTAATTTCTAACAGGTCCCTAAAACCTGGTTTGCTTATGATGAAAGGAAATACTTACCTGTAGATAAAGCCTTATCAATAGCTCAACTTCACTTTTCTTGCAGAGCACCAAAAAGCATTAAAATAATATTGGATTTAGAGATGAAATGAAAGACCAGAGATTTCAATCAGAATCACTGTCTCCTTATAATTCTTTCTTTTCCCACAAGCACATAAAGAAGCACAGCATTTCTTGTCACAGATGTTTTAGAAACTAGCAGAAAAAGAAGTGAAATCAAGCTTAGAATTGCTATCTGTTGCCTCAAGGGCACAGCTATGCCTTACGCAAAATTGCAAAGTCACTAATCCCAAGCATGTCCAAAACTGACTCAGAGGCTGGCAACTCTGAGCTGCAGCTGGATCTACAAAGCAGTCAGACTGTTCAGACACTCCTTAGCAATGACACTTTGCATCTTTTCCCAAGCATCCCCTCTCATCTCCTTCCCAGCTGTTGGCCCTGACTCCACACCACCGCTTTGTAATGTCAAAAACCCTATACCAACTCATCAGCAATGAGGGAAAACCAAAAAAAGTAAAAATGACATATCCTCTTAATCAGTATGGAAGTGGTTTTCCTCCTCTAAAAATATTCTGATTTGTATATTTTTTTAGAAAAAAAAAATTAAAAACAACATCAGGTATTTTTTTGGTAAGGACAAGGGTCATAGAAGAGACTTTGAGAACGTGTCATCTAGATCAATCTATATTTCCTCTTTGCATTGCCTATCTTACAACCAACATGTCTGCACTTTAACAGAAAATATTTGCTCAGCTTAAAGGTTTCTCCTTTGGCTTTGCTCCTGAAGAGTCTAATAAGCTGTCAAGTGCATCACATCATTTAGGAACTAAAATTCAAGAGGGCATTAGAACACTTGCTCCAGTGCACAGTTGTAAATGCCAGTCAAGCCAAAACAATCTTCACTGCTTCTACAGTTACGCAAGAAAATGCAGATCTGATAGATGCAACATTTTTAAACCAAATCATACCTTCCCAACCCTCTTCTGTATAATTTGTTGGTCTTACACAATAGCTTATATTTGTAAAGAAAGCATTACTAAAGACCGTTTATCATGAACCTTACTTCTGAGGTAACTTGGGATCCTCAGGTCTATAGCCTCAAGTAGCCAGATTTATTTTGCTGTGTGATTTGTTGAATCTTCAACCAAGGGCTGTTAAATGAAAAAAATTCAGTTGCAGTGAGCACAATCAGTGAACTAACATTGAAATATTAATTAGATAGGACTGGAACATGGAAACATTTAAAATAAATGTTCTTGTGGTATTATTAAATGTTAAATTTTATGCATACTAAATCATTTTGTAGCCTGTTAAAACAGCTTCTTTCTGTGGCCTAGGAGATGCATAATTAATATATTTTTTCTAACCATCCATGTTTAATTATTAAAAAGTTTGACTAACATTTAGATGGCAAAAGCATAAAAATCTTTTGAAAAGCCTAATCTTCTGGGGAAGAATAGGACTGAAATAATTAATTGTTATTAAAGATTTTTTATAATAAATTATTTCAAAGTAGTACATATTGGTCTTTTTAGGTCTTTCTGAAATCTAGGGTAATTAATTTCTACTCTCCTGTTTAATTTTGAATATATATAGCTTAAGTGTTTTCTTGCACTGACAAACTAGGTGCAAGGCAGAGCTAGTTAAGTATGAGAAACTAACTTACAAAATAAACGGAATTTTTATTGTTAGGTTGTCTTTGTATATACCAGACAAAAATGAGACTTCTAATAACAGTAAAATTTTAACTACAGATTTCAGCTTACAAATCTATATCCTGTGTATTTAATAAATATATCCCATTGAAATTAATCAAACATAAATTTATTAAGAAACAGAAAAAGTTCACACAAACTTGCATTGCCAGAAAGAGACCCCAATATGGTGCTGACAGTCTTGACAAGAGTTATGGAAGGAAATCCCTGTAGGGCTGGTACTGAACACACATCTGGGTGACACTACAGCTTACATCATACAACAAACAAATGCTTTCCATGATTATTGAATCTTGGCATGCACATATTCCAAACACCTATGTACTTGTATAATGAATGTTACAGTATCACTGGTGCACCATTGCCTTTTCTGGTTCCTATATACTGAAAAAAATCAAGCAAAACTTCATTGCTAGATACATGACAACAAGGGAGTGGATGGATGTTCCCCAATAACCGTGGCACAAATTTCTAATCTTGCCTTCTCAAGGCGAGCCTGCTGGTTGCACATAAAAGCCCTAAAATAGGCAGAAATTCAGAGCAACAGCCTTCAAGCCTTGGGGTTTGAATGCAAGCAAACAGGCACAAAGGCAAGGGTTTCAGAGCAAGGAGAAATGAGCACTGAGAACCACAGTTGATGCCAGGCAGCCTGTTGGCGGCCCAAGGCATGGCAGCCCAGCTCCTGTCAAGTCTCTGGTAGGTATTATGAAAGTTTTAAGGAAAATTACAATCAGGCATTTATTTGGAAATGAGCAATGAGGTCACTTGGAGGTAGTGGAGGAGAGTACTGGAACTGTTTGCAAGCACCTGTGCTAACAGGAGACAGCACAAAATTACTCACCCAGGAATCTAAAAAAATTAGGATGCTAGTGTCTGGCACTGCTGATTTCCAGATGGTTACTGGAGATGGGAGTTGAGCCTTGGATTCATAGAGAAAGGTCAGCCAGGTCCTAAGAGTAAAGCTATGGCTTATGCTTGATGTCACAGAGAGAAGAGCAAAGTGGTGATAAATGATGTGCAATACAAATGATGATTGCAGGAGGAGCACATAGTTATATCCTAAATGGAAGGGGAAAACACTGGATTCTTGGAAATAGTTTGATGTAAAAGGGAAGAAATACAGGGGAAAATATAAGGGTTTTTTTCCTGTGGGAAGACTCAAGTTAAATGACTTTAAACACAGGAATACAGATTTTAATATGAAAAAAAGAGAAGCAAAATGAAACTTTGCAGCAGCTTTCTAATCACAGACTAAAAGCTGATTTCTCTTTTTTCTAGCTTTTCAAAGATTCACAGCACCACCATTTCACAGGAGTCCAGTAAGAACCTGCCCAAGCTCGAATAAATGCAGCAGGAACACACTGCTGCTTTCCAATAGGTTTTTCTGGAGCATTCCTCCCACAACCTCTGAGGGAATAAAACAAGCTGATAGCTGAATAATGTAATCAACAGCAATTCATTGTTTTGAAGTTTAGTAAATAGGCAGAAAATATGGACCATGGGGTAAAGTACTTTAGAAAAAAACCCATTATTCTGCAGAAGCAGACTGGGATTTCCTATGTTAATGAAAACTTTAAATAGATATACAATGAATATACAGTTCAATGCTGATCTTCAGGGCATATATCATAACAGGTATGGAGTTCAAAAACATTAATGGATCCTTGTTGAAGCATATAGATCTTGCTGAAGAATTTT
This sequence comes from Sinosuthora webbiana, assembly GCA_013397395.1. Classification (NCBI taxonomy): domain Eukaryota; kingdom Metazoa; phylum Chordata; class Aves; order Passeriformes; family Sylviidae; genus Sinosuthora; species Sinosuthora webbiana. The sequence continues at coordinate 101,045 of VXBN01008740.1, read as the reverse complement.
TTGAGTAAATGTGAAATTGCTGTACCAGAAACTTTAACTCCCATCCAAAAACAAAAGTAAGCACCCCATTAACTAAATGCATGCAACTTGTCCTGCTAAAAGCAGTGTCTGTTATTAGTGGGTAAAAGTTCCCACTACCTTTGCTTTCCTGAAAAACACCACTGACAACACATAATATGAATTATTTCTTCTTTTTCTGTGCCAAAACTGTTTTCCTTGAGACCCTTCCTATATCCTACTTGGCAGCGTGGTGTTAGAAGATGATATCTTTGATGCCCTCCTGCCTGGGTTTCTCACTGAGAGAACCTGGGCTGACCATATCCACCCAAGTGTCTGTAAAAGTGTCAGGAAGTCTTGAAGATTATTCCCTGGATTGTGTGACTCCAGGACAAAATTCACCTAATTCATCACAGAAGGTTACACAGGCAGGAAGAGAATTGAAAATACAAATACAGTTAAACAAAACGAACAAACAAAAACCCCAAAAACAAACAACCAAAAACCTAAACAAACTAACAAAAAATGTTCAAGTTTCTACCCAGTACCCATATTCTTTAGATGCAGAAGCAAGTAGTCAGTTGGTAAAACATGAAAATAGAGGAGGACACTGCTATGTTGTGAAAGAGGAAAAAATTAGATAAGTAATCGAACTGGGGGAGGGAGGGGGAGTGGGATAAAATTCAAAGGCATTTACAGTAAAATTTCCCAGCATAAAACCAGATTCTGATATGCTTATTCACCTGAGATCTTTTTAAATTCTTTAGTTAAGCCCATAAAAGAAAGAAAACAGAAGAAATCTAAAGCAAACCCGTAGGGGTTTGGTTGAGGTTTTTGCATATTCTTCATGAGTACTCACCAGTGAGGAAAACTAAGATTCTACTTTTAAAAGAATGAACTCAGCATTTAAAAATTGAACTGTTACTTAAGAAATGAAGAATTCAGCTCTGATGGGCTGAAGTACTCTTCTTTCTGAAAGATATCACAAGCTAGCTACTGTCAAGTCAGAAGTATAAAAGAGAAGACAAATGAAATCATAGATGTGAGTGCTCCAATGCAAGAGCAGGATTTCAGACTTGTTGAGGGTGAAATAAAGGTTTCCTACCTCAGATCAATGTGAGTACACTCAGAGCATTGATACAATTCATTACAAATGCTATTCCATTAAAAAGTTGCTCAAATACACAATTTCATCCTGAGCTTTGTCTTCAGAGGGTTGGTCTTCATAACCTGCTGACAACGCTGCAAAATGGTATATAGACACCTTCTCCATGTGGATAGTTGAGGTACAAACTCAGAATTCTTGTTTTGTAGAAATGAAGATGTTTCACCACAACTCAAAGTAAAATAAGTAAATTTTTTTCCTATTCTCATACAGTTCACGACATGAGAGGAGTAAAATACACTACAGACTTTACTATAGCTATCAGTGACTCAAGTTGATTTAGAACAAAAGCTAAAATATTCTTCTCACCAGTTTATAAGGGTTGAACCATTTTCTTCTTCTCAGTCAACATCTGCTTCCATTGTTGTGAAATATTTTGACAGAACAATTTGATTTTTTTCATTAAAAAAGAGATGAAAACATGAAAAAGAAACTATTATATTATTTTCTTATGGAGTAGCCTCCTTGATTATTCAAGCTAGTAATTTAACATGTGAATAATACCTCCTGAAACTTAGCTTTAAATACAGCTTAGAATATGATTATACCCCAAATATAAAATTACTGAAATACCATCAACCAGCCAAACTTCTGTGGGTAGAAACATGAAACTTTTCGGACTTCACAGAGCAGCCCAGACCTAATCCATAACCTCAAACAGGTTCAATATTATTTTACATTGAGTCCAACATTTTTTTCAAATACCCTGACTTTTCCTAGCACTGGGCATGCAGATCCCCAGTGAGTATTAAGTCTTTTCTCAGGTTTTTTATACGGACAACATCACAGTCCCTCCCTTTAATTCATCTTCTCTGGCCCTTACAAAACCATTTATAGGTTGTTTTCATACTTTCTGTCAGGGTTTCTAGCCATTATTGCTATTTTGTTTTTTTGGTATATAAAAATGCTTTCAATTGTACCCATTTCTGGTGAAGTATGTACACACAGTAATAAGAAGGAGATAAACTTCCTTTATCTTCTCCCTTTCCAAGGGAGATCAGTGCCAACCACAGTACTTTTCCTCTGGGAATTTTGTGTTCTCCTCAAGTGACCTCATTTATTTTTCTTCTTCCCTCATCATCATATAAATGGGATTTATTGCAACAAGTATGAAAACTTTTTTTTAGGACTCTAATAGTAGACTATATCACCTGTGACATAAAGTGTTTGAAAACATTACTGCTGCTTGGACTAGTCTTTTCTCTCATTTTCAGAATATATAATAATCTACTCCAGGCTTTAGAACATTAATTTCTCTGCATTTTTGACATTAAAAGAATTTCCATCAAGTTTAAAGATGAGTGCAGGAAAGAACTGAAAAAATATTTTAATTGTGCTCAGTCCCAGGTCAATAATAAGAACTGCTAGGGCAGGGATAGCAGGAGAGAACAGGAAAAATGGCCATGGCTGTTGTATGGTACCTTCCCCCAGCAGTCTGCAGTATAAAAGTCCAAATACTATTTAGCAATTTCTCTCACTGCCTGTGGAGCTTCATTTCTTTTATGTTTTTGCCCCTGTAATACCTTTAAACTAGGAACCAAATAAACATCACACAGCATTACCACTCAGAAGCTGGGCCAATTCTACTACATGCAAATTTCAAGGACATGAAAAGGCAGAAGCTATTTGCCCTAAAGGTGCTAAAGCATGCATGCATACACAAGTGATTGCCACTACAGTTCTGGCATTTCTCTTCATGCTAGAGATGGTGAGAATGCCACGTGAAAATTTCCAAGATTTTTTAATGGAATCCATGGTGTCTGTTTTCATATACATGAGAGGATACACTTTTACTGGGGGGTGATGACGGGGAGGGGAGGTATAAAATTGATCAGGAATCTGACATTTCTAGTCTGCCCCAAAACCAAAATTGCTTTTATGCAGATGTTGCCTGCTGGGAGTTTTAATTAGGTGCCTTAAGGGTATCCTCAGTAGATAACCGCGCTCCTTGGCCAGACTCAGTTCCCAGTGTACCCTGCCATTTCCGCGTTTAACAAGTATTCAACCTTCATCAGCTGTGGGGTCTCACTCCTGTTGGGAATGCCCATACTGAAGAATATGTGAATAGGAAACAGATACATCATTGCTTGTTTATAAAAGCCCAGCTGACAGCATGAACTTTGAGGAGAAAGTCTGAAGTTATCTCCTAAGAGTAGGCACTTTTCACAGACCAACATGTAAGTGAGTCAAACCCATTTTTTCAAGAAAAATAATTTACTTTGGTCTAACACACAAAATAAAATTTGTCTCTCTTAGAGACCATGCCTGGGTTTTGTAACAACATTGGTGGGCTGGGGCAGTAGTAGAAGGAAATCATTCAGCTAGTTTTCAGATCCTGGGTAAGAAAAGAAAAAACAAGATTAGCCTGGTACAGTCTATAGGCATAATGTTTGGACACCACTGAAGCCCTACATAAAATAATAGCGCTGGTTTTGAGTGTCTAGTGGTCCTCTTCAGATGGCTGAAGATTATTCTCAAGTGAGATACTAATATCAAAATATCTGAACCTGTATTATCTCTCAGGATTAAAGCATTATCACTTGTCTTTCCCCCATAACTCCATGGCCTCATAGTACAATTTAGTATCAAGTAATAGAGATGTTTGCTGCAATAAATACATTGGAGGCCTATTTTTAAAGGAGGTAGAACCAGAATTTTGACTATTTTCATATGCCACTGAAAATACTTTGTCTACTGTAGATGTAACAGCAGATTTTGTTCAGCCATCCATACAATAAAAAAAAAAGAGAATTAGTTGGAACACATAAATGTTACCAGAACACAACAGTTTCATCCTAGTTTCATCTTAGTTCTGGGGAAAGTTAGGAATTCAAGAGAACAATTAATTTGCTTAAGCCTTTTTATACAAATGCTCATTCCATTTGTCTGACAATATTTTTCAGCTGCAGATTTATTGTCTTTTTTTTTTTTTTTTTTTTTTTCATCCCCTCTGGCCAATAGTTTCCAGCAGGCTGCTCTTTCAATTCCTTTGTCTCACAAAGTCAGTCCATGAGACTGCAGGTAAAAATTCTGTTTGGGGAATGCATTTTTATTATTCCTCGATAAATACTTGATGTGTTTTATTCCACATCCAGCAGTACTCTGGTCACAGGGGTTAATAACAAAAGTCCACAATTACGGATGGTGACTGGATACTTAGGCTTCACAGCCTTACAAGTTCTCCCAGTGGTTGCTCCAGGATGATATAAATATGCTGTAAGTGCCCTTATATTCAAATGTATTTTGACTTTGCAGCAAAGAGCAACATTTGTTAAGATAACAGTGGGGATGTATTTCAAAATGCATAAGGGCCCTTTCAAGTTCACACAAAATTATGGTGAATCACAATACACGCACACTGAGAAATTAATTATTATATATATTTAATGATGATAATATATTGCATATAATAGCCATTCACCTCTGTGCATGTACACACTTCAGACAAATATACAGAAACTCCTGGAAGTGCTAATCAACCCAATTTGCATGCACAATATCAAATATTCACAGCTAAAAAATCTGAATATAATTCTCACAGAAAATCCTTTTTCTTAGAGAACAGAGAGAGTCGTGCCCTTGCTAACTCAGTTAAAGCAGTTGCAGTAGTAATACCAATGTTTCCCTCTTATATGTTCTTCAGTTTGGAGTCTTTTATTTTTCAAGGTGAAGGAGTATAAAATAGCAGTGTTAATAGCAGTGTCCTCCAAATGAACAGATCAGAAGAAAACCACCTGCACATGAGGAAAAGCTAATTACTGTCTGAGGTGAGAAAGTTAGAGGCTAGACGTAAGTTCCCTCCTCTGCCTGGACAGAACTGCACCATGTGCAGGAGGATATCCTAGCCATGGCAGCAGTCTTTCCTGTGCATGCTGATCCTCTTTGATGATGTACTGAAATGTTTGCCAAGGGCCGGACAGACAAGTAAATAACTGATCACTGGGACATTCATGGGAGATTTGGGACACTTGGGTTCTGGTCTTCACATGCAAAAATATTCCAATATTTTATACCCAAAGTGGAACACTTAATCAAAACAAAAAACCCAACAAAACTCCCAACCAAACAAATCAACAAGCCAACATAAAAAAACAAATCATGAAAATGTCTTGGGTTTTGTAACCGAAAAAAAAAAGAGTTATTCTATTCCATCTGTTGAAACCAGGTGGAGCAGTGTTGCTTATCTCTGCCCAAATGGGTCAGTGTTCTTTAAACAGATGGTGCAGTGTTCCTTAAAGAGATGGTGCAGTGTTCCACTACCCCCATGGTGATATCTTCTGCTAATGGACCATTAAAGCTCACCAATGACATGACACATTACATCATACTATTGTAAGATGCTCTGCCCAGGGAGGAGGAGCCAAACCATCTTCACCTGGATAAAAAGGAGCCACAAGTGTCACCAGTCATCCGGTTTTCCACCAGATCCCTGGAGGAAGACCGGACCCATCTCACCATTACTGGACCCTTTCTTTGACGGGACCATCTCTACTCCAACAGAACCACATCTGCCACTCCAGGAGGGCTTACTTTGGACTGCTTCCAACACCCTGACCAACAGGGCATCAGGTTGTATTTCTGACTCTGTCAGGGTTTTCTAGGATTTCTTGTTTGTTTGTTTGTTTGCTTATTCTTCTGTACTACAGCATTTGTATTTTTATATCCCTAGTAAAGAACTGCTATACCTATTCCCAAAATCTTTGCCTGACAGCCTTTTAATTGCAAATTTATAATAATTTGGAAAAAAAGCGGGGGGAGGGGCTTACATTCCAAGGGAGACTCCAACCTTCCCTGGCATATGCCTGTCTATCTAAACCAAGACAGAAAGCAACTGAGCCAGAATACCTTATAATCCAGAGCATTAACTTGCAGGAGAAAAAGGAGTTCAGGTAGATGTCTTTACTACCTTCATTTAAGAAGGGATCTGGAATTCAAAAATAAAGCATCCTAGTGACTAGAATGCCTGTGTTTCCTCTCCTCAACTAAGCAATAATAACAAAAGGCAACACTTAACAAGACTGACTGAGAAGACATGTAAAGTTGTGACAGGAATGAATGCAGTCTACTAAATAGCTTGGGTTTATACTGACATACTTGGTTTTATAATATGTAGGCATACAGATGGCAGAATTATCCTTGTGCACATTTGCATACTACAGAAATCCAATCTTAGCTTAAAACTTATAAAAAGCATGAATCAAACATCTGCAGTTCTCAACTCAGTTGCAGTGTTAGCAGTAGTATAGACAGAAAGATATTGTTCTATCAGCTCAAATTAAGCCTTAATTCAAAATGTTAGGTAAACATGACATAGTCAACTTTTTGACATAGCCAAAATAGATGTTCACTTTCCATAGAAGCAGACAGGAATTCCTTAATTTTACACACACAGGCAGAAAAAATTCATCACCTGTGACTGTTCTGGCTTCTTTTTTTCCTTGCCAAGGTGGGGATTAATAATATATGGGAAACGTGGGTTTTGAATTTGGACTTGGATGTTTATTATTTCTTACCTATTTACGGACTCACGAGCCCTGAGCTCTAACTAGCAAGTTAGAGAAAAGAGGTAAAATGGAGAGCTTCTAACTCTTTTCAAGGCTATTTAAGTGCTAATTACCCAATAATGAGATGACACTATATTATTTTTACTTTTGACCCAAAATAACCACCCAAGGCCCACAATGTGGACCTTTTTCATCCAATTACAGAAAACCACCGAAACACATGAAGAAGAATGAAGAAGAAGGTGAAGAAGAAGGACTTAGACAACACTCAAAATCCTCCATCTTGACTCACATGTATTAATATATACTAAAATCCCAAAATCCAAGTGTCCAGAATTCCAACAATCACCAGCCACCCTTCTCTCACAGAAGAAATCTTTGGAGCATTTCTGCAGATGAGAGATTCAAATTATGTATTTACAGGTCCTAGACAACTACCCAGACCATACTAGAATGTTTTTAAAGAAATTATTCTTCCTAGAGGACCAATTCTACTCAACATTATTCGTAGTTTTACCTTGAAGCACTTCCTAAAAATGTATTACCTGCTCCACTGCAAACAGCTCAGAGTAGAACTGTGAGGTTGTCTTGGGAGGCTCTGGGCTGTTGGGCTTCTCACAGGACATCACTCAGCTGCCCAGAGGGAACTGGGACAGCTCAGCTGCTGCTGAAAGTCAGAAGATTTAGACAGTTCATGGCAGACAAGGAAACACCAAGGAACTCAGGAAGATAAATCAGACATGGCAGGCACAGGCAGAAATCCTAAAACAGGCGACCCTCTAGGAATGCTACAAACAAGCCATGAGCAATACACTGTGGGCAGCAAAGATTTCCCTTCACAGACACACCCCTTACCCATAGCCAAAGGAAGATAGAAGTTGCTGTCTTTTAAAACAAACAAGAGGATACACTGGAAAGATGTCTTCTTGAAACTCATACCCTTGCAGGACTCCAGTACAGAGCTAATAAATCAGCCCAATTGGGCGTGAACCCCTGCCCATCACACTGGGTCCAACACAGATAACTATAAAATACACAGCCCCCCTCCCCATGCCATCTGGAAAAGATACACAGTACTTAAAAAAAAAAAAAAAAAAAGAAAAAGAAAAAAAACAGATTTTCCTGCTTTTTGCAAGCAGCTTCTGACATTTGACATTCCTGTAACATAAATTTTTCTAGTTCATTGTTCTGCTTACCCTATTTTCTATCTCCCTTCGTCCTGTAATGCAGACTGAAGCACACCATGCCTTTACCTGCACATTTTCCTTTCCTAACATATTTCTCTCCATCCCCACTACCTTTGTAGCATCTTTAATTAAAATCTTAGTGATTCTTTTACACTTGAATAATCACAGAATCACTCAGGTTGGAAAGGACCTTTAAGATCATTGAGTCCAATCCCTAGTTTAACAATGTCAAGTCCAACACTAAACTGTGTCCCTAAGCACCACATTTATACATCTTTTAAGTACCTCTAAGGATGCTGGTCCCACCACTTTCTTGGGCAGCCCATCCCAACGCTTGATAACCCTTTTTGGTGAAGAAATTTTTCCTAATATCCAATCTAATTCTTGGTACAACTTGAGCCCATTTCCTCTTGTCCCATCACTTGTTACGTGGGAGCAGTAAGATTTTATAACATTTTTGGATCCATACTTAAATACTCATTTGTTTTTCCACTCCTATCTTCATTTAAGAAAAATGAGAAACACAGTCTTATATATGAATATATATATGAATACTCTTTTTAAAGCAGTAGAGCATGCAAGTGTACCTATTCTACACAAAAGCCTACCTCTTCCAAAAACCAGGTTTCTACTTTGAACTTACATTGCATCAGCAAACTATGGATGTTTCCATTAGTGCACCTTGCTCTTGGCAACTGCACATTTGCCTCATTTTCTTTTTGTAGGATTAGAAGACTGCTGAATAAAGTTCTAGCCCAGCTTGGTCCTGTCCAGTAACCAGACCTGTCACATTATTACAACCTTAAATAAATGCTATGCAGGCCAATACTGGAAAAAGACTGATAGTAAACATGCAGCCCTTTTCTCTGCATTACCAACTTCCCTGTGTGCTGGTGCCCTTTTATCTCATGCAGCTGCACCTCCTCTGAAGGGAACCTGCGTGACAGACCAAAGCAATAGGCCATCTAAGAGGCATGGGCAGCCTCAGCAAGGAGACAGAGTACCATTTCAGCTGTGTGATCCTGACACAGGCAGGAGCAGCAGAGCAAACAGGTCTGAATGGAGAAAGCAGTTGTCTGCATGGAGAAAGGCCTGTTCACAGGTATCAGGAGGGGCTGTAGATGTTCAAACCCTGAGAGTGGGAGGACAAGCTGGGAAAAGCAGACCCCAAAGGTCCCATTACACTGTGATTTTTGCCCATAGCTTCAGAAAACCTGTTTTACCTATTTTAATGTACTCAGCCTTTCACAAAATACACTAGCTGCTCCTCCACCCAGCTCTCAGGCACCGCACCAATCCTGTCTTTACCCACCTATAGGTCCTGAAATGTCCAGACTGCTCTCAGCTGTTATCTTGATGTCAGGATGTCCTGAATGAATTGGCTTTCTTCTGCAAATTCCTAAAGAGCACATAGGAGTAATTCACAGGGCTACCTAGCATTTCCTACTGAAGACATTGGCCCAAAATACAGTGCTTTATGAAAACTAGCAAAGAGATAAGCATGATGGAGATTTTAGATACTAGAATCTGGTCCTAATTAGATGATGCAATGTAGGCATTAACAATTGCATCACTTTGTTCACATCGTCAAACAGTTTGTGGTAACTTAGTAACTTGTTTTGTCACTGCATAAACAGGCATTTTTAAATGTTCTGTTCTGATTTTTTTTCTGAATTCATTTAGGTAACTGACTAATTTCATCATGTTTGGGTTTCTTTTTTTTTTTTTCATTAACAGAACTAAATGTTAATTACAATATCTTACTGCTACTACTACCTGCTTCTTGCACTTCATTTATTGGAAAAAAGTAAAAGAGATTAAATATACCAACCCTCCTAGGTTAAATAATTTAATTGCTTTGGATAATGGCCTAATTAACTAGAAAAACAACATAGAAGAAATGCATGCCACACTACAATTGTATGTTATGTCCAGGTTTTGTAGTGAATTGAGGTAAGTATCCCATTCCTGGCAGTTAATAAGGGGAAATCACTTGCTCATTTGACAAAATATAGTGCTGGAGTCTACAATAAAGTAGGTCCCAAGCACAGGACAGATAGACACTAAAAATCAAAGTAGTTACGATCATTTGCTTTAAGGTAGTAGAGAACAGTGAGCCTTTTTTATTTTTTTCCAGCTGATTGTAATTTGCAATCCTGAACGTTACCTGAGATATGAACCAAGAAAACCATGTCACCTGCAAAACTGAAAAACCATCCATGACACTCTACAGACATGTCTAAGGGCAAGTAGCCTCTAAAATTAAAGTGAAAAGAAAACCCCTTCCTGGACAGTTACAAAAAGAGTACAAGTTGATAATCCTACAGAATGAGCCATTAAAGGAGAGGTCCTCCAGTTTCAAATGAATTCTGCTGACAAAGGTCTTCCTCATCCAAAACCCTCTCCATGGGGTTCATCCCTTTGGAAGCAGGTGTTTTTTTCACACTGCTCTATGTTTACCTGTTATAATGAACTATGTGGCAATAAACAGACTTATTTCTGCATTATTTGGCCCATGGTAAAAAACTTGTGAATGAAATCCTAGTATTGCTTCCACAGTGGTGAGAGTCTGGCCATTGAACAAGTTCTGTTTTTTTTTTTTTTACAACAGTGTTCACATGAGTATTCAGAAGCCTTGGTTGTTTTCTTTATTTAAAAGATGTTTCACTTAGTGAAGGACACAGTCTTCTTCCCTCCATCAAACTGCATGGCTGAAATCTCATTAAACAGTAATTCCCCTTTGAAAGACTGCAAGAAGTCAGTGAGATGTTCTTCTACAAAGACTTTCTAGAAGAGAAAACCATTTTAGCTAACAGTCAGGAGACTGAAGCACAAGATGAGAAAAGCTACAGAGGGTGAGAATTTACTTCACCCTCTATATTATAAAGATTTTTAAGAACAGGCTAAACAGGTGTTGGGACTTGTTTAATTTTCAAGAGCACTCTTCCAGATCTGTGTTTCTGTGATCCAACACCAAACTCATCATTTATATTAAAAAACTTTGCAAGTTTCAGGTTGCTGGATTAAGGATAGTTGACATATCAGAATAGAACAGGGTAAAGAAGAAAATAACCATCTAATCCTGTGTCATCTTTACCAATATGAGAATAATTCTGGCTTTACAGATCATTCTTTTTTAATATAATTTCTCATTTTTTTAATAGAACTGGAATAAAATAATATTTACATGGAATTTTTAGTTGATTTTCAGAGTTCAGGAGAAAAATACACATGAGAAGAAAATAACAATTCTACCACCAAAGAGAAATATATCTGTTGGTAAAAGTTGAAACCCAATTAGAAAGCATGCTCTCCTGGGACTTAAGGAAAGAAATGTTCTATTCTAAGGGTCTTGTGGAAACTTCTACAAAAACCTTGCATGTTCAGAGGTAGAAAACCTCTTCTGCTAATCTGCTTCTATGCCTGGGAAAGTTTTCTGGTTTCTTGAATGCATGAGAGCAGTGTCTTTTGTCTTTTAATACTTCATTTAATATAATTCAGATTGTTTACTCTTCCATTCTTCATCAAGAGGCCCTTCTTCAGCTTATCCTCTGTAATTGATGCAATGAATATTTTTATGCTTTCAAAGTATAAGAATAAAAGCCGTTTGGGGTTGTTTTGTTGGGTTTGTTTTTTTTTTTT
>VXBN01008740.1:0-89524 GCA_013397395.1 Sinosuthora webbiana | reverse complement strand
TTTTTTTTGGGGGGGGGTGGGGTTTTGAGAGGGCATGGTGGGGTTTTTTTTGAAAAAAGCAAACAAGTTTTGCCTGCTCAATCTTGTAAAATTAACTGTAAATTAAATGTTGGATCCCAACTACATTTTTGGGGATCAGACTATTCTGTTCTTAATTTATGCCATTAGCCAAAAGAAGCTTCTTTCACAGAGACCTTTCAGACTGGCCCATGAAGCTGGGCAGATGCTGAAATTCCCTTTGGAACTGACAACCAATAAATTTACTGGACAGTTAAAAGAAAAAAAAAAAGAAAAAACAAACAAACAAACAAACAAAAAAAAACCAAAAAACACCTACAGTCAAGTTTGAAATTCCGTCCCCCAAAGAAGTGATCTTGACATTAGCCAGCACCCTGAAATCAACCTGAACTCAACCAAAATTCAGGTAAATGTAAAATAAACAGTTTACTGACAGAAGCTAAATAGATGAAATTTAAATATTTTGCTAAATAAATACATAAATAAATTAAACGTGCAAAGAAATCTTCCTACTTCTCTCAGCTCCAAAGGTTCACATGGAACCCACTGATAGACATTCATAGCTCAGGTTCCAGCATCTAGCTGCCTGGCACAATCAGAGGACATAAAACTTTTAAACAGAAGAATATTTGATTTGGGATTCTCTACTTCCTCCTTCTCCTCAACACTTCAGATCTTCTCATGCAAATCTTCTTCCCATTACTTCTTCCTTCAAAGATGTCCTATGATTTCCCACCCTCTGGCTGCCCACATCTGCTTGGGAAAGGCTGGTATTCCCTGGGCATTATTAGAAGTTATTCCCACTTGTCCAAATGGCAAAGCAGTCAGGTGTGAGAGCTGTGGTGCTTGGCAGACTTGTAGCCCCTTGTGAAGCAAAATGTCTGTCTGGGCAGAATCAAGTCCTTATGCAGATCTTCTTCATGTTATTAAGCTGTATTCTTTAGACACAGGTAACCTCATCAATCATACTTTCTAGAGTCACCCTGTTGGGATTAATCTATGCACCAAATGATTGTATTTCACTTAGGAACAGACATAAGAGTAGCTACTCACTTCAGGGTAATACCAGCCCTTCCCTGACTGCTCCTTAAGCTAACACTTGGGGTGTAATCTGACAGATTTTTAAATAATAATTATGTTTATTACAAAGAGAATTATCATAGTGTATCTACCCATCTGTTTAAATGGTCATCCATCTCAGCGACAAAATCAGAAAGAATCAGTTGACATTCCTAAATCTCATAGGTTAGAAAGGATGGCTTCCTTCTGTGAGAACGTCCCTAAAATTTGGAAGTTATCATCACTACAGTAACATAGAAAGTTTTCTTTGGCACCACATTCTCTCCAGGAAAAGTAAGTCCAGCAGTCTAATAGTAATGACCCATTTTCACATGGAAGTATATCCTCCGATGTTGTAGAGCAAATACTGTAGTAGTGGTCCCTGTGTCTTTATAATTAATATCACGTGTAAGGGAGAATTGAGATGACCTTTAAATCCCACCTCTACTCAAAAATTTTAATTTTCTAGAGCTGGAATTGGAAAAGAACAATTTTAATAGCTTGAAGCCTTCTATTTCCGCCCACAATTAGGTACATCACTATTCGGTTCAAAGGGGTTACCAACAATACAGAAAGAATACACAACAGGAAAAAAATCCCCTCTCCTCATCCCTTGTGCATGCCTCATCCACCAAACATTAGAAACATTTCTAAAATCATTAGAAAAAGGAAAGGATTCTGTGCAAGGAAAAAATAAGCCAACTGAGGAATTGATCAATTTATAATATGAATATGAGAAACTGACCCAAAAGCCATTGGTGTCAGTAGAAAGTCTTTTTAAAGGAAATCACAAAAAATTATTTGTGCTTTGTCTGCTGTCATCCTGTGTTAGCAGCCTACACGAATCTTAGAACCAACCAAAGGTGTGAATAAACATTATAATTAACTACAAATATTGGCCTGAGTATTATTTATTAAAATAAAATTTTGACAAGTTTTGGATGACTCAGAAAAGAAAAAAAAAATGCAACTCATTTCAATAAAAACAGTCCAAAGTGTAACTAAACTGTGTGGGAGCATGCTTACTGGTTGGACCTGAGTGAGGGACTGAGAGACAGTGTGAAATCTCTATTCCAAAGTGGCAACATGATCCTGGCCAAGTTATTTAGCTCCTGTTTGTTTATCCATCTGTAACATGGGTGTAAGAAGAGTTATTTCCCAGATGGCAGCATGGTGAAAGTTAATTGATGTTTGTAAACTTCTGGCAAAGTCTCTGATGAGAGGTGAGCACAAAATAATATTACATTCACCTTTTGGGAGCTCCTACATTTATTTCATAAATGCAATAAAGATAAATTGAGGGTTACAAGAAGAGAATTATTAAAAATACGCTGTAATAATTAGTGCATTCAAAACACACATTTATGTTCACAGAATACTAATCAGTACTTGTACATAAGTATAGATCAGACTCAGGTAGTGACTATTTTATATTGTGAAGTGAATGCATTTATTGTCCTTGAAAAGTTAAAATCACTTTCTTTGTTCTGCCCTGACTTTACTGAAATGACCCAAAATGCTTAAAAAAATTTATATATATATATATATATATATATTTCTTTTTTTTTAAATTACCTTCACAAAATACATACCAGGGCAATCACAAATTGCAGTAGCTCTCCATTTTCCATCTCTAAACCAGACATGGGAACTGACACCGTGGGCCCAAATTCAGAAAGCGTTTTCCACAGAGTGCAATCTCCAGCAGTGAGCAGCACCATATGGTGCTATAGGATGTTCCCTTCCTACTTCACATGTTAGATACTACTGAGGGATTCTGGCTTACTTTCAAGTCTTTTCCTGTTTTCAGCCATGACTGTTATAACTCTGACTGCCCTTGTTACCCATAAAAAATCCTATCCTTTTCACTTCTTTCTAAAAATGTCATTCTATAACAGATTTCCACAGACAAATGCCATCTTGGACAGCAACTCTTGGAGATAATACTACTGTTTTTCTCTCTTCCTTTTTCATAATGACTTGTCTAAATTCTCTCTAGTAGCATGGATGGCAGAAGATGGCAGATCCAAAGAAAAAGTCATTCGCTAGAATTTAGGAGACACTGTTAATTCTCCTAATAATCCTTGTTCTTGTACTCTTCCTCAGAAGTCAGGATAAAGGGCCCACATGATAAAAAATAAAACTTAAAAAATATTTTAAGAGACATCTTTTAGGACAAGCTGGATCCATGATCTGAGATGTCTGTGTGTAAAGTAGGGACAGCAGTGCCTCAGTGAGAGATTCTATGGGAGTCCAATGCAAGTGACACACATCAGTGCTGAGACATCACAGGTACCACTGCAGAATTTAGGCCTCATCTCACACAGTGGCTTGAGCCAAAAAGAAGGCAGGGGAAGATAACTAAGGATATTTCACTTTTAGCAGCTACAAATTGTTTTGGACTTGAATCTAAAATAAGGCAAAACCCTAAGATCTCAGCTCTGTGATGTAATTTGTTCAACTTGATGTCTTATAATGTCACCTACTACAGTGACAACCTTTTCATGAAACTTGATCAAACAAAAAATATACACAACAAAACAAAAACAAACCAAACAAATAATAAAACAAAGAAACACACCAAAACCAAACAAAAAACCAAAACCAAAAAAAACCTCAAACCAAACAAAAAAAAAAACCCACCAAGCAAATAAGAAACAACTTCAAGCAATTTGAAGATCCCTGGGTTGTAAATTGTAATTTGTAAATTGTTTGCTGCAAATTGTTTATCTGGCTACAGGCACAGGCTAAATATTTGCCCAATTCACTGGACAATCTCTTAGCACCTGAGGAAAGTTCCTACCAAAGCTATTAAAAATCCTTGTTTTGCCTCTAATCAAATGTCAAGTATGTCATCTTATGTGCATTAAGGGCAAAGGATGATCCAGTTTTGACTTTAGCTAATCAGATGCATTCCATTAATCATGCCTCAAGACAGACTTTGATTCAGAAATCTCATGGTAACATTAATGTTTCAGTCTTGGTCTGTCCTGGAGAAAGAGAATACTGCCAACTCTAGAAATTTGATTCCTAACATTGTGGGGCAGAGCAGAATTTTGGACATGAATTTTACAAAGCATCTTATTATGCAAATATCCCAAGACAGTGTGCTACTTTAAAAGGTTTATACATAGGCTCTGCTTGAAGCAAAATGTAAAACTCCTTCTGTTACATTTTTAAAACATTTAGTGAGAGTGCTTCTGTAAGTATCCCAGGGCTGATTACATTTAATTATTAATATCATACAAATTACACTAATTAACCTTGTATTCCACTATATCTACTACTAATTACCTTTATGTTTGATTTCTAATAGCTTTTTGGTTGACCAATTATTTCACATTTACAATGTCCTCAAATTTTAATTTTTAACAAAATATATCCTATTATTCTCTCCAAATGTACTGAGTTTTTTTTTTGTCCAAGTTTTGTCTGTCAAATGACATTGACATTTATCCTCCAAATCCCAGACCTGATCTGCAGATCACACAACTCTCAATTCAAAATCAAAGAAATTCCAGGAAGTAGATCCCTACACAGTTCTGCAATTTGCGAGCAGATGCAAGTGTGATCATGCCTTATAACCTTGTTTGTACCTTTTCTGTTGCTCATGTTCTTAGAACATAATTCATCAATACTTTTTGAAGGGAAAGAGCAAAGACCTCTTCTATTCATACTGGCCCTTTATATAACCTCTAACACCTCAGCTACATTGACTTATGTTCAGTTCCTGAAGGGAATGTAACTATCAGTAACCAAAACACTTACTAATTTTGCACATAATTTTGTGATCGTCTTTAACTTTCTAGATCTACTAGTATTTTGCTCTGGCAAAGAAATCCTTGCAAATTTAAGCAGGAAGTGAAATGCTAATCATTGTCTAGTAAGTGCTTTCCCTGCTGTTTGTGGGGAGAATGCTCATTTAGATTTCATGCTTTGCTTTACTGTTTTTCTTTTTCAATTCCTCTCCTCCTCCTCATTAAGCCTAATCAATGCATCCATCCAGGAAATCATAACAACATGATATACAATAACTTCATACCATAAAGCGGTTACTTTGCATGTTCATGAAATTATTGTGTGTTAGTGGTCTTAGATTAGTAGGTAGCAGCTCCTGAATTGAGAGCTATTTGTATTGCCACCCTCCAACAACACAAGTGTACCACAACTGTACATACCATCTTATGAAACCTAACACAATTCTCAATCAAGAGCAAGAAATAGAAAATTAACAGATGCTTAGCCTTAACTTTAAGGTTTCATAGACTAATATAATTATTGATTTTCTATCTTAAGCTTGAAAAAATAATTTAATCAAATTTTTTTATATTTCATAAGATCTGAGTTCAGGAATTTTTTTTATAAGATTCATAGCTTCTTTGAAAAAAAATTTTATCTTATTTCCCTAATAAAATTTAAAATTAAAAATTTCTGTGAGTGTCAGCAAATATAACTTCCCCTTTGACACCAAATGCTGGCAATGAGATGAAAAGAGAATTATTCTTTTCTATATTAATGGATCTTATTCTTTGGAGTCTTTAACTATAATTTTGGATTCTTACAAGCAATATCATAATTGTGCATGGAAGTGTATAGGTCACAGACACAAGAGGAACCTGCAGCAACAGTTTGTGGTGCCTATGGCACAAAACACCACCTGTCATCTAAATCTGAGAAACCTTTCTCTTGGTGTTGTGTTGTAACAAAAGGAGACAACTCCATAATGCCTGCCTAATGTCTGAAACCCTGACAGGCTGACCCAAAATACACTCAGATCAGTGAGACTTTATGTGTGTCCTCAGGCCTTTTACTAACTTATGATGTCCACCTCCAACTGATAGATTAAATCATTTGCATTACTCACGCAAATATAAATGAACAAATTAGGCATGCAGCAAACTAAGGAACTAAATTTACTGCAGCCTGCCACTACCTGATTTGCCTGGATGCAGTGATTTCTTATACTGATAAATTGTACAAAAACGCTCATGGACAACAAACTAGACATTTCAAATATTTTATAGATGTATTTTTTCAACTCATACAAAGCCTTAGTTCTGGCTGGCATTGGCTCAGTTTCTGTAAAATTATACTTCAGGTAAGAAAAACAAAACTCTAAGCAGTACTACAAACTCACAATCACCCATCTGAAGCTACATTAAATAAGCTGAAACAAACACCTGTTTATACAGGTGTGCGCATTTCATGACCTTGACGGTGGATAAATCAGTAGGGATAGCCTCTCTTCCACCATGCTTTAGATTGGATGGCTCCTCATCCAAAGCTTCGGAATATATAGAGCTTTGGAAGACTGAAAACATGGCAGGAATAAACAGTCTTGCGCTAAAACAAAATACTGAAAGCATCACAGAAACAAATATATTCAATGCTTCTGACAGACAGCATCAATAATCAAACATGCATGATTTAACTTCTTAAAATATCTTACTTTAAATGCTTGAGATGACCCCATAATACATCCCTTTCAAACAAACGTTTTTGTCAAAGAAGTTTAAGAATCTCAAGCTAGTAACCAATATTAAAAAATTGCACTGCACAAAGAAACTACCAAAACTGGCACTAGTGAGCAATGTCAGAACAGACAAGGGCTTGAACTTCTCCATTTCAAGTGTGAAAAAACATCAGCAGGATGCTTTCAGAAAACTTATAAGTCCTTAAGTACCACAATGTGTCTGTTATGTACCTGTATGGTCATACTACCAAGCCTGACAGAGTCGAAGAAGTGCTTGAACAAGGCCCTTGGACACATGGTGTCATTCTTGAAGCTGTCCTGTGAAGGGCCAAGAGTTAGACTTTGATGATCCTTCTGGGTCCCTTCCAACTTTGAATATTCTGATTCTGTAAATAAAAACTGAAGCAGTCAGAATTTTTAATTAAACTCTGTGCATAATTTTTTATTATTTAATACTCTGAGCCACATTGAAATCAAATCTATAATATCTGATTATGACTCCCAGCTGCTACTATGTATGTTCTGCAATGAGCACTTGAATGCATCTGCTATCAGTAACTAATTTGTCTTACTTTGGCCCAAAGCTGTTATGACTGGCATTTCCATCTCTCTAACACTTTCTTTGCAACCACACTGACAAAGATATTTGAACATTTCATACTCCACTTTGATTTTCCTGAGTGATTTTCAGTTCATTTTAAATTTCTGTGCTATTTCCTTCAACTTCCTGTAAAAAAGACATAAATGGTGAGAAACGTTGAAACACCTTTCCGTATAGAAGAAAAAATCTGCAGCAATACTAATTGGCAACGTGTCTGATCAGCATTTAAAATACTCCAATACTTTTTACTCCATTAACCTTGACATAAATTATAGTAAGTAGTCTCTGTGTGACAGGAGTTTTAATTTAGCACTACATCTCAAGTTACATACATCTTTGAGTCTGACATAGAGCCTCTCTTCCTGCCAGTTTTTTACCCCGAGGGAAACTGAACAGACAGTAAAACCAGGTCTTACCATGTAAACAAGGAAGGGTGTTCACAGCATTGTTTTTTGCTACAGCCAATACTAGGCTACAAATGACTTGATTTTGTCTTTCAGCACTCATGACCATTTCTGGCTTGTAGACTGAGCTGCTAGACAAAGCTCTGAATGCAATGAGCTTTGTACTCCACGTTTCACCTATATCTGAAATGATGCCTGCTTTTTTTTTGGCTACTAACATAGAGCTTCATACTTCAGAGTGTGCATCAGAACCTAAAATTGTTTTATTCAAACTATTAGTCACTTCTTTCAAGACATCTGTTGGTTCCTCTATTTTACAGAAGCCTTTCCAAGTTCCTCTTGGTGAGCTGTTCCATGAATTTTATATGTCAGAGTTATCTACCACAGGCTTTTACCTCCTTCCAGTGCCTCCAGTACAGCTGGAAGAAGGAAGGTTTTGCAGCTTTGATTTACATATTTAGATGAAAATACTCTAATAGATCTCCACAGTAGTTTAGGAAAAGAATAAGGAAATTAATTATATCCCATACCTTTCCACTTTCTAGAGGGCAAAGCCCAGCAGGCCTAATCTGGAGCTTGCTGGAGCCAAAGAGAAGATTTCCAGTCATTTGGGATTAGAGCTAATGAAGGTAACTCATGTGCAAACTAGTTTGCCATATGCCTGAACCATACTGGGTTCCAGGAAGGTAACTTCTATTTGGCATTGGAGAAATGTGTTTGATGAGTTGACTTTTATAGTTTGAGCATGAAAAGGCAGTAACAGATCAGTTAAACTGATCTGTTAATATTCCAGCAAAAGAAAATGCATCAGACACACTTATCTCTTTAGAAATAAAATCTCTGTGGCAAAGAACATGTCATACTTATGTAACATTATCAAATATCTTTAAAAGAATATGGCAATACAGTAGTTTAATTAGAATGCTTTTAATTTATAGTGGGCTTTCCTTTTCAAATGAGACGTTTTAAATATTGAATTGCTGTTACAAATGGTATTGCAAACTAAAAAGCCTACACAAGGATTCAGCCGAAGTATGCTTGAAGGGCCAAGTCTCCAAAGGCCTGCAGAGGCCATTCCATTTTCCCTTACGGCTACTTAAGGAGTCTAAGAGGTTTCCCTCCCTTGGTGAGGAGGCTGTCTCCTATTGAGACAACTATACAACATTGCCATCTGCTGACTGTCCCTTTTCATTACAGTACAGACAAGTTCAGCATCCCCCCAAAAAACCCACTCTATAAACCAGTGATTTATATTTAAAGACCTCCTGAATATTTTTTTTTTTTTTTAAGCAAAAGGAACAGTTACCTAAAGTGATAAAAAGGATATTTTTTTTCAGAGGACCATATTTCATTTTTTATCATTCCATGAGGGAGCATATCTTAGAGAGCTTACACAGGAACCTTATATCAGGCACAGGGATCCTAAGTTGCCTTGTTTCCTAAGAAGAAAGGGGAAAAAAGAGAGTTCATTACTTACTGCTGCTGTTCATTGTTTTAATATTTTAATACCAAGTAAACCTTCTAAACAAACCAAGAATTCCCTTCATTTCCCAAAGCTCTCTGATGTTGAAGGCCTGTTAATTGCTTTAGAAACAAGTGACAAACTTCTTTCTTGTACTCTTAGGTAGCAGTGCACAGGGTTGGTTGAAATCTTAGGCAGGAAAAACAATTATTTTAAATATGTAATTGAATTTAAAGATAGTCAAACATATAACAAGAACACTGGCTGTACTTATATCTGCAAGTTTCATGTTATGTGTTTTTCACAGTTGATTTTTCCACTTTTCTGTGATTTTTTGGCACCAGTTTTACTCATAGTATACTTAATTAATTAATTAATTTCATCTCCTGTCAACAGGTATAACTGCTTCAGGGGACAGTAAATTTGGAGATATGTTTGACCTTTTAGATGCTTAGTCAAACATAAGCCTTACATGAACAACTGCTGTTTGCCCACCATTAGGAGTGACACATTATCCCCTACTCATGCTGACTGTACTTTCAGCGGCATGAAATTACCTCCTCACTTCACACAGCTGGAGCACTTATCAGCGTAACCAGTGACAAGGACATGTTAAAGTGCCTTTATTGAAATCTTGTGCTATTTCTAACTGCACAACAACCAGTAGAAAAGGAATACTGTTTGTAAATGCTGAATGCACTAATCCTGCAGAAATTTGCAAGCATCTAATTTTTATAGTTTAAGTGGTACTCACACAGGCCATTTTCAGTATGCAAATTTTAGCACATGAACAAATTTCTGCAAGTTCTGTGCCTTGGATTACACAGTATTCAATACAAGCCTATCTCTCACTGCTTGCTTTGTACAGCACCAATGACTATGAGAGCAGTATCAATAATGATGGAGCCTAGTAAATTTAAAAAAAAAAGTTATTCTGTAAACAAGTATTCATGTTAACATTTGTCATTTTATTAAATTAATGGATTTAATTACTTGATATCAATTACTTGATATCAATAATCCATTAAAGACTTCTGATTCAATCTAGACTTTAACTTGACCTTCTTGTCTGCATCTGAAATGTGTTCACAGCTATCGTCATTCTTAAGTACTAGTGAATAATCTTCAGGAATATTTGGTTATTTCAGCATCCAGAAATGAGATTTCAAAGGGAATCAGGAGACAGTCCTATCTCTCCCATCTTGAAGTCACTAGGAGTTTCAGCATTCATTTCAAGGACAGATGAGGCCAACTTGGAATACTTAAAAATCCCACCCAGAACCTTTCTGTTTTTCCAGGCTAAGAAACAAACAAGTTAAAAATAATGATACTGGTGGTTAATGTATATTTACTCACAAATCCCCAAACTTGAATTCAGAAATAACCCCTATGTCTGTAGATCATAATCTGACATAGTGAGGGTCAGCCTACAAGCCCCCCGTTGCAGGGGCAGAGGCTAAAATGCTGTGGTGAGCATAGGAGCACCCAAACTAGATACACATTGTGTGTGAGGATAAAATTAAGACCACTGAGGGCCAATATCTCAATGCTAAAAGGTCCATTATGGTAGCACCTACGTGGACACCAGTACTTCTCCAGAAATCTTACTGGGACGTGTTTAGAATTCATGATTATTTTTGCCTGTATCTTTTTAAGAGAGTTTTCCATTATATGCACCATCACGGCATAAACCACTATTTCTTTCTCCACAGTCTCTAGTGTGTTCATTTCTTCCCATTTATCAAGAACTTTACACCTCATAGATTCAAGCTGTTCTGAAACAGAGAGGAATTTTTTTGCTGTTCTCTTCGTCTCATGTCTGCTTCAGGTTTCCAGAAGTAAAAAAGTGAATGCACAATTTAAAGGACAGAGCTGGCAGTGCAAATCTAATTGACATCTACGGCTGTGTCCATAGGGTTTTTAGTGGGTATACCCACATTTGATCTTGAATTAACCACACCAAGCACCCACAACATTGTCCACAGTTCGGTTGGGTGCACACACCCACCGTACCCACACTTTGTTTCCACCAGGAAATGAATGCTGGCACATGGGGTGTGACATTCACCTTTCACAATCATCCCAACAAAGATCCTTTAGCACTTCATGCAAAAATAATCAGGCTCTGGACACAATAGGAACAGAGCCAAGGAGGAAATTACTGAGTCCCAGCACAAAGAACAGATAATAGCACACAAGGAGCAGAATAAACATGTTGTACTCCCTTAGGAGAGTCCAGAAAAAAAATGCACTTCAGAATTTTACAGGCCAACTTCACTGTCACTTTACCCATTCACCTCACTACAAGTCAATAATTTATGTTACAAGATCCTACACGGCCAGTTCATGCTTCTGTCCAGCCAGGGTCTTGTTTGAGGCAAAGACCTTTTTGGCTTTTCTCAGCTTGTCAGCAAGCTCGTCTGCAGCCTGTCAGTGTCCATGCTGCTGCAGCCAGAGCTGTACTGCAGCCCCTTGCCAGCTCCTCGTCTAGGGAATGAGAGGAACTGCATGCACAAGTAGTGAGTGCCCTTCATTCCAGTAGTCTGTACTAATACAAATAAACAACTGTCTTCCCTGGTGGCAGTGCATCTGAGGATCATCCTGTTTTCTCTGTCTCCCACACCCGTGTCTTTATACAAGGGAAGCTATGGAGAATGGAATAGCCAGGAAAGATGGGTGCAGGGTTACCTCCAATGCTTTGCACATGCAGAACAGAAGGAAGGAGGAAGGCAAGGCACAGGTGAAGGGAGTGAGAAAGCAGAAAGGAAGAACTGGCCTTTCTCTGCTGTGTGAGCACTTCTAACCTTGCTGTCTGGCTTTTCTCATTCCTGCAATGAGCCTGTTGACTGAGGGTCTGCCCTGGAGCTGGGAGGGGCTTTCAGAGTCTGCAGTAATTCATTAGCCATATTTCACATGTGACAGCTTTGTGTAACAGGGTGTCAGATTCACGACTAGGCACTACGTTGAGTAATAATGATGTTTCAGCCTTAAAGATCACAGAACACCTAAATTTCCTACTCTCCAAGCAGCTTGTCAGTGACAGCCAGCCCTCCTCTTCACCCCTCTGGTCTGGGATGCAGTATCAGCCCTCAGTCAATAGGTCCAGTGGGAGCCAACAGCTTTGATGAAAAGTGAGGCAGGCTGGAGGAATAGAGCATGAGCTACATTTGAGGGATGCACTGCCTCATGTGGGGAAAGGGCCTGACCATGCTTCCTGCTGCTCCCTGCCCTGGGGTCCCACAGCCACTAGCTTCTCAAAAATCCTGCTTTTCATGTGAAGCACTGCAAACAATAGAATAGCACAGTGTCACCCTGCGGGTCAGAATAAGTGACTGGTCATGGAACGGCCTCAAAGAAATGTTATCCCCAGAGAAGAAAATAATGTCTTCTGTTTTAGAAAATATTAAGAAAACTTTATTCAATTTTAAAATATACTCAGATCTCCCTGTTCTCTTCTGAGAAAATTGTAAAGTTCTCATTTCAGGTTAACATTGCTAGAACACTTTTTTAATTGCTTATCATCCCACATTAAAAAAAGCTGAACAAACACACCCAACAAAACAAACCAAAAAACCCAAACAAACAACAAAAAAATCAAACAATATTTGAACAATGTTTGTAAAGCTGTGTTCCCTATAGTGCCAACACATGTTAGCACATGTGTTAGCACATGTGGCTTTGGCTTCTAACTACAGCAGTAAGACAAAAAGAAGAACAGCAACATTATTTCTTTCTGACTTGGCTAATTTTAATTCCTCAATATATAATTGAGGAAGACAGGGAGGGGAAGTTTGAGGTTAACTGAGTTAGTACTTCCGAAATTAGTACCTGGCAAGGAGGAGAAAGGGAGAAACCTCTACCCATTGCTTAAATGCCTTGTAGCTCGTTTTATGCAAAACTATTCCTCAGATATGCCTTGGCCTGGAGAGCTCTGTTTGTTTTATTCATTAGTCCTGTGGGAGATCCAGAGCCAATGACTGATTTTATGGGTTTTTTAGTGGTTGACTGCAAAGCAATGGAATTCAAAATCTGTACCATGCTGCAGAAACAAACATAATCAGAGCAGCTGCATTCAGGCATATGTTCATTGATAGGAAGACAGTTACACTAGGGAGAAATTTGGGCCAGCCTAGCTCCTGAAGAAAAAAAAAAAAATAAAACACCACTACAGCTGGTTTGACTGTTCAAGCGCTGTTCCTGACACTACACAGAAAGAAGATTAAGAAGATCTGGATCTTTCTCTTCTTTCAAAGAGGAACTTTACATCACCCTGTGAACAGCTATTTCCTTATTTACCACTTTATAATTTACTAACCAGTATGTTCTCATGCTCTGGAAGAAAATGGCTTACAGAACAGGTTTTCACTAAAGTCATAAAATTCAGATCAGACTAGGTATACTTTATCCTGATGACATTTCACAGGAATTCCTAGTTTATCAGCAGTCCACTTTTTTTTTTTTATTTTTCACTCTTCCAAAACTTTCCAGATTAACACATTTTCTCCTACTTGAAGATCCCAGTACAGATTCCTTACAGATCAAAAGACTTACTTATCAAAGGACACTATTTTCTTGAGCAATACAGAAATAGACTGTTAACCTCAGTGCTGTTACTGAATCAAAGCACTGAGCAAATCTCCAAGAGGGACTGGACTATTGTATGGATAACTACAGCATTCAGGACAGATACAGTGAAGGCTGAAAAGCAGCTTAGGAAGGACCCTTGAAAGCACGTGATTCAGGGCTTAACCTCCTCATCATAAGCATGAAATCCAATTACTGTGTTTCTGCAAACTGGACGGTTTCATCCCCTGAGACATGCCTAACGCTTTAGAAAGTCTTCCACTGACACCTACTGGTTTCAGAGAAGGCCAGGAGTAAAAGAAGTATAAGAAATACTACACACCTGATTTCATTAGATACCAGCACAGTTTGATCACACTAACAGGAAAAATCTCAGCAGATGAGGAAATTTTTGATTAGTTTTCCTTCTGGCCCTTTAGAACCTTATTGCCTTAAATTGTACCATATTTCTTTTCTGCTCAACTCAGAACTATCCTATCACTCACCTCTTTTATTTTCTGGAGTCTGATTCATCCGTTGCACTGCTTCTAATTATTTCCTCCATTTAGACTAGAACAAAAGGGAAGAACATTTGCACAAATATCTTTTCAAGATCCTATACAAAGGTAAATTCAAGCAAATAGTTGTTACATATAATGAAGATCGTTACACATGCCCAGAGGTCAAACGTTGATCTAAGCGGGCAGAGAGAAACTGAGGTTCAGTGAATTACAGCAAAGTGACTCCAGGTTTGAATGCGAATGGACACTCTGTGAGGAGCTAACAGAGTTCAATCACTCTGTTTATTAAACCTCTTGTTCACTGAATGAGTGAAGCAACTCCACATTATTAGATATCACAATAACAATAAGAGGACAGCTTAGTTCTCTGCCTACATATCTATATCCTTATTTTCTCTCCATCACCAGATTTCAAAAATCCTGCTGGATATTTTAACATCTACTAACTAATGTTATTAAAAAAAAAAAAAAATCAGTCTTGTATAAAAATCTTTTCCTCTATCCACTCTCCAAGTATGATTTCCCTACACAAAGAAAGGACTACACATGATCCATGGCAAAATTCAGTCTTAGGCTGTTAGCAGTAAGTGGTGCATGCAAATCACTCAAATTTCAATTGTTGCTTTTCATGCAAATCTAGCAAGTTGACATTAGGAGAGCACATGTGCCCAGACTTCTCTGTAACAGACTGCTCTTCAGAACTGAACAGTCTTATGGGGTATTGGATTTTTATACCAACAGCTGACAAATCTCTCAAGATCCCCTTTAGATAATTCTGGGATGTTTATCATTTTTCCCTTTCACCACTTTGGCAGAAGACAAAATGTCTATATTCTTCCTCTTTATCTCTAAAATATTTATAAAAGCTTGCACAAAAATCAATCTCTGAATAGCCTAGATAAAATTTGCATGTGCATGAGCTATAAATATTCCACATTATGCCCTGATCCATCTTAAATTCATGCCAGTTTACCTATCCCACAGTAACACATCATGAATTCTCTCTCTGTAGACAAGGATAGGCACACAGATTACTGGGTCACTGTTAGTCATCTTCCTGCTTACCTTAATGAAAACTAATGAGCCTGAATCTCTTTCACACTCCAATATTTTAACTTCAGAATAATCAAAAATACCTTTTATAAGCACAGTGTAAATACTGTATAGTGTGCACACTAAACACTGGAAACAACAATTGCAAAGATATAAAAGACCTCTAGAGTCATCCAGTCTTGTTAGAGTTACATTACAAGAAAAAGAGACAGGTAAAAAATGAACCAGCATCTTACTGAAAGAGTGACTTGATAATTCTTCAGGTTCAGACAGTGGAGTGGGCAAGAACAAGAAAGCTGGTAGGCTGCCAGGACACCTCCTTAGCCTAAAGGTTTAGAGTTCTAGAGTTAAACAAACATCAGGTCAAATACTGAGAGTAGCAAGTCAGATCAGAGCTTGGAGCAGTGGTAAGGAGATTTGGAAGTTGTGATATAAAATATCAGGGGCAGACGCCAGTGGCAGGGAAGCACTGGGACTGTCCAAAGAACACAGGCAGCAGTAGAAGGCTAATTAGGTTTTGTTGCCTCCACAATAGGGAACAAAATCAACACCTCAGCAAAAGCGACATAGTCTGAAATTTAACAGTGCAGACTGCAATCTGTATGAAGACTGTCACTGTGATGACATTCAGCTCTTGGGTGGTGGTCAGCTGGGAATGGCAAAAGAAAGCCTTGGTCCTCAGAGTTAACCATGTCTCCCACAATGACTGGTACAAAAGAGATTTTTGCCCAGAACAGTCCATCCACAAGGTCTAATCCTCTGGCCTTCCTTCAAGGCCGGTATTTAAAAAACTTCAAGAACTTTAGTTGTTTCTGCTTTATCTCATCCAGACTGTTGTTGCTACATGGGTTGATAGCATTTGAAATATTATTTGTTTTTTCCAGAGCAGTACTGGCTTTCTGCATGAGAACCTGTACACCTTTCCTGAATACCTGTATACCTTTCCTCTACACCTTTCATACATCCCTTTGTCCTGAACCTTCAGAGCCTACGATAATGCATAAAAAAGATTAAAATGTGGACTATGAATAAAAAGTTGTGCAATTGAATTTGGTGGTTTTCCTTGAGTTTTTCTGATTGTTGTTTTTGTTTGTTTGTTTGTTTTCCTGGGGAGGGGACGTGTTGCTACCAGTTCTGGAACCATTTTTAAAATGAAATTTTCAATAAAATTCTGTTCTTAAGAAAACTTCTAAATGAGCTGTTGATGAGACTAATGGCTAACAAAAAAAAAAATACTTCTATGGTGGGTTTCAAACAAAAATAAACTCTTTCAGTCATTCAAAGATCTTTAATTTTTTAAATATACTTTTACTGATTAAAAAGAATATGGACAGTTTTCTGCATGCATCACAGTCAGTAAATATGAAGACTTAGACTCACACAAACCCCTTTCTGATGTTATGCCACTGAGCAGTATATTACTCAACCTAGACAAAGCTCTTGTGCTGTCAGCTATGCCATGGTCATAATTTCCTTTCATTTTCATTTCAACAGATTGTCAATATCACACAGGTACTCCCAGGCTCATTGCTAAAGAGAGTGGATAACTAGGGTGAAATCCTCAGAGCAAATCCACAGGATTGTCTCTGGGTCGATGGAGAACACTGGCCTAAGAAGCTGTCAGAAAAAGGAGGCTCTAGTAAGGAAAGTAAAAAAAGAATGAATACAAAAGGATGAGATAGGGAAATGGGCAGGGACTGACAGGTCCAGGATAAACACTGAGATGGGGTCCTGTATGATGGGAAGAGGTTCCAAGGGGGCTGGGCAGGGCCAGTCAGGTATAGTTCTGCCCTCAGATCTTGACATCTCCTCTGTGCTTCCCTTTTACACCCATAGTGGAAGACACCTTTCCTTGTGCATTTTCCTTTCACCAGAATTGAGATGTCACTGGAGGGAGAGGCAAAGAAAATGGGTGTGTGGCATTGCTGCTGAAATCCTGAGGTAGATACCACCCTCTGGTCAGCAGCATTTCTGCAGTAAACCTGGTAAAAGCCTGATGTGGCTCTAGCAAAGAGGAGACAGAAGGACAATAGGTTTGACACTTCAGAAATCCAGCACAGCCAAAGCAGACAATGCTCTGCTTATTCTGAAAGCAGCTGCTGTCTCAAATTTCCCTGCTGTGGGTTGCTCCTACAGAAACTGTTGTCAACAACAAAGCAAAGGCCAAGCATTAGATCTTGGGTGTCAAATATAAGGTCAGGGGGTGCCCATATCTGACTTTAAATACTTCATTTCTCTGTAGCATCACCAAGGAAATGAGCTAATATTGACCAATAAATACTACCTTTGTAATGTGTTATAAGCGGAGAGTCCAGAAGAGCTCATGCTCTAAATAAATTGAGAGGAAAGAAGACTATTAAAAAATGCTTAACACTCCAGATTAAAAACTCCTGTTCCAGTTTGCTCCCGGAAAATCATACCTTTTGTGCTGTAACAGAAGGTTTGCTTTTTCTGCCACATATGGGTTTTTTCAAAACTTAGAGATGGTCAACTGGATTTCAACTCTAGCAATGTCATTTTCAGCACAGTTCACTTACCCAAGCAGATCCTCTTCCTCAAGGATTTTGTGATTTCTCTGTCCTCCTCTTCCCTACTCTTGCCTATAAATGGTGAATATTAATGTGAAATTATTTCACAAAAAAAAAAAATTGGAGGAATTACTTTTTTGCCCGTTCACTTATCACTGGGAGAACCAATGTAGAATTTCTACCATGACTGCTATCACATCATAGAGTACAGAATCAAGTCTAATTTTCAGCTACAATATTTTGGTTGTGTTCCACATGCAGATCACTGCCCTAAGTGCCCAAGAATAAAAACAAAGAGATTTTGTCCCAAATTTCAAGTATTATAATTCAGCATAGAGAAAAAATCAAAAGGAAAAAAAAGTAGAAAACTGCATGGTAAGTCAGATATATCACTTATAGGTAACCATCAAAGTGAAAGGTGGAAAAATAATTCACCAAGATGTTACAGACTGATTTTTTTCCCAAAAAAAATTTAGGATTTTAACATTAGGACTCAGAAGGTTGGGGTTTTGGAAGGGCTGTTTTTGTTTGGGGAAGGGGAGGTTTGGGGTTTTTTTCTTTCCTAAAGAATGCTTTTAACCAAGTGCTTAAGCAAAAACCAGCTGTTCAGTGTCAGTTTGTGTTACTCATAATTAGAGAAAACTGTCCATCTTTCCTAAACACTGTCTGCCCTTATCTCCTGACCATACAGAGATATTTCAGCATGCCAAAATGTAAGTATGGCACATGATGCTACTGTCTTGTAACCTGGGGGACACTGCAGGAAGAAAGACTGATGGTTTGCTGCTATGAAGCTAATTAAAAGGCATAAAGTCACAGTAGGAGCACTGGGACACATGCAAGGGCTTGTCTCACCAGTAGGGCTAGAAACAGAACTGGGAACACTGAAGACAAAATCACACAGCTTTTGTAGCCATGCAGTTTAATTTGCTGGTCAGTTCAGAAAAAATGAAGGAAACAACACACACACAGAGACACACATTTGTGACCCTAATTTAAATGAATAAATTAAAGCAGTGACTGAAAGCATATCCTGCTCCTGAATGAATTAAGTATTTGCACTTTTTCCCCGAGGCTATTTATTCCAGACTTGTGGCCTGTACATGTGCAGACAGTTTGCATAGGTGTGCTAGTCCTTGTGATTTCTCCTTTCTCCATTAACGTGTTGAAGCTTATAGAAAGAAATTATGTCAGTTCAAATCACTGAGCAGACTAGAAATCAACTTTTTGTACAGGCATCTCTCTTAACACTTGTATTCTCTGTTGTTGTTTGTTTACCTGTGTACAATGGGAGAAGGAGCAAAAATGAGAAAAAATTGGCTATCCCCTTTGAGACACGTCATTAAATTTAAAAAAATTATACTGTAAGTCCATGAAGTTTGTTAGATACGTTTGACTTTAAAGTTGTGAGAAAGGGGCAAGACAAGAAGCTGACCTTGGAACACACTGCATTCTTTAAAAGTAACTGCTCTGAAAGACATAATTAATATAGAGAAAACTCAAGAACCCCCAGCTAAGGAATACAACAGTTAAAATAATACACTTAGAGTCCCACAGTTATGCATTGCCAAGTCTGAGTAATAAATCTGAGCAAGAGAAAGAAGGGGGTCTCTTAGGCAACCTGTGCTGGGTTCCTCTGCCGTGGGAACTTTTTCTCAAGAGTGCTGCTGGCCTCACTTCAAAGTGCTCTGTGCCTAAGACTAAATTTTTCACAATAAGCCTTTTAGGTAGATAATATACTATGGCAGTTTTTTTACTTTGTGAATATACTTGTTTAAAACCAAGGCTGGTAGAAAGTTCAACCATTTAATCAAAGGACAAAGATTGACATCACTGCTAGTTAGTACAGCTTTCTGTTAAGCTTTGTACCAGAGTTGCTCTAGCTCACAAAAGTTTTACTGATTGAAATTGTTTCTGGAGAAAATGCTTCCTGGGAAAAAATGATTTAAAAATTACAAGATCAAGTTGTTATCCTTATATAATACTACACTTTACCTCTTCTGTTCTCCCCTATTCCTTCTTCCTTTTACCCTGGCCTCTCAGCTCAGAGGAGAAAGGTTGTTTGAAGTTGTTGACTGAGATGGGAAGTAGCCAACTTTTGTGGCAAGTTCATTAACTGTGTGGAAGGTGATACTTCATAAAATCCAATGGAAGTATTTTGGAGGTATACAAGACTAACAACCTCTGCTTATTTACTCAATCATTTCCAGTTTCTGCTGCACTTGGGCTTCTATTGGGATGGCTGTTTCAGTCAAGCCCAATCTCTATCTTCTCTGTTAGCAACCACAGTCCAGCAAACACCACTGCAAAATTCTCTGTAAAATGCCCTTCATAAATAACCTAGCATCTCACAAAGGATGAAAACCTACCTATAAGTACCACAGTGAGGGACCAAGCACCAAATTTTTTCAAACAATTCTCTCATCTATATGAAATGTAAGTTTTTGTCCAGGCCATACTGGCTTAGACAATTCCTAGTTTACCAACCCCTAAAGGGTTTCATTAAGTTCCGTCTCTAATTTCTATGAATCAAGTATCTAACTCCAACTCCTGAGTTTGGCTTGGAGTGCTGATGAGATTGTTAACACTTCCTTCAGGGCAGCAACTCAAGAAAGACAAGCAACTTCTGCAAAATGTATGTGCATCAGTGATCAAATTCACTCCCCATCCCACCCATCACAAGAGGCCAGCCAGCTACAAGTGCCTGTGTGTAAGGAGTCTGCAGCACACAATAGAGAAAGCAGCTTCTTTTACAAATTATTTCAAATGTGCTGCTGGACAAGATGCCGAATATACAGTTTCTACAGAGTTGCTGACCAACAGTGATTTTTATCCCACAAAGCACCAGCTTTCCTGTATATTTAACACAACATTTCCACATGATGGTGGAAATAACAAATTTGGGCTCTGAGTTTTAGAACAGATAGTAGATTTATCTTACAAATGCTCAGCTAAGCAAACACAGGGGATTGGGTCTTTGAAAAGAAGAGAGAGTTGATTTTGCTTAAACCTCTTTCATTTTCTTGGAACACACAACCAATCCACCCAGAAAGATAATGCAAAATTTACCTTTCCATCCACTTGGAGAATCTTTTTATTATTTTATCCAGCTTGCTCTCATGCTGCTCTAATATTTTGCCATTAAATCATTTGGTAATAGTTCATGGTTTGCTATGAACTCATCCTGGAAATGCAAGAACTTTTTAAACTGTGTAGTTTTAGCTACACAAGCCAAAAGTGAAGGTATGAACTGGTATTCCCCCTTGAAAGTTCTACAACCATAACCTCTGACACATCTAACTCATCTCTTTTGATGGCTCTCATGGAACCTATCAGTTCACTCCTCTTTCCTTTTAAGCACTTTCAACTTTAGCATTTCCAGTGGAATAGAAAAATCTAACACAAGCCACAGGTGACGGTAGATGTGTGTTGTTAGGGCAGAAAAACTTGGGCTTTGCTGGAAGCACAGGGATGCTGGACAAAAAGTTACCTGAAAATCTTTTAATCTTCCTTGCTCTCTCATTTTCAGCTGTGAATTGATTTCTTTCTATTATGGAACAAGTTTCCTGGTAGAGTACCATCATCCCTGTTTTATTTTCTCTGAAGGCTTATAAAACTTCCTATGATTTAAGTGTCCAGAGGTGTAAAGTTTAAGATTTGTTCTATAAGCCATTTCCACACTAAGAGACGAGCCAAGCAGCACACACTCTTTCTTTTAAGTGTGTTGCAGCACACACTTAAAAGAAAGAGGAAAGATAAAATAGAGTTTAAAAAGTGAAAAGTTTAGATGACAAAATCCTTCAACACACAACAAGACTATTCTACTTTTGGAACAGAGTATTTTACACAGATATGGCCTACAAAAATTTGCTGCTTTCACCTGCTTTCTTTGGTTGACAGCTGGACATGAGCCAACCTGTGCCCAGGTGAACAAGAAGGCCAGTGGCATCTTGGCCTGTACCAAGAACAGTGTAGCCAGCAGGACCGGGGCAGTCCCACTGTACTCAGCACTGGTGAGACTGCACCTCAAGTTCTGTGTTTGTTCCAGCCTCCTCCCTACAAAGTAACACGTTGAAGTGTCCAGAGAGGGCAATGGAACCTTGTGAAGGATCTGGAGCACTAGTCTGATGAGGAGGAGCTGAGGAAACTGGGGTTGTTCTGCCTGGAGAAAAGGAGACTCAAAGGGCAGCCTATTGCTCTCTACAACTGCCTGAAAGGAGGTTGTACCAAAGTGAATATCAAGATCTTCTTCAAGGTAACAAGTGAAAGGATGAGAGGAAAAGGCCCTTGTACCGGGGAAGGTTTAGCTTGGATATTAGGAAAATTTTCTTCACTGAAAGAGTGGTCAGGCCTTGGAATAGGATGCCTGGAGAAGTGGTTGAATCACCATCCCTGAAAGTGTTCAGAAGTTTTGGGGATATGGCACTTGGAAGTATGGTTTTAGTGGTGAGCAGAGCAGTGCTAGGTTAATGGTTTGACTTGAAAGTCCTAAAGTTCTTTTCCAGCCTTAAGGATTCGATGATTCTTATCCACAGCAGTATACAAACAGACAAACCTGAAGGCACCTGTGGATTCCTCTGAAGCTCAGCCTCTGTTCACATTACTTGGTAACACAGTCTCTGGCTTTTTTTTTCCCCTTAGGTCTTTGCATGAATTTTGCTGCTTGTGAGTGCAGCTTTTCCTGCCAGTTCATTTACATTGGGCCTAAGGCTTACCCCTTTCTGTGGTATGCCAAATAATTCCTTTTTCCTCACTCAGCACTGGAAAGGTGATGGGCAACATCAGTGAGAAAAGGCCAAACAAATGTTAGAAAACCCAATAGCCTGAATTACCAGATTAGCTAGCACTCAAGGTAAAGTGTGACTAATTTGGCTAAACCTGATGAATATTTGTCTACAATGTGTGAAAAACTGCCTGAAATAGTCTCAAACAGGTGAGCAGTTACTTTTGAGGATAGCTGTGGACAGTTGAGTTACCAACTGTGAGAACGCTGTAAGTTCAGGATCTGTGTTTAAAAGAAGTAAGGAAGGGAGAAAGGAAATGAGTAGAAAAGCTCATCAACTTCACCTTCAAATTAAAAAAAAAAAAAAAAAAAAGAGCTGGGAAAAGCTCTTAGACTTGATCTAAGCCTCCACAAGACAAATAAGGAGCTGAATAAAAGCCAGTATGATGGTTCAAGAGCATTAGTACTGGGGAAGCAGTTACTGTTTCACATTTTGACTTTACTTAGGCTTTTTGAATTGTCTTTTGTACTACTGTTTTAAGCAAGCAAAACAATAAGAGAAGAAAATTATCTGGATGAACAGGCTAGCATGGTGCAAAAAAACCATTAAGAACTCCACAGAACTATATTCAAAGAGTACTTATAAAGATCCCTTGTCCAAATGGAATAAGTAACAAGCACTTCTATCTGGAGATTTATCCTGAATCTGTATCTAATTTTCCCAGCACTTTTGTTTACACTATGGATGATGGAATACACAGCACGCTTGTTAAATTGCAGATGACATGAAATGCAGAGGGGATGCAGATATTCTTAGAGACAGGATTGAACCTGAAAATGCTGTTGATAAACTGGAAAATTCTCAGAACGGCTGGATGAACTTCAATATCTGCAGACACAAGCAGCTTCTCTGTGGCCAGCAGCAGCTGGCTCAGTAGAAACTCAGGAACACGGTGGATGAGTTGGTCAGCACAAATCAAGAGTGTCAGTGTGGTGAGCAAGACAAATGCCATTTTGGGGTATAGAGAACAATCAGTGTTCAACACATAGCAAGTGGGAATACTTTTGTCGGTGTTCTCAACACAGAAGAAGCCTCAGACAAATGTTATGTTCAGTCTCAGTCACCATGCCTCAGAAAACATTTAAGACAACTGGAGGATTCCAGAAGAGAGTAAGTTGAAATCATAGCTGAGAAGAAAACGTACGTGGGTGCAAGAATTCAGTTTAGCCTGGAGAAGAGACTACAGGAGGAAATACAGCAGAAAACATGCTTGTAGCATGGCTGGAAAGATTTTAGGAGTTCAAGAATTAAAAAAACTATCTCCAGTGTTACAGACCTTGTTTTGCTTTTTCCCAGTTTCCTAGTGAGCAGCCTGAGTTGACCAAGAGCAGACCCTAACTGCTCTTGCTACCCAGGGAAACAGACTGTGAAACTGTAAGAGAAAATAAATTTTATAAACTGTTACCTAATAGAGCAGAACTATATTCTTTCATCAACAAGACACAAAGTGGAGAGGGAAAGAAATTTAATTTTCCCTCCTTGGCACCCAATTTTTTACCTGTTTCTTTCTAAAATGTCAGTTTTAGTTCCAGAACTATTTAATTGTTCCTATGATTGACTTAAGCTGGAGGGGCGGAAATGAGCATTCTAAGAAGGTCACAATTTTTCTCCTAAAAACGTGCAAGAGAAAAAGCATTATGCCTCCTGTTGAATAAAGGATAAGCAGCAACTGCTGCAACTGAGGAGAATCGGCCTAACTGATCATATTTACTCCTCTTTTCTGTCTTTAGACTGACATAAAACTCTCTTGTGGAGACTACTGTTATTATTCTAGTAATGTAACTAGGCTGGTTAGGTAAGTATGTAGCAGAGAAGGGGACGAATTGTGTTTTCCCATTCAGAATTCAGCCTGGGTTGGTCCTGAAGGGAAATCTCAAGCTGGGTTGGGATAAGTTCATACTCAGATGCTGTCACTACTTTTCCTCTCTGGGCAGAACACAGTAGTCTGAAAACTTCTATACAAAATCAGCCTTTAATTCAGTTCTCATTTAAGCTGAAGATTTACGATCTAAGCAGATAGGAGATGAAGTAAAGTACAAGGTAAGGTGTGAAGCAAAAAAAAGCAAACATGAAATGGATTTCTTGAACAGTTCAAGAGCAGAAATTTTCTATTTTTTTTCTCCTTAGTGAATCTCTCAATGAGCAGTTAGCAAGGATGAGCACCTGAGGGCCTGTAGCTCCTGCTAGAGCATATGTCTGCATCCTTTCAAGCAAAAGTTTCCAAAGGCACTAGGCAGCACAGACCCTTCCCTTCCAAGACCATCTCCAGGGCAATTAAGACTATTCTGCTTTTACAAACCAATCCTGCCATGCCTCTAGAGTCTGTACTACAAGAAAATACTGCTCTGAAGGGGAACTCTGTCTTTGAACATGTCTGCATCGTATTGGGACAAGCACAAGAGGACAGGAAACTGAACACTTAACAAAAAGTAGGGAGATAGAAAAAAACAGTTTGGGAGGCCTTGGCAGGCTGGAGGAATTGGCCAACAGAAACCTCTTGAGGACCAAAAAGAAGAGTAACATCTACAGCTGGGGTGCTCTAACCCCACACAGCTGTACATGCTAGGGATGAGCTGAGGGTGTAACAACTTTGCAGAAGGGTGCTTGAGAGATTCTTTTTGGCACATTGCACAAGAGTGAGCCGTGTGCCTTGCAATGAAAGCAGCTAATCACATCCTAGGCCACACAAGCAAGTGCACAGCCAGCAGACAGAGGAAAACACTTATCCCCCTACACTTTACATGGCTAGGTCATGCCTGGAACATGGTGTCCAGTCTGTAGTGCAAGGAAGACAATGACAAACCAGAGAAATTCCTGCAAAGGAACACTAAAACTGCTGAGAGGCTGAAGTACAGGCCACCCCAGGAGGAACTTTTTTGTATTGCCCAGAGATTAGACCACTAATAAGAGGCAGAAACAATAGGTTGGATGTAAGGAAAAAAATCTGAATAGAAAGAGTGGTTCAGCACTGAAGTAACATGCACAAAGAGATTGTGAAAACTCCATGCTTGAAAGTGTTGGCAACTTCACAGGATATGGTGCTGAGCATCCAATCAAAATTAATTAGTCCAACATGGAATTGGGCTGGAATGGGCGAGGTCCAGAGCTCCTTTCCAACTTAACTTTTACTATGTTTCCAGGAAGGTCTTTAAGCTTGCAAATGAAACACGGTAAAGTCAGGAAATACCTTGATGCTTCCACTCCTCTCCTGTACATTTCAAGCTGTGCACTGCAGGTGGCAGAGAAGCAACAGCAAAGATGAGCAAGCACTGTTGTAATCACAGTGCATGAGGAATATAAGTGAGGCAAGGTCCGTAGGAAGAGGTAATCTCTTTTAATAGACTGACTGATATACTTACAAGAACTTGGATGGGATTTCAGCCACACAAATTCTTCTTCGGCCTGAAAATAGAAGCAGCCCACTTCAGTGCTAAACACAGGTTGAAAATGGTTACTCTGAATTTAGCTAGCTATATTTATCATTTAGACCATCTGAGAAAAACCCCCACATAATTGGCACTTCTGGAGTGAAAGATTTGTTAACTAAATTTTCCTCTCTCTTCTTGATATACCTCCTGAAGGAGGCAGAGGGGATATTTTTGCCTGCAGAACATGAGGGTGGAAGAGAGTTTAAAGCATGACAAAGCAGCTCAGTACATCTGAACATAGCTTCCCCAAGAGTCAGGGAAGCTTGGGATGCACGTAGGAAAAGACACATACATGTGCCAAGCTCAGTGTCAGGTTTTGGATAAGGACACTGAGCAGGGGCAGCCCTGCAGCGTGTGTCATGTCAATCCATGAGGGTTATGCTCAGCTTTTCCTGCTGCAGCAAAATTTCATGCAGACTCTCAGACTGGCACAAAGGCCTCACCTGCTTCACCTCATGTGGCTTCCCCTCCTAAACTTCCCACCTGTGAACCTTCAGCTACATCTGGCTGACAGGAACCAGTGTATCAGCACTGAGATGCTCACCTGATTCTCCTGTTGCCAACACAACCAGGCATAGACTCAGGGACATTCTCACCCCAGGTGCCATCCATCACCACAGACTGGATGCCCTATTGTCCCCAGGGCTCCCACCTGGAACTGGATTGAGCTCCTGGGTTTGATGTTCCCTCGGTCATGCTTCTGCCTGGGACTTAAGGCCAAGACCTAGGCTTGATTTCAGACTAGCCCTGTCAGGCACTGGTCTGCACCCCACTGCCCTCTTCCAGGGCCCCCAAATTTACCACAGGCACTCCTTGCTCCTGCATGAGAACTAAACTCCAGTTACAAATCATGCTGGAGGGTGGGTGGTAAGATACACAATGCCCTCTGCCAGGGTTTTGGGATAGCTTCTTCCCCTTCCCAGTGACTTCTGCTAACTACTGCTGTTTCTTTCAGTGGTACAATTTCCTTCCCTTGCACCAGCCTTCCTGTCAACACAGGAGTGCAGAGGACTTTGACTCACCTCCGTTGAGGTGCAGGTTGAGGCCTCATCTAGTTCTAAAGAACCAGTGTTATATTGTCAGATATTACAAACAATAAGATTCTGAACGACCAAGAACTTGCATCTAGTCTTCCAATAAGGCTTGGGTTTTTCCTCCACACTGGCTAACCTCCAAAAGTATAGTGCTAAGAAAACTTCTTCCATTGAAAGATGGAAGATAGTCTTTTCTATCAAAAATATTTTAATCCTCAAGGAAAGGGGTATTTGTATTGCTGACAGCAGTCAGTGGCTGCAGATTTTTAGTCTTGGACCAAGATGAAGCACTGGGTAGATGCAGAATGGAGTACCAGCAAAAGACCAAATCCAAGCAAAAGGCCAAAAACTGAATTCCTCACACCGTCACACCAGTACCTAGTGAGAGACTAAAAGGCAGAGTGAAGTCAAGGCATGGGCCTCTCCAGAAGAATTTCAGGTGACTTGAGCTTACTATGTACCAGAAGGACCACAAGAAGCATTATATAAACAAATCTGTACACTTAAAATCAAAGAGGGGGCAAAACCACACAGTAAATGGTCTGTGGAAGAGGTGAAAGAGAGAAAGTGATAAGAAGTCTTAAAAGCATGACATCTAACAAAGCTACAGAGAAATCCAGCTTCCATAAGTATCAGACCAGAGTTCTGGACCTGTATCAAGCTATTAAATCAAAATATAGACAAGCTGATGAGACAGTGAGAGTTGGATGAGAAACAAAGTGGAAGACAGCCTTTTCCCTGGCAGATAGCAACAGATACACGTTTGACTGGCTTTAGGGTCACAATCAAAGCTCTCATCTCCTTAGCACAGTTATCCTATAATGTATGCATTATCTTTACAATCCCATAATTTGTTTTCAGTACACATAGAAAGAAATCTAAACTCAAACAAATGGAAAAACAAAACAAACATAAACAAAACAAAACCAAACCAAACAAGCACTAAACACAAAACAAACTAAATCAAGAAAAAAGTCCTGCAATCAAATAAATAAACAAACCCAAACCACTATACTGATGCTGTATATTAATCTTAAAAGCATACCTAATTAAATCCATTTCTTAGATGTTTGAGCAGCATTGCACTGCATGCCTGATTCCTGACAAACTAGATGACAACCACTTCAGCACATTTCGAGCACAGCACTGGTAATCATATCTGCCTGACTCAAAAGTCTGTTCTTAAGCTGGCATGCATTCTGCAAACTGGCACAGCAGCTTGAGCTCCTCCTTTCAAAAGAGGTTTATGCTCAGGAGTCACAAAACAGCTGGACCCAGTTATAGTTTAGAATAAATATGAAACCTCCCATCTCTGCCCAGCAGTGATCATTCACAGCCAGCTCCTCTTTGTTTGAGGACCACAAATATAGGTACATCAGTACAGCTTTGTTACTCTTGAAACATGCAGGCACCAAAAAACAAAGCCTCTCTTACCTCTGAGCTATTACTCCTGCTTCTCAAACTATGTTTGTGTAAAGGGAAAAGAAGTGACAGCATTCCTTCCATTACTGTTATTTCTACAGTGGGGCTTTTGTTTGCAATGAACAACAGAAGAGGCTGCCAAGAAATCAGACCTATTGGTGCAAGTTTTATGGATATTATCTTTCCCCCAAATGCCCTGAAATGCAAATATTTTACAGTTGTTATGCATTTTGTCACAGTCACAAGCTGAATTTGCTTTAATTTCAATATTGTTATTACATAAAAAGACACCATCAACCAGAGGGCAGGGTTTGAACCAACCATTTGAAGGGTTGGTTATATTTTCTCTGTAAGCCTCAGTGATGAACCAGACTAATGCAGCTGGAGTGCTCAGATCTATGGAACAGTTCAAAGGCTGCACAGGCCCATGGCATTAATCAGAGGCAGACCATGGTTATGGAAGAGGCAGAATGAGGGGAGACTCTTTCTCAGTTATCTCTGGCACAGAAGCAGGCTGGATGCTGTATTGAGTCAGACGTGGAATCTGTGCTCTGTAATGGGCCTGCACTGGCACTTGTGCCAAAGGCAAGATCCAAAGCTGGGGAATGGGAGCAATCAGTACTTGCATTGTTAGAATAGGTCTTCCGAGGTCACTTCCAATCAGAACTAGTTACACTGCTACCTTTGGAGTCTAAATGGGCATTAACTCCAGGAGCTGTCCACGATTAAAGCATTTACACCTGTGCAATCCCACTTTAAGGGATTAGATCACATAAAGATCGTGATCTTTATAAAAGCAGTCAGCAGGACTGTTCTGTGAAAACCCACATGAATAGAGCCAGAATCCAGCCCAAAGTTTTTCACATGTCACCATGACAGAGCTGAAAGTTCTAGGCTGCAGAGGGAAAATAGCAGGAAGATGAGTGAGGGAGGTTCACCATCAAACTGGGATAATTCAAACATGATCGCTGTGCAGGGGAGGCTTTATACAAAGGAAAAAAAAAAATGGAGCCCTTAAATAAAACCCATCCATCAAAAAGTGTTTAGAGAATCCGAGAACAGCACCACAGCCCAGATATTCAACAATCACAGCATCCAGTCTCATCAGTATCACAGGGAAGGCTCATGTCATCACCAGCTCCAATCTCCAAGATTAAAGAGAATTTCTAATCTTAAATCCTTTAACAAAATCAGAATTCCTTAACAAGTCAAAACCTAAGTTAGTTTTTAAATACCTGCTATGTAGCTGTTTGTCACCATGCTACTCACGCTTTTTTACCAGAAACATAACCTACATGTAGTCCAAAGTCCTGAAAGCCAGGCTTGTCTGCTAGGAAGCATTGCTCCCCATGCAGATAGAGGTAAAGTGTCTCTACACAATGCATCTTAAACGGAGAAAAACAGGGTGCCCAGACTAGTGTTCTGAGAAACTGCTGGCAAGTTGCAGTATTTAGTTTGTG
Source organism: Sinosuthora webbiana (assembly GCA_013397395.1). NCBI lineage: Eukaryota > Metazoa > Chordata > Aves > Passeriformes > Sylviidae > Sinosuthora > Sinosuthora webbiana. Next base: position 59,714 of record VXBN01008740.1, on the reverse strand, counting down.
TATTAGGAATGGCAAAAGCAAAAGTTTGCCAGCATTCATACAGTATGTGGGGCTTCAATAGATCCTATTATTTTACCATAGTTCTAAAGTCAAAGTTTGAACTGTAAGGCACAATGGGGTACCTTAGGTGGCTTTTCAGCAACATCACACTAGACCTTCCACTCCCTGGAGCCTTCATTCTCCCATCACAAACCTTTTGAATGCTTTGACTGATTACATTCAGACTTCAGAGAACAGCCTCATAAATAGCAAAGCGCCATATTTGATAAAAGAGGTGGCTGTTTAGGGAAAGGACTGGGGTCCACCCCATAACTTCATTCTTGCAGCCAAATTCTACAGAATATGTGAGTCTGTGTATCACAGCCAAAGAACAGCAAGGGATGAATTGCAATAGAGAACAGAGGAGAATCCAAAAACTTATAGCAGAAAACCTAAATTAATTTTTCAAATCTATGGACAATAATGCAAATCAACAGGAAGCTGGGCTTCATCACCCCTGTGATCAGAGTAGTACGTGTTTGGGATAACAGCGCAGCCTCAGGCCCTTTGGGCAGGATTTCACATCAGCTCTGCTCCTGTGGAGTCCACCAGCTAATAATGCTGGGAGCAGAGATGATGGCCACAGACTCCTGTCTCAAAGACTTTCCTGAAGAGGAAACCAGTTGGTTTGGTTTTGTCCACAAGCTTGCAGCTTTGATGAGAGGCAGAGATGACCTTACCATTGGTACTTACCTTTGTCAAACAGAGAGGGCTTACAGAACACCCTCTGATCCTATTAGTGCAGTGATAGTGATGTGCAGCACAGTTTCCAGATGAGATCCCTCACAGTCAAAGCTGTGACTACAAGAGAAAAAAGTGACTGCAGCTTTTTTAAGCTCTCCCTGCTCTGCAAACATACAATTTTCAGCAAGCTGGGGATTGGCCACAGGCTAAAAATCCTTTAAAAAGTTATTTCTCAGCATTTTAAAACATCACTGTTATACCTTTGTAAGTTATTTTTCATTATTTATTTAGAAATAAAATAATGAAAATGTTTCTGTGTATTCTCAGCCTGTTGCAGCCATAAATGTTGAGATTCTATTATTTCCAACAAACACAATGGCTATTTGGAGTCTATATAAACTGAAGAAGGAGTATCCAGACAGTTTATTGTCAAGTAAAATAAAACTCTTCTCAAGGTAAAAAAGTGTTGGTTTTTTGGGGCTTTTTTCTTCTTTTTGCTTGGTTGGTTGTTTTTTGTTGGTTTTTTTTTTGTTNGTTTTTTTTTTTTTTTTTTTTTTGTTTGTTGTTTTTTTTGGTTTTTTTTTTTTGTTGTTGTTGTTTTTTTTTTTTTTTTCAAAATATCACTCTAGACAAATTTTCAGAAGCATTTCACTGTCATCATTTCTTGGCATATAGAAATTAGAGCATGTTACATTTTTCTCCTAGGTCACTTCTGTTTTAAACAGATAGTGATTGCAATGTGGGTATAGTGCTGAAGAACCACACAGGCTGTGGGAAAACCATGCATTTTAAAAATAGTTGCTTTTATGGACATGCACAGGAAAAAGCATGTGAAAAATTTGGACTAACCCTGTAGTGTACTGTGGAGAATCACACAGTTTCTAATTATTTATAAACTTATTATCGAACATAATATACTCTATTTATTTTGCTTGTTTTATCAAGGTGAAAGTAGCACAAGTGAAACTGATGTTCCCAACCAGTTCATCTCCAGGAAAACCTGAAGAGACAAGCTCTAGAATGGAAAAGAATTCCATCTGTTCCAGCCCATCCTCTCTCTCTGCTGAAGTTTCCAGTATTTCCCTCAATTCAGGACAAAAATGGCAGTAATGTCTCTTATGGAAGGAACCAAAAGGGGTTACAGCCATCAGCCTACCCTGTAAAGTTCATAGAAAAGACAATTCCAGGCTGTGTCAACCACATTAGCTTTGACTGCAGCAGCATAAACATTAAATGATAGCATTCTCAGTCAGAGGTTTCTCTTGTTTAAAATGCAGAATTGCTACTAAAAATCAGAAAAGGAGTTAGTGATAAGTCCCTGACAAAAAGCCTTCCCACATCTGCAAAAGGAATAACGTTCCACTCCAGTTTTCCCATGGTACATGTTATATTGACTGACTTGACTGAAAATGATGACAAAGATCGTCTCTTGGTACACGTTCCAGTTGAAAGAATGTGAAAAAAATCTTTCCTGTTTACCATGTGAATGTCTGCTACAGCATTTCTCATAGCATCAGTATTCCTGGGGAGGGAAAATATCTGCGTCAGAAGTGTTTTGTCAGATGGAGGTTAGATATCCAACAAAATGGAAACTCAATCAAACCCTGCAACCTCTTGTTTTACTGTGACTAAAAGCTAGCAGCAAAAGGAATAAGATACACAAATGGCTTCATCTATAACACAGGCTATGCAGGATCAATTAAATTCAGGGAATTGGTAAAAGATCCTGTAAATGAAAAATCATCTTGACTTCACTCTGTAGTCCTTTCTTGTCACTCCTGAATAGGTTCATAATACAGCCTCAGCATCAAAAGAAAGCACCAGGATTCCTAAATACATTCATTTAACTAATGCCAACATGGAGACACCATCTGAAGCCTTTCAGAAAGCATTATGTGGCGCTTCTATGAGGTAGACGGTGATTCTGCATGAGTGCCTTATGCAATTCACAGGAAAATTTACTGTGCAGGAAGACTAGGGAGCTGAGATTTCAGATCAGCCTCCTTAGTTTAGGCTGACCAGTGGCTTCCCTATATACGTAGCCCATCTTTCATTTCCCATCAGCCCTCACCCTATTCTCATATGGCACAACACTCATTTCATTCCAAGCCTTTCAGGTATGTAATACTGGATGAAAATTATTTCTCTCAGGGCAGGAAGAAACTAAGATCTCCTTTGCAAATTCCAGCTCATTAAGTCAGTCTTCAGTAGTCACTCTGTTCTCTGTACTTTACATAAACCTTGGAAACACAGCCCTGCAAAATAGCTTTACACTCTTAATTTCCAATTACTGGGAACAAATTCAGCTCACAGAATTTGAAAGGATAGAAGTGGTTGTAGAGATAGCAGTCTGCTGTACTCATGCAGTCCTCAAAGGAGAAAGCAAAAAAAATTAGTCTACCCTAAAATTCATAGCACAAAAAGAGCAGAAAGTGAAAAAAGAAAATAGGAAGTTGTCTGATGACTGGAGCTGATTGAGATAGTTTAAAGGATCCAAAGAATTATTTTTACCAGCAGCCCTGTAACAGGACCTGCAAAATGACTGCAGAACAGGAACTAGACACATGTGGTACCCAAACCAGTTTGCCATTACCTTCAAATAGAAGTCATTAAAAATTTAAAACAAAATTTGCTTACAGTGTTTAGTTATAGGATTTTGAAATTTTTTTTAAGATTATACATCACTGCAGCAGCTCAAATGTTAACGGTGCAACTGTATATGCAAGCTAGAAAGCTTTCAGTGTGATTTCTTACTCTTCCTCTCACACCAGAGAAAATGGAAAAGGAGGTTCTCATCAGCAGTATACCTGAGGGCATCACAGTAATATTTGTCCTCACCTTGCAGGAAAGTAAATATCTTTCTCTACATATATTTTGAATTCTAAACTGCATGTAACCAGGAGTATTTCCCAATATGCATAACGCACACACAAAAAAGTGTTTAGAAGCTTAAATAAATTGAGAAAAAAAGAAAAAAAATACCAAACCAAAAAGAAAACCATCCAGTGTCTGGCAACTTGCACAAGGTTATAATGAAAGTCTGTCACAGAACAATTTTGTTCCTTCAAGTCCATAAGTAGCATCATAACAGATGTCCACTGTCTTTCCAAATGAACTGTAAATATTCTTCTCTTCCAGAATAATAAGTACATTTTCATTTTCAGAAGAAAAGCACATCTTGCTGGTTTTTTTCCCACGCTACTCATGTGAGAATTTTTTTTTTTTTTTTCTTTCAGCAAGGAGGCTTTCTTTTTCTCTCAAGCACCTGATATTGAATACGCTTTTCCCTCCACAAGACACTAGCAGAAAACAACTTGGACTTCACTATCTGGAAATCATTAGCTATTGTACCACTTCTTTATGATGAATTTCTTTATCAAAACTATCCATTTTTATCACTGTATGACATTCACTGCTATTGACAGTGATGGTAAAATTCTGAGTCTTGTGACAGCTACTGGTTCTCTTAGGTGCTTCCAAAAAGTTTTTGGTCTTTTTTTTCCTTCCTTCTTTTACTTTCTTTTATTTGTTTTTGGGTTTTTATTTTACAAATCCTATTTTTTTCATTTCCAATGGGCTAATTAAATAGTGCATATTGACAATTGATGTTCTTTCTGAAAGCAGAAGAAATACAGCTGAAGGAACAAAAGGAACACTAGAAACATATTCTCACCTGTATTCACAGGGTTTACAATGCTGTAAAAAAGAAAAAACTATTAATGCCAGCTGCATGTTAACAGATGATACTGTGAAAATATTTATATTACAAAAAAAAACAAAACAAAACAAAAAAAACAAACTACCTTTACCTGCTAAAATTCATTCTTTTCATATTTCTTGAGTCTCAGATTTCTCCTTTCTTTTAGACTTTTAAACAACAGGTATAATGCACACACGAGCTACTTTCTGATGCATTTCTCTGTAACTCATTCTTGACCCAAAGGTCTTCATCTTTGCAAGCAGCTTCTGTGGTACAGGTAGCTCTTCCAGAGAACTACTGAAACACACTGGAAAAAACTTTACTGCCTAACCTCAGGAAGATGGACTACAGAATGAGGAATGGGAATTTACCCTTAGGAAGTGTCTTCAGTAAAATAAGTACAACAAGGCTATCTCCAATACTTGTTGAGCAGCAACTCATTTCCAACAGCAATACCATTTCCTCTAGAAACATCAATGAGCTTAAGTTAAGATGCCTTTACATTTATATTTTCCATTATCTGTAAGGGAATATACCCAGGCTTGATTTTTGTATGTTTCTGATGATGTTCTTCAATGTCCAAGGCCTAAAAATGCTAAGGAAAGCACACCAAATGGATAGCGACCACCAATGGCAAAGCACCATGATGTGCTACAAGAGCTAAGTCTGCACAACAAGCAGAAAAATATGAAAAGGCATGTAACTGACTGCCAACAATCTAAAAACCTTGTCCAGAAGGTCATTAATTGATGTCAGCCTATAGATCTTTGCCAACAATGCAGAAACAGGTGGAAAGGACTAAATTAATCATATTTAGAGAAACATTCCTCTTCTATTGCCTTTCCCCAAAAAATAATTCAGAAAGTTTTAAATTTAATGAACAAACCCTAAAAATGCAGTAAACATCAGTGCAGTTTCTCTCTCATCATAAAGCTGGCCCTTGCAGCAAACAGCTTTCTGGAAGGACTGGTCACAAGAGTATCTAATAAGCAGAGAAATACACAGAAGGAAATCTCCTATCAGCTGCTTCTTTATGCCATCCTCGTGATGAGCTCAGGAGCATGCATTGCCACTGCAAGAACAGCAAGTGGAGAGCTCTGACATTATTCACATTCACATTCCACATCTGTGTGGAAATTATCCATCAACAGCAAGGTAAGCTCCTGGCAGCAGGAGGGCAAACAGAAGAGGACATCCCCTCGCTGTTTGTGAAAACATGAACCTGCAATAGGTGATAAAACCAACTTATTTGGGGAAAACATACCTTAAAAGCAGGAAACTGCAAACATAGGGAACAACAAGTACTGCCTATTCAAAAGACTACATCGTGTTTTGAATCACTTTGTGCTGTGGTTTACTTGTGGTATAAACACACATATATGCACACACATTCCCATCCCTCACTTGCATTCCCAATAATAGCAAAAATAAACATGAAAAATAATAATAAAAAACTCTGTATTCAGTAATATTCACACCAAAGTATAGGTATAGATATAGACATTAAAATTTTGAACATTTCTAAATATATTTTATGTATCATACATATATTTATATGTATAATTACATATCCACAGAAGTCATCTTGCTGTGCTAAAGCCAGCAGTAAAAGCAAAAACAGGTTTCACAATAGGACACCCATATATGCATATGTACTGGCTGTTTGGTTTGTGAATTTATTTACAACTTAACTATATCATAATAAATGCTTACTGTTCTATTGTACAAACGTAATAGTAAAGGTTTAGGTTTGTTTTTTAAATACAAAGACTGCAAATGAATACATGAAAAAAATTACACACCATGTACAGTATTTATAATTTATAAATGCAAAGTTAAGACCTCTTTAAATTATTGCACTTGCATATTTTTTACAAAGATAGTTTATATGTATCATATATATATATATGTATGTGTAAATATATATATATATATAAAACAAATTTTTCAGCTCACTAAATGTAGTAAAGTTGAATGTTGTTACCTTGAAGTTCTTTCTTCGCCACATAACAGCCCAACCTGAATTTGGAATATTTATGAAACTACTCTACAAATCAGTTTGATCTACCCTAGAAAGCAGTCCATTATTTTAGGTTTATTTGACAGAGTATACACCCGTATTACAATCGAGCACAGTTTTTGGTCAGAAAGCAAACAAAAGTTATGATGTGCCTTTGCTAGGTTGGGATACATAACCTAAAGTTTGAACATGAACTTCCTTGTAGTAGTGTGCAGAAAGCCTTTCTGTGTTTAGAATGAATAAATCAATTGTTCCACTTCACAGAACTGGTCCAATATCACAGTGTTTGAGGCAAATGCATTATTTCAAGAGGGTCATGATTGATTTGAGCATCTAATAATCTCTATTTTTTAACATGAATAGTGCTTTTTGCTACTCCTACAATTTTAGCACTAAATTTTCTAAGTGCAGTCACAGCAAACTGATCACACTGTTTTAAGTTTACACACAGGAAAGAAATCTGTGCCACATAAAGAGATAAATTCCACTCTGCATGTCCCCTCCAATTTAATGTGCTTGATCATATACTCCAGCTAAAAAAAACCCTGTTTCATTTCTCTAATGGTCACTTACAGTAAAAAAAATTACTGCCATGGGTTGAACCATTACAGTAGAATATTGCAAAACCATGCAAAATTCATAGATTAATTGTAACAATGGAATTTGTCATGCTGTAATAAAATATGCAGCATCTCAAATGAGTATCATGCTATGTCAACTATTTTTCTCGCTCAGTGCATACTTTCCAGTCATCTTTTCATAATACATTGGAAATGCTCAGTTACAACTTCATACTTTCCAGTCATCTTTTCATAATACATTGGAAATGCTCAGTTACAACTTCAAATGGTGCTTTTACCTTTACTAGGGATAGGAGGGAAAAGCAGGTGGAATTATTGAGGGAAAATGCAATTCTAGGAATATAAAATCTAACACTTCTAGGAAAGGAAAGACCTGTTAAGCTTTTTATACATTCTTTTGGGCAAGATAAGATTTAGTAGGATAAAAATTCAAGGAGGAATGACTTTTGACAATTTAACTTAATGAGTCAGATGTCTTACAAACCTAGATGTCTTAATTGTGAGTTTGAGTCCAGAACTTTGAACAATTAAATCTCAACACATCTTTGGGCCATGAAATTCAAATGCAGCTCCAAAGTTCTAACTTTTGGTGATTTTGACTTTGGAAGTGAAGGTACGAGTGTTTTCCTCACAAGGAGTAATATTTTGTCATGATCTTTCTCCTTTTACACACCACGAAATTATACCAAACCACAGCCACTGAAGTCAATTTTTAAAAATTCTAATAGACATTATACTATAGCAAACATATATTTTAGGTGGTTTGAATAGTTCCATATTAGAAACAGTAGCTGAATAACTTGAGACATTAATAGAACAATTTATTACCCATTTGACGGAATTTGCCAGGGAAACATGCCCTCTATCAGCACTTATAAACTTCAAAACATAGCATAGTGTGTGATACTGCCAAATTTTTTTAATGGTAGGAAACAGAACTACTGAAGTTATCTTTACTGTCAGTGAGTAAAAGAAGAAAGAAAAGCTTTCCATACTCAGACATACACGGTGATAAGGAATACTTTTACAATGCTTTTAAGATCAGCATTTTTAAATGGAAAGGGGAAAATAACAGCAAATATATTCAATGCAAATATGTTTAAGCAAATATACTTAACCCATGAAGGAAAACATTCCACCCAGTTGTCGGGGTATCTGAATTTCAAAGAGCATTTTTGTATTCACCACAGATTTAGATAATTTCCATGTAAATTTGAACCAATCATGGATTCTGTCTCCAGTACTCAATGGATGAAAGGTTGCATCTGCATTATTTAGCTGAATGGTGAAGGAGGAAAGTAGAGGACACAGCATGAGATATTATACATTCCACTTGGGTGCAATTGTTTCCTGCCATGTTTTTCTTTTTCTTTGTTTTTGCTCTTTTTCAATTCCAAACCAGTTTGCTGTGATTACCAAAGAATTTCTGCACTTAGAATTGGTAGGGCAAACTAAAAAAAAAAAAAATATATATATTATGGGGCTGTTGGTAGGTAACATGCATCATACAAATAAGATAACTTCATATTGAATTCTCAGCCTGTGGGATCTCTATGTACAGCAAAGGCTTAGGTGCATTTATACATTTTGCGACTACGGATCACGTACTGTACACATAAACAGATACTGGCATGTGCTCGACCATAACAGAAGGCAAAACTCAAGAGGCCAAGTTGTTCACATGAAACCCAAAAGCTGGCATGCCTATTAGAGCAATAGAGCCCAAAAGACAGGAGATGGAAAAAGAGAACCTGTGTTCTGTCTTTAGGTCACTACCATAACTTGTTGCAGTTACACAATGGCCATGTTATCACGGAACCTCCACAAGAGTGCATTATCTGTGAAAAAGCACATAATGCAGTATAGGCTGTATGTGAAAGGTATGCAAAGACTGTGTTTTCACCTACTGTGTGGATCACTATGAAGATTTTTTTTTTCTCATTGTTTTTAAGAGAAAGACAAAGGCAAATTAAGTGTTGTGAAACATATTCTGTACAATTGCACTAAATTTAAAAGAGTGGCATTACATGTAAGTCTGTGCATAAGTTTGTAAGGCTGAGGCCTAAGTCAGCACAGAACTGTAAACACACCATTTAGTGTCCTTTTCTTCAGTCAGCTATTCTTTACTAAGAAAGGCATTTCTAAACCTGCAAATTTCACTAACTAGGGGAAAAAACAAACAGACAAATGGAGAAGTTTCCTAATTTCACTCATCTTGGGTTGGGGGGAAAAGCAGTAGAAGACATGCAGTGTTACTGTGCAACACAAAAGCTAGTCAATACAAACACATTTTTGATTTATTGTGATGGTACCACAATCCCTCTTATCAGACCTGACTTCTCTGACAAGGCTTTTGTTCCCAGCAGATAGCATACTTCAGGTATGTCTCCAATACCTTTTAAAATACAGCTCAGTAGGTAGAAATAAAAATGATGACTTAATTGTGAGCTAGGCAAGGAAATCTTTGCTGTCACATTTAAATTTTAATCCAATATTTCTGTCACTATGGATACAAAAACTCCAACCTGAAACTCCCTCTCATATTGGAGATAACTATCCAGTACTTCCAGTGTTTTAAGGGAGGAGTTGTCTAGGTTTAAAAAACATCCTAAAGAACAAAGCACCATCACTAGTTCTATCAACATTTCCCTTGTGAGTGACAGACAATTGGCATCATGATGCTTAATGAAGTACTTTAAAACTTTAACCTGAATGTTGGTTTTCCTTTAGTCTGCAGCAAGAGAATTCACTTTAACCTAAGCATAAATTATAGTCTCCAAAGATTCTGCTGGAGTTCAAACTGATTACAAGTAGATCACACATTCACAATAGCAATGGGTATATTGTTCTATTTATAGCCAAGAACTCCCAAGTGACACTGGTGTTAAAGCCAGCCACAGTACGGTATAATAAAAGTACCATTGAAACCCTTACTAGAAAGATACAATTTAGAAGTACCCCATAAGATTCCCCCCCACCCCATCAGTTTTAAATTAAGGCCTCAGCAATGTAGCCCATGAGATAAGGCCAGTCTTTTATATTCACAAGTTGTAAGTTCTCTTTTGATAGCTGATTCCAAAACATCTGGGTTGTCATTTTCCCTCTGTTTACATTGTGTCACTGGTGTAGGTCAGGAGATTGGCTGCCAGAGTCATTCAGCTGAGGTAACTCCATGGGTGTTACCTTCCTAGGCAGGTCTACTTAGCATTCTGTAGCTTTCCTTTTTCCTTTTTCTTTTTTTTCTTTTTTTTTTTTTTTTTTTTTTTTAAAAAAAAAAAAAAAAAAAAAAAAAAAAAAAAAAAAAAAAAAAAAAAAACAATCCCCAAAAACAAGAGGGGGTGCTTTTCAGGTTAAAGCAATCTGTTGCTATTGTTCAGTCATCAATCTTCACAGGAAGAGAATCTGAGGTCCCAGGAGCAAGGGATTGAGAAGAAATCCATATAGAGGCTTCCTCACCTCTTGTTACTTTCTCCCATTGGTTGAGATTGTCCCTGGAGATGCAAAAAAGTCAAAGGTAAGACACTGTTCATAAGTTTACTGGAATTTATTTCCTTCTCATAATAAATGTCTGCTGTACCATACTTTGAGATTTATATTTATGTAAGTATATTTATATTAGTACCTATATGCCATCAAGCTTTTATCATTAATACATTGTTTCAGCCTTCAACTCCACTTATCCCATTTTGTAATTCTGTCTGACTCATCTGTGTTAACTCTATCCTAGCCTACAGTATGCCTTCCTTCTCCAAGGCAAGCCCTGAAGCTGGAGGCTACCACCTGCTTCCACCACAAGTTTATAGCCCTCATGTCTGCAGGAAAGCCCAGCTGTGACCCAAGAGAGACATGACTGCAGAGACTCTGAAACAGCACTCTGGAGCAGATTCAGCTTTCTAAAACTCCTGCAAAAGGGCTGCCTGACAGTATATCAACTGTTGTATGCCAAGAACATAGTATCAATTTTCAATTACTATTGTGGTAATCGTATTATCAGTCTACTACATTTAAATGGTACCACCTCCTTCAGATTTAAATGTCTTTTAGCGCACCACAGCCTGGCCAATCCTTAAATTAAAATTTTGGTTCATAAGCCGTAAAATGATGAGAAATGAAGCTGGTAATGTTCTAACAATTTGAAGGGGGGTACAAACCCATAGTCTTACTTGCTGTACAACAGTAGCACTCTAGTGACTGGGAAGTCTATGTTGATGATAGACCTTGCAACCGATGGCCAAATCTCAGCATTCAGTCTTCAAACACAGAAAGAGAGCAAACCCAACTGTTTCATCTTCATACTGTCAGATCCCTAGTTACTAAAGCAGTTCACTCGTTCTTAGATGCCTTCGGTAAACAAACAGGATGGCAACAGTATTCAAAGGTCTCCTATGGTATGTCATACACCAAGATTTAACGTCAGAATTTATGTGGCAGATCTTTTCTGATTTTTATGTCACAGCCTTGCCAAAACATTTGCTAAAGCAGAAAATATTGATCTGAAAGCACAGTGTACAGGTAAGAAGAGAAAATGTTTCATTTTCTGAGGGTGGCAGAAGGCAGGATCTGATGAATTTTAGCAAAGAAAGCTGGTGCCCTCTAGGGTAATGCCTGCACCATTGTCTGAAGGAAAATGCTCTGCCAGTGCTTCAGGCCAACCGGAAGTTATGAAGCCAGCATTAATAAGGTACTGAACCTCAGCTAATACAATCAGGCACTAAGGATCAGAAAAAATGAAGCATCACTATTTCTATCTCCTTCCTGGATCTGACAAAGTAATGAGAATTGCAGCCAAAATATATTTAAAATATATCAATTTCAGGAAGAATTGAGAGACCCAAAAGCACAAGGAAAATAATTTTAAATTATTTGGTCTAAAATATAGGAAAAAAATAAATAACTTCACCCCCCAAATAAATACACTACCATATATTTATACTTTGGTAGGCCTACTGAGTGCATGGGCTACAAAACTTACCTAGGACTTCCTGTGAACATTGTAACACAGGTGGGCTAATAGTTTTGATCTACTTAGGATGACAAGAAAGCATTTAAAAATGTGAAATAAACTACCAGACAAGAAAACCTTCTACACTGTTAGCTGCTACCTTACTTTAGGAAAATCAGTGTTGGATATATATATATATTTTTTTTTTTTGGTGGTGGTGGTTTTTTTTTTGTAAGGTGTAGATAATACGATTCATTTGCCTTTGAGCTCCCAATGAAGCCCCGGCTCCTAGTGTCTGGAATAAATGCCCAGAGGTTCTAAAAATAAAAGCCTTGATGCTGACATGCTGCCTTAGCTGCTATTATTTGCCGCTGGCGTCTGAGTTTTAAAGAACTCAAGGACACAGCAGCTTAAATATTGTGTTCCAAGAATGAGCACCGCTGGTGAAGAGGTGATATCAAAATTGGTTCAGTCAGCAACTAAGGAAACACCAAATGAGAATGAGGCTGTATGACTCTGATCACACTGAATAAGTTACTCATCAAAAGTTAAGGAAAATCAAAAGTGTAGTGCAAAATCAGCCTTTTGAAACACTCTGGAGCATTCTAGACCCTACAATAACAACATTTTTTTCTAACTGAGCACCAAAAGTCATATCTGTGCTCTGATTTCCTATTCTCCATCTCCAAGTCTTAACCCTCAAACTTCTTCCTCATTCTCTTCAAAGAAAATGCAGAAGGCTAAGATAAAACCACCAAACTTCTCCTCAGAAGACTTTATGCGAGGGTGTGGATTTTCAAGAAGCTCTTTAGTCCTGCAGAGGCTTTATCTATTCATCTGTTTTGGTTCCTCATTAGCACAATCTAAATTAAAGAATATACAACAGCAAGCCAGGGACCTGTCTGTCCAGAGCTCTATCCAGTGCAGAGATTGTGTCAATGTAGCTTTCAGAAGTATCATTATAACTATTTGAATTACAAAAAACAAACATAACTTCTGGGATAGAAAAAAATCATATCAGCTCTGCCAGGAGTCTGATTGCTTTTACTTCAGACATCACACCTTCTACAGAGAAACCAGCTCTTGAAAAGATGTTCATGCTTGATCTTCAGAATTAGCAAGAACTTTTATCCAGAGCACATGCTTATGTGGGTGTTTAATAACCACAATTCAACTTTAAATATCTTCATCTGAGTTCTAAAAGATGAACCACCAAGTAAAGCAGGCCACTTTTGCAAATAAGCCTCATTGGGATATCCATGTGGCCAGAAATGCAAAGATACGTGCATCCCAGATTGTTGCTCCTGTAAAAGATACTGTGCAGTCTTAAGCACTCCACCTAGCCTCTCTAAGGCCCAGTTTACATTAAGTGGAATAAAAACTTGATTTTGATCAAGTCTTTACTGTGAGGGTGGTGAGGCACTGGAACAAGTTGCCCAGAGAAGCTGTGATTGCCATATCTCTGGAAGTGTTCAAGGCCAGGTTGGATGAAGCTTTGGGCCCTTCTGCCTTGTTCTAGCAGAAGATGTCCATTCCCACAGAGGGAAGACTGAACTACATGATCTCTTCCAAGGAATTTTCCAACCCAAACCATTTTGAGATTCCATGATTTTCTTGGATAAACCAAATACATTATTTAGTCTCTCTCTACTAAGACTCTAAAACATCCTTTCAGCTCTTTATATTCTCTTGTTTGTTCATGTCTTCTTAAGGCATAGACACTAAACAAAATTCCTGCTGTAGCCCCATTAATGTAATAACTATAGCGGTATAGCCTCTAATCCTCCTGACTATTCCTTCCATATCCATCCAAGGGTGTCACAGCCATGCCCAGCAGAGGTATCTCAGAGGCAGCTGACTATTAATGATGGCTCCTAGATACTCACTGTTTTTCATTAGGTAATCCTCTGTTCCACTGACACAGACTTACATATTCTTCTCACAGGTATCCGAAAGAGTGTTTGGGTATGAATGAAAATGTTTTGCTAACTACTGTGTTCATTTCAAGGCATATGTCTGTTACTTAACAGAAATAATTTAGTCCACAAGAGGAGGTAGCTGCACCATACGGGACAAAGAAAAAGTTCAATGTAAGGTAGAATTTTAGGACCACAACAAAACAAAAAATATGAGAGAGTACTAGTAAGAGCATAGAAAAACACCTTTGGTTAACCTTTTGTTATCAACCTTTGGTCGATATGACTAGAGATTGTTCTCATTTTATGAAACAGCTGGGGTTTTCTAGAAAATACGGATTAACCTGAAATCAGAACATTTTCATGAAGAATACACTGGTTTCAGCAAAATTTTTGTCAGGAAAGATTGCTAAAACCCAGGATATAATTACTGGACCTAACTACCTACAAAGCAGTCATCATCATTCAAGTGGAGAAGCAGCCAACAGGTAAAGGACTCTTGCCTCTTTTCCACAGCAACACAAGCTCCACACCCACTGTGTTATAGGAGAAAGTTACATTTGCTTCTCCCATACACCAATGCTCCTATGCTCTCAACTACTGAATATTTTCTAGATATTTCTTTTCTGGTTTTTAATAGAAATTATCTGATATGAAATAAACCACATGCTAAACACACATTTTTTAATTAAAGAGAATACTAGCCAATTTTTGCTGTGGGTACCACATTGAAGTGAAAAGGACACAGAGGGAAATTACACTGAACCAGCACAGACAGGGATGCACAAACACTGAACTGTTACTCTCTAAATGCTTTTGGCATCCAACACATTTTAATCAGCTGTATCTGTAGATCTACAGTAGATAGTCCCAGACAGTATCTATCACCTCTGGATTTCTGAATAGATTAATGGGAGATGTGCATCCCTGTTAATGTTCATGCAAATTCTGAAATTAAAAATCTGTATTTCCAGACAAATTTGCAAAGCACTCTTGCTTTTTCCTTGACCAAGGTATAAGCTATGCACACTTACTCACCTGCATGCTCGGAGTAGCGGCCCAGTTGGAGGAAAGATCTGTGCAAGGGTGGTGTAACATGGGATGGCTACAGCATTGTAGAACCCAATCTATGAAAAACAAGAATGAAAAAAAATAGTAAAATTGTTGCCAAACTAAAACACTGGAAGCTAACAGCTCAAAGGTCTTTACTTAATTACTACTTATATTAGTTACTCACATTTCTGCATCTCCTTTTAATATCCAAATACTTTAAAAAAAGCAGAAACAGTGAAATCTTTGGTAATTACATGCTGCTTACATGCCTTTCTTTTATGACTGATATGGCTGCTTCAAGTAGGATTTTCTACAGAACCTTTTATTATTCAATTGATTCCTTTTATTTGCTCAGGATCTGTCTGCCTGTTTGGTATCAGCAGTGGCAGGAAGTAGGTGGAGATTTTAGAGGCATATCTGCAACCATTATTCATGTGATGATTTTATTTTTTTTAAAAAGGAAGGTTGTTCAGCATTCACGAAATACAGTCAGATTATGGATTGTTCTGGTGTCCTCCAGGGTATGCATTGCATAGTTCAATGTACTTAAAATGCTGGGGGCTGTGCACATTTGTGAATGGTGTGCAGCGTGATCAACGATTGGTTTGCAGTTGCTTCTCATGCATGCAGTTCAATATATTTACCATTTTCATACTTAGGGAACACCAAATGAGCACATTTTTAATGATATCTGACTCATACAGGCTTAGGACCTGTGACAGCTATGATGTCACAGCTGAACTGTCACGACATGAAGAAATCTTTAGAAAATACTACTTATATATTATCAGGGATGACAGACTGGATTCAGATTCATTATAACATCACTCAGTTATCCCAAACTCTTATGACAGTTACAATAGTGCACAATGATCCCTTCCTTTGGGCAGAATTTTAAATGCCTTTTACTGAAATACTATGTATTGTACCATGACCAAAGCATTTGATAATATCTCTTTTTTAACAGTACAAACTTTGATCCTTATTCAGAAATTGAAGAGCAACTCTTGTCTTCATCAATACAAAAATTCCTCCCATACTGCTATGTAACCAAGTCCTGTGTACTTTAAATAAAAATAAGATACATTTTCTGAGCTGTGAACCCAACACTCTGAGATGAAGTACTTTTAGTGCAACAAACAGAAAGAAACTGCAGCTGGTGAGAAGGCAATGCTATATACAGATGGGATGACTGCTCATCCACACTATTTCACAAACTGTCTCATTTTCTTCCATTTGTTTTGGATTTTTTTTTTCTTATTTGCTAGTTTTTAAGTGGGACTATTTTATTTCAGTGGAAAAAGGCGATTACTCTAAAATTGTCAAAAACTAAAATGGGGCATTAAATACAGTTTAGACCTTCAATGAAGATCACAGAACCAAAGAATATGATGAGTTGGAAGGGACCCTCAAGGACCATCAAGTCCAGCTCTGCATAGGTCCATCCCCAAGCATCACACTGTGTGCCTGAGAGCATTGTCCAAATGCTTCTTGAACTCTGTCAGGCTGGTGCTGTGACCACTTTCCTCGGGAGCCTGTTCCAGTGCCCAACTGTCCTCTGGGTATAAAACCTTTTCCCAATATCCAGCCTAAATCTCCCTGACACAAATTCAGGTCACTGCCTCGTGTCCTGTCACTGATCACTGCAGAGAAGAGTTCAGTGCCAGACTCTGCACCTTGCCCTCATGAGGAAGTTGTAACTGCAGTGAGGTCTCCCCTCAGTCTCCTCCAGGCTGAACAGACCAAGTGACCTCAGCTGCCTCTCACAGGGCTTCCCCTCAAGGTCCTTCACCATCTTTCTCACCCTCCTTTGCACAATAGCCAAGTGCTAAAACAAGCACCTACTAAGACAAAAAGAATTACTGACACTTGTAAAAATTCAAGGTGATTGTGGTCTTAGCTAGAGCTACAAGTACAAAGAAAGGAAAAAGACATGACAGCAAAGAGCACATTGTCATTTAAGCAAAATTTTGAAAACAAGTCTTCTGCTGCTACTTTAAAAAAACAACACCATTGCATGCAGAACATGGAATTCAGCAGTCTGAATAACCCAATTTCAAAAGCAATATTCACTAATATATGAAATGTTTTTTCCATATATGTTTTATGTATAAACAAGTATCATTTTACTGAGAGAGTTCATACCTGACCCTGAGGGACTTCATCTTTCTTATCTCTGTCCATCATAGGAATAGGTTGAATACCTGTTTTCTTCATTTCATCACCCTGGAGAAAAGCAGAGAGAGAGATTAAGAAAACAAAAACAAGACTATTGAGACCTGAATTAATTTCCATCTTCTATTCTATGTCAATCTAAAAATCCAGAATTTAAAATAATGTGTGGTACCACTCTGAGGCAATCTCAGAAAAATGTCCAAGGAGAGGCTCATTTTGTATATTTCACCTATGTGATGACATAAACAACAGATGCTGTAAGTCAATGTACACACATTTTCCTTGTTTCCAAGTGTGTCTCCATAATAAAAAGCAACTAGAAGACTAAACCCAAAGAAATCATTCCATTCTGCTCTATCTGCTCAGTTAGTCTCATCTTTCAAAATATCTGTTTAAAGCACCATAATACCAGTAGACCACAACTCACCCATGCAAGGAAAAGCCAGATGAATTTAAAGTGTACCCTCTTTGTCAAAAATTTTGTCTTTTCATTATATATAAATATCAGTATATCAACATCTACCTTTATTAACTCATCCTTGGATTACAAAAAAAATAACATCTGGACAGGCGCAACTGTATCCATAATTTCATCTTTACTATTTTTGAATATGGAAAATCAGTTTTATCCTTCCTTCTCCACTGAGCTCACAAGATTTGCATTGAAAAGTCATTTTACTCATAAGCAAAAAACTTGAGTATGTAATCAGAGAGGCATGCCAACATTATACCTCCATTCTACCACTCATATAAACAGTCACTTTCCAGTGCAGGCATTTCAGAAAGTGAACAAGATCTTGAGCTTAAACAGTCAGCATTTTTCAAATATTTTGTTGTAGTCTTAGCTGTTTATAATTAAGAGAACAAGAACATGTGAATACAAAATACACCCACAAAAAGCACACATCTGGAATTTCATAATGAACACGCAAAAGGCAGGGTAACAATCTCCACACTATATGCATGCTACATCAACTCCACGGGCCTGATTTCTATTTTATGCCTGTGTAAAACAGAAATAAGCCCACTGAATACTGCACGATTCCACATGGCACATAACAGAAAAGAAAAACACTTTATGATACACACATGCAATAGTAGTCCCGAAAACACATCTCCTAAATTTGCATAACTCCACTCGATGCAATTTATTCCTTATCCCCAGAGCACTAACTTCCACTTCAAAAATTAAGCAACTAGGGCATTTACACATCAGCAAACGACGTGTGAGAGAGTGCATATTTATTTACTAACATGATCTTATTATTACGGTTTAATTTCTTGTTTCAATTCTCAGTGCACATTAACTGTTGAGTAACTTCCAATGTATTGAAGACCCAGCTCTGAGAAACTGTTGTTGAGCTGGCTCACAGAGAAGACTAAAAAAATTTTTAATGTTCCTTATATGTGCTTTAGCATTTTCTGTACTCACACTATAGCTTTATAACTATGTTTCAAGGCAGCTGATCTGGAAGCTGGTTTCATATTTTGCATTTCTACAAAAAACTACAGTTAGTGGCTCCTTCCATGTTCTGTTTCTTGGTCACTTTATATTAGGACATACTTTACATTATCTTGAACAGCAAGAAGAAACATGGCCTGAAAATTATACAGCTAACTCAGCTCTTTAAATAACATCAGAGTAAGCAACAAACACATGCATGCACCAATGAACTCTCTTTAAAACACGCACATCAAGATATTGATTGAAAAATACTTATAGTTGTGTTTTTTCTTCCTGGGTGCTTCCGTTTATAAGGAGAGTAAACAAAAGAATCACACATACCTCAGCCCAGAACTCCGCATATATATCATTGGCTGTCAATCTGGTAACTGGCCACAACTTTGTTACCGAACACAGATCACAAGCAGTCATCATCAGGCCAATCACTCTATCTCTAAAACAGAATAAAATGACATTAAATTGTAAGTTTCGTAAAGATTTTATGATCACTCTGAAAAGTTTCCATTTGCCCTTCCTCAGTTTAATCAGCAGCAATGTATACACACTATGGACTTCCTCCCACCTATTCTTTCTTCCTCATTTATTTAAGATTCTTTGGTAAGGCATGGCACAGACTGCATGCTTTTATTCCTTGTTATATTCCCTACATTGTTTGAAACCAGAGTTCACTGGCCATCCTCTACACAGAATGCCTGCCTATAAAAACATATGCCCCTCTATTATTTTCTGAATATACAGTACAGGTCTATAAAGGGAAAGATGGCATTACTGCTGCATTTCTTTGTTCTTTAAAGAGAGAGGAAAATATGCTCCTAAGAAGAGGAAAGACTGCTTCGGAGGCTGTCTTAAGATGCTGTCATTGCTTTGTTGTAATGAATTCAAACTCTGACAGAACAAGAATCCAATGTGTAACTGTCCAACATGCTGACAAACATGTTCACAGAGTAACTGAACAACATCAGTAGTATTAAAATCATTATTAGAATTAGGCACACCCAAAAAAAAAAGCTCCTATTTAATCAATTTTATAGCACAAATCTATGGTTTGTGAATCCAAGTTTTATAAAGAAAACTGGCAATTTAGTTTAAATTCACTTGATTTCACCCAGTGGAGAAATTAAGACGGCACTTAAAGATACTTGGATCTTTGTTAATAATGCCTATTCCATGTGAAAAAGCATAGAGCTTGCTAACCTGCATGCCAGTGTGATGGCCATCATTAAAACTGTACCAATAGACAAATACACCAGAGGAAAGACACAAATACACACTATAATCAATTGATAAATGCAAAGTGCACTTCCAAATTAAGATAGACACGTCATCAGCCACGTAAGGGTCAATGTAAATACAAAGCAATGAAATTACTGTTATATATGTGGAATTTACACACTGCTTGTCACATATGTAAGAAACTCACCATTCAGAGATAATTCTTTTTAAAAAATTAGGTTTCTCTTTCTAGACTAATGCCATGCAGATCTACTATTGGTTTGCTGTTTTACCTGTGTGTTTGGTTCTTAAGGTTTAATGCTCCCGTCTGATGCAGCTCTTCAAGTTGTTTTCTGTTTCCAAAATACAGGGCAAGGTCTGTGGCGATGATGGCTTTCCGGATGATCTCAAGTACTTGCTCATATTCACTGGAGCTCAGATTGGAGAAGACATTGTGCCCTTCCAGCTATGAAAAAGTAAAAAACCAATAAAAAGCAAAAGCTCTAATTCTGAGATGATTTCAGTCTTTACTTCACCACACAGGTTACGACAGTTTTACAGCCCAATGACAAGTTTTGTCACAAATTCAAATGTTAATAGCCTGAAATTCCCATTTTTATTTTTCCTTTGTAAATGCTGTCATGAAAAAAAACTATGACTAAGCCACCAATTTGTTTTTGGGGCTCTCTTTTTGAAGCCTAAAGGTACTACTAGAGAAAAATGATTGAAATCTTTTTCTTTGATTTAAAAGCACTATAGACACAGCACTTCCAGACAGTGTTAACTTGGAAACTTGTGATTCAATTCTGGTCCCAAGTCTGCACAGTCAAGTTGGTAAACTGAGTACCTGATTCACTTAAGCATAGTTTAGATGCTGTGTAATATATTGTATAGATAAAGAAACACTGAAGTTAAAAACACAAAATAATTTTTTCCTTAATTTTTTTTCCTAGTATTCCAAATGAAATGTGCCTGAAATTGCTGCATTTACTGATATAATTTTATATGTAAAAAAAAANTTTATTATTTTAATGTATATGAACATTTAGGGGGAAAAGCTGCTTTGTTCAACCTTAAGTTGAATGACTCATAAGCTAAAGATAATGGTTTGCAGTGTGGAGGCTCTGGTAACACACCACTGCCATCACTTTTCAATTTCCACTAGGTATTATTGCACATTTAACTGACAATATCCATGCACTGTAATCTCTCATGAAGCTATATCACATTTTTAAAAGTCAAGACTATCTGCTGCCTCTAAGATTCAGAAAACAACTTGTCAGAGGTCTTCCTACTGTTGAGAGGAAGCAGACAAAAAAAGAATAAAGAATGAGCTAGCAGTGTCAAGGTGTGCATATTCAGAAAAAGAAAATATCATTAAAATATATCAAATGCAGAGGTGTTACGACATTTAATTGGCATTTGGGCTGAAGCTCAAAAAGTTTCCCTGACTTTCGTCAAGCATTTACATAATTTGCTCAAAATAAATCCTCTGCAGTACAAATAGGCTTGGTTTCTCTCACCATCCGGAACATAAACATCATTTTCCAGGACTTTTACTTAGACAAGTAGATTTATTGTGAATAATGAATAGAAAATACAATCCATCTATCTCTCAGTGCTCCTTTGACAGATTTTGAAGTCATAGAACATGATGTATAAAAAAAAAATCAGACTATTTTAACCCATCAGCAGCACTTTGGGAGCAAAAAATTATTACTACTAGTTCTCACAGTTCACGGTTTTGGGGACCCTTTACTCCCCCCAGCCTTGCTGTCTAATTCCTGAGACCAGGCTATTTGCCCTAATATTTAAATTATTCTGGATTCTATCCTTGGGCTTTAGGAGCTGCACTCTCAGAAAGACCACTGTGACAGCTTCTGTTTAGACTACTCGAAAAGAACTGATTCTGTAAAGTGCTGTCAGAAGCTGCCAGTTATAAGTGTGTCACTTAAGCTTGTGAGCAGTACACACAAAGTACAACTATGAAGATTTTGCTCTTTGCCTGCTGAGCTAAAGCTTGTGAATAGAATCCTGTGTCCTAAGTATGGTGTACAATAGAACTGCAGGCAGATGAGCAAGGCAGCTCTAAAGTTTCAAGCACTTAAAAGTACTGCAGGTAACTAATGTAAAGTTAAAACTTACTCAGATAAACAATAAAGAGCTTGGTGGGTTGATCTGGCTTTTTTTCCATCAGTCCATGAATTCATTAAGACTTTTTGATTCAAACAAAACCCAGCAAGTCCAAAAGGCTGCTCTAGTCTGCCTTTGCTGCTAATTACCACTCATGAGTGCTTCAGCAGCTGGTGTCTTGAATCCACTCTACAGCCCTGGCCACTTATCCCCCTTTCCTCACTTATACTGACAGCAAATGTAAGAAATGCCAGGGAAGCAAAAGGGTTCCCTGCCTTCATGGCAAATGGGATTTTCATCGATTACAACACTTCTGCCAGAAAAAATGCAAAATGGTTGGGACAGTGAAGTGTTAATGACTGAGGAACATGCTCACTGTGCACAAATTCACACGAAGAATGAACACTAAACATCTAATGCCATACCACCACTGAAGGATTCAATTACACCCTCCAACATGAAGGAGCATTCAGAGATAAAGCTTCCATTCTGTGATTAAATGTATATGATACCTCAAACTAGATGTGCTTCTGAATACAAGACAGAATATGTATTTTTCCTAAAAGGTAATTACATATTTAAGAAAATAAATATCTTCCCCTGAAAAACCAGAAAGAAAGAAAGGTTAACAATGAATGAGTGTCCCAGTAGCAAGGCAAGGCTGTAACTTGAGTGTGCACGGAAGACTAAAACTAGTGAGCACAAGTATGTTATGGACTGGCAGTGGTTTCACAGGTAAGAGTTCTCACTCTTCTAATTGAAAATTATAAAAATTTCACTCATGAGAAAATGTGTGTGTGTCAGTACCACACCTCTATTTTCCCAAAAGGTGTCCACATGTTTTCTTGCAGTTTTCACTTCATTAAACATAAAGACACATGACCTCATTCTAGGAATTCTCTTCCACTGAATATTACCTTACTCATGTTTTTCTATTTCACATTGCCAAGTAACAAAAAAGCACAGGACAGCATAATGAAATAAGTTTCCAGTTATCATGCGTGAAAAATTAACATCTTTCCTTTCATGCCACACATTCAGTGCTTACAGAATTTATTACAGCAGGTTTCCAAGTTTCTCATAAAAGCTTTGCCAGTATTTGAGGTTTTGTTCAAAATTTCAGGATGGTTGAAGACTTTGATGAAATACATTATGACTATATATATATATGTAACTGAGAAAATGATTTTTCATTTTCAAAGTTCTTATTCCACATGGTCATGGGAAAAACCTCCAGAGAACCAGAAGATAAAAGTTTCAAAGGCGGGCCATAAGAAAGGACCTTCAAATACACAATCACAATATTTTTATGACTTCAAGATTTTGAGAAAGCTGTGTTTTCCATTGTTGTTGAATCCTTTGGTTGCTAATTGTGAAACCCAACTTGCTGTAATAAATCTTCTACTCTTCTAAATGAGTACTACAATAGTGACATTAAAATAAGCATGCTTCAGAAAATCTACTTGGTAATGATGTGACTCCTCTTTCCACCACTGGACACTAATGCACAGAACACACAATTTCAATAATCCTACCTGCAGGATGGACACAGTCTGCGAGAAGTGGTGCTGTTCCATCGTTGATGTGGAATAGAGAGCAGCTAAGGGGTGATCAAATTTCTGAAGATAGCTGTTGCTGTAACCTCTGTGATCCAGGTCATGACACAGGCATGCAACTAAAAGACCCTTTCGCTACAAAAAAAATTGACACAAGCATGAAAAGCAAGATTATTTCCTGCCCCTAGATGTCACTCTCTCCCCCAAAATAATGTAGAAGTTGCAGTATGCTAATACTGACTTCAAACAGCACATGTAGAAATATCCTTAAAAATGAAAGAAACATGACAGTAAGGACACGCTGAATCAAAATTCTTGATCCAACTGTAATTATATTATGCATTTAAAAATCATTGCTTGGTAGTAACATATTATTTGATGGACGGTGCTTCAAAAGAATCTGAATTTTAAACAGTCTGGTTATCCACTGAATCCTCACCGTATTTATTAAAACAATAAAAAACACAGTTATTGGGAGAGAAGAAAGATACAAGATGTATGATCTGCTGGTCAAGACAGGTGCACTGAAGCTCAATGCCAGATCTGCCTCTGCCACAATCCTAGAGACATTAACCAAATCTCCGAGTGGGCTGTTTTTTTCTAGGAAGTCACTAACGTGAGTCACAAATGCTGGAAAATGCTATTGTAAACAAATAAAGACAGTAAGTGGGGTTTTTATATAACTAACTCTTAATATCCTGAAGAAATGGAGTTCCTGAAATCTCTTTTTCAAAAGGTTTTCACACAGCTTATGTGCATGGAAAAAAATTTATTAATGTTTATGACTGCCTCTGTTGGCATGAAGTGTCATGAAAATTTCTTCAGAGAACCAATAGCTTTGTCTTATAATTGGTTCTGATGAGTGTTCGGTAAACAAGGATAAGGCTATAAAATGAAGCAGAAAAAGAATATTGATTAACCACCTATTAAGTGCACAACATCCAACCTGGATACTATACTAAGAGACCCATGAGTCTGTGGAAAAACAGCAATGAGGCAATTAGAAATATTATCACAAATACACCATGTGCAGAAATAAGGCTGTAGCAATGCTAACTGTATTTCTGATTTTGAGACATTCACTTCTATTTTGAATGTTGTCTTTTCAATATTGCATCTTGTGAAGTGTATTTTTAAAAAGCATAAAAAAAAAAAAAAACAGGTGATGCAGCAGCATGTGTCCACCCAGATGCTCAGCAGAGGTGGAACCCTCAGGAACATAACACACACCTCTATCACTGAAGTTGTGCAGTGACAGCTTGTCCCAGTCTCCATGTCTCAGGAAGTCATTCTTGTCTCAGTCCTTCAGGGTTATACAACACCTAATAACAGTGCTCTTGACCTTTTACCTATTGTCCCTGCCTGGATCCCAAATCTTTAACCACTGCATTTTTCTCTATTTTTCTCCAGATCAGTGTCTCCTTTACAGTGTTTTATATTTCCTATCTCTTAATCTACTGGGGTTCATGTCAGCATCCCTCACCTGAGGCCAGCCCATCCCTAGATCCCCAACTTTCTTTCAGCAGTTTCCTGTATTCTTGTTGGATTAATCTCCAGTATCAAGAAAGAAGACTGCTGACAAGAGCTGGAACATAGACTGGGATAAGACACTCAAACAGATGGAGTTTGCAGGGAAAAGAGACTCTTTCCATCCCTCTTAACAGCTGTCTCTTTTGCTCTTCCTTTCTTTCTTACTCTGCACCTCCAAAGAGATGGGGCTTACTACTTGGTTAGTACTGAATACTATCAGAGCTTTAAAAATTTTCTGAGGCAGTACTCCGCAGATTTTTGTTGTTAAAGTGATACTGATTTTCTTTCTTTTTTTTTCAAACTTACATAGCTTGGCCAAATTTCAGGATATGCCTGGCATATGCTACTTTTGTATTTCAGTGTCAATTTTCAAGTCTCTGCTTTACAGCAGAATAAACTAAAGCTTTTCAAATGAAAGTTCACCAAGTTTCATTTTACTCTTATACACTGAACAAAACTTTGATTTCTGGTAGCATGTCTCTTTCAAAGAGCCAAACAATTATGCCTGAAATTTCCCCAAATGAATCACCTTGAGGAAGCTAAGAGAGCCTGGAAAATTACAGCCCAAATGGATAATATTTGGCAGAGTTATACACAACTGAACAGGTTCTCTGAGTCAGGAGTTTCTTGTAACATTAATAAGAGACAGCACTCCCTGTTATACCTACCATAATTCAGAAGAAAAACAAGACACAGTTTTCCATACTGTGTATTAATATTCTAAGCCTTCCATTTTACTAGTTACCTTTTCCACTTAGTGACCAGTTTAAAGTTTGGCTCCTCTCCTCTACTCACATATGTCAGCCATCTCTGCAACCCTTATCCTCCTAATCAGGATCTCCCAGATTTCACAGAGAGATCCAGGGTGTTTCCCTCCCTCACAACAAATCTGACAGTTAGTTAAATAATTAAAGACTATGATTGTAAATGGGCAGGGAGAACCCCAAAACTTAGACACAGATTTATAGCAAATCTAGCACTGCTTTTTCAGGGGCAGTCCTGAAAAACATGACTAGGATTAGGAATCTGAGTAATCCTCCTTCAAACTCTTTACTCACATACACTCTTCCATGAAGACCTTTACATACACTCTGCGCAAGCTAACAAAAAAATACTCTAGCACAGAACATGTACTTGTACAACAGCTGACAGCTCTGATGAGGTGTGGTAACTGATACCATCGTGTCACCTACCTCTAGATCAGTGAACAGCCCCTGGTTGTTCTGCAGTATGGCATACATGCAATGTGCGACGGTAACTGCATGCTTCCAGTTGTGGTAGGGCACTCGGCGATAGTTTTTCTTTACAGACATAGTAAATCGGCACAGCTTTTCAAGTTCAAAGCTAGGCAGAATATAATTTGGTCAGAGACAAGAAATAAGAATAGGAAAAACAACCAGCAGAGGAGAAAAGATGGTATTTGATTTACCCCTCTTGCTAGGATTGACTCTCACTGTGGATGACTCATTGAATGACATGAAAAGTCACTCGAGTTTGGCAAGGACAGAGGAGCGTGGATGCCTGACAATGCTCTCAGTTTAATCTGTTAAATTCGGGAACATAAGTCATGCTACCCAGCTCAGTCAGTTGCATGACCTTCCCTGATTCCAGAAACTTGAAGTGATTTCTTCCAATTGCTTATTCAACTTGAAATATAGTGCAACTCAGCATCTAGTGGACAATTTGAAAACATGATCTGTGATCAAAACAGAAAATTCAGGGTTTTTTAAGCAAAGGACCCAAAAGAAATAAACCCATTTAAATAGGTCCATATTAACAATGTGAAAACCCAAAGATTTTATTTTTCCAATACTTGTAGAGTTTTTCTCCCAGTTTAGACTAACAGAACAGAAATTCACATTTCACAGTTTTTTCTCACCAAACAGTATTTTGTTAAGTCCTAAATTAATGACTTTTTCTCTCATAAAAAGGCAGTTTTCCTTTATTCCATTTTTTTCCCTGTTGCTGCAATTTGACTCTCTAAGTTCCATGCTTTAAAAATTTCTTGGGTATATCAGGAAAGTGGTACTAACGTCCTAGTTTTGCCATACTCGTGGGGTGAGAAAACAAGCTGAATGTCTCTGACCTACGAGTAAAAATGTAGACACATCTACTACATGGAAACAGGCAGAAATGTGTATTTCCACAGTTGTGTGCTGAGCTACATAATTATTATTCTCAGCCTTAATCTGGCATTAGTATAACCAGAGGCATATTGTCTTTCAAAATACTTTAAGCATTGTTTTTTAATTCTAGAAAATCAGACAATGTTGTTTAAACTGTTTTTTAAAGTAGTACACCATAATTCAGAATATCACAGTAGTCACTTCCATCTACATCCAATCTCAGCTCACAGTTATTACACAATAATACATTTACAGCCAAAGGAAAAATCATTCTCTGTGATGTCTCAACATGGAATACTACTACTTTGTCCACTGCTGTATTTTGTATACGTGATTAAAGCAGTAAAATATTATTTCTTCAAGATGAGAAAATTTAGTGAGTATGATAGACTTTTCTCTGAAATCCTCCCTGGACAGGACAATTATACACTACATAGGTAAACACTTTAAGGCACAACCGTATTCCTCAATATATTAAAATCAAAATTTTTATCCTAAAAGTTTTGGTTTTATTTCAAAGGTTTGAGAAGTTTTCAGAAATTAAATACAAGTCCTGTTTCAACAGTCTCATTTTCAAACATTTTCCTCACTTTTGTTTCCCTAATTTTATATGTGAAAGCTGAGGCTCATTTGAAAAACATCAAGTAGATATCAATGCTTTCTCATGAAAGCCACATGTTGAAAGGAAGAGACTGGGAGTCAGAGAGAGAAGAGAACAGAACTTGACTGCAAATATGAAGCCCAACCCTGCATCCACAGCCATTCAGTCTGGAATGGAAACAAGCTAACTACACTGAGCAGTAGAGAGCTGTGTTCAGAAGAATCACCCACTTTGCAGCATTGAGGAAGACGGGCAAAGACCCTCCAGCTTGAGGGCACGCTTTGAGGGCATTCATTCAGTTAGAAAAAGAAAATGAAACACCAGCAAACATTCCCTGAATGTTGCTCCCTCTTAGAGGGATGCATTTCCCCTTTCAATTGACCATCTGCAGGGTTTTTTTTCTGTAATTTGGAGCAGCTCCTTTCTTTTAGCAATGGGCCATACTCACCCAACTACTGATCTTAGTAATGACAAGGAACACTGAGAAATGCACAACTATGCAAATAACTGATTCATTTAGCAAGATAAAATCTGATCTTGGTTTGCTTTTACCACATACATTATTAATTTCAGCAACTATATATCTGAAAAATCAAATTTCATGCATCCTCTCTCCTTTTTGGGAAGAGTGTTTTTTATGTCTTTACCATCTTCTGTCTGAAAAGCAAACTCATCTCAGAACCAAATAATTTTTCTGTATATTGGAACAACAACTGTTAGGATGATATC
This sequence comes from Sinosuthora webbiana, assembly GCA_013397395.1. NCBI lineage: Eukaryota > Metazoa > Chordata > Aves > Passeriformes > Sylviidae > Sinosuthora > Sinosuthora webbiana. The sequence goes on along the minus strand of VXBN01008740.1, from coordinate 31,252 downwards.
ATGAGTTCTTAAACCCGATTCTACTAACTTCTTCCCTGTTTTAACTAACTAAGGACCAAGAAGGTGGGACAAGAAATCCAGACTGTTTATTACAGTCCTTTACAGACCAAACATAGTAAATAAACATCAAAGAAAGTAAACCTTGAATTAGGAAATAATTATCTCAAAAATCATAAGTAAGTGATCACAGACTTAACCATTAAATAAAGAAATTATATACTTCATACCAGGCTGTCCCACAGGACTGGTGGACCATGTAGACAAAAATGGCAGGCCAAACATCTTCATATGGACTGATATCAAAATGGTATCTAAAAAGAAATTTCAGTTTAGAAAAGACCTTTTCATTGTTACTAAAAATAAGTGAAAATTACTAGGAAATGTATAGCCAGCCAGAGTCACTTCTTTCTGAATACACACAGAAAGCTGAATTTACAGGCTATATTTTTCAGTAACATCAAGTTATATATTTCTGCTAAGGTCAATGGAACTATGCTCATAGTTTCATACCATCATTTAGTAATTTATGTTGGAAAAGACCCTTATGATCAAGTCCAACAGTTAACCTTTGGCTTTGTTTACTTAACAGAAACAGGTATCTTTATCTAAGGATCCACAGACAAAGTAATAGACAACAAAAAGTCTCAGGGACAATGAGAGGTTGACAGGCATTCCTAAAATATTCAGGAATTTCTTCCCAGGAATAGTAAAGATACTGTCCCTAACAATATATTTACCGGGGTTTTTTGGGGCTTTTTTTGGTTGGTGGTTTTGTTATTGTTGTTGTTTTTTGTTTTGTTTTTGTTATTTTGTTTGTTTGGGTTTTTTCCCCCAATAATTTCTGTCATAAATTGCATTAGACTCACTCTAATTTTGATAGAGGAAAAAAATCAGTTTTTACTGGGTAATAGAAACCAAGCCACAACTTAAAAAATTCAATGTTTAATACCATATTTTTAATGTTTCATTACCTGAAGACTTCTCCCCTCCCCTGATAATAATACTGAGGCCTGATTTTAGGGACCCAGGACAGTAGAACTGTTTTTCCTTCAATTATAAATTAACCCCCTCCCTGCAGTTTCTGTGCTGAAAGTCCTCTCTTTTTTTCTCCATGTTATTTTAAATGCTTGGCACACTGAACAGCACAGCAGCTGAAAGGACTGAAGGTAGCTGAATTGCTTGGAAAATGGTTAAACGTATTCCTCTTGAAGTAAAGGATGCTAATATAATTTAGAATGAAACCTGTCATCTTTGCAAGTAAAATTCATTTTGCTGAGGAGGTGGGTTATATAATATCACATAACAAAGCACAAGAAATTGTATTGCAAAGAATAAGCTTCCATTAGGGTGTAATCCTGCAAGCTGTTAATGCTCTGGCATTCAAGCAAATCACTTCAGCATGTAATGAACTTTAACTATAAGCAGTCCCTGTTAAGCACAGGCTTTCATGTTGCTCACAGCTACAGTGCTCAGCTCCGAACAGAAGTCAGCGAGCTCGGGAGATGAGGTTTAAAAAGACAACTTAGATTTTGTGACTCAATAGCTGATTTTAGGCACCTGGTTACTAGAGTAGAATTTATTCTCCTGGACCAAAAAAGAGTGATTTAAAAATGTGATGGCTCCCATTGTTAGTTTTGAGTGGCGACTGGCCAATAAAATATAGATAGAGATTTATCTTCAGCATGTAGCAGCTGAAAATAACTAAATTATGTCAAAGAAAGCCTAAAAGGCTGGATGGGAAGTCCTCCTCCAAAGGCAGGCTGCAGCTCTACCCCCTAGCACCTTGGATTTGTAACCCTGAATTTTCATTTTCCCCTTCTTCAATAAGCACAAGCAGATGCACAACACACACACACACACATCCATACTCAAAACTCACAAAAAAAACCCAAATGTTCCCTACACACAGACCCCAGAACCAAACCTAAAAAACACACACAACCCAGAAAACCCCAGGAATGAGCTGGGAGATATATGTTTAATTCTAAAACATGTCCAAGGGGCTGAAATCATGCATTTGGTTTTAAGTACTGATGTTCCAAGCTTGGCTTCCTCTCTGGCTCTGAGCCGATGGTGACTTGGAACTATAAGAATGAAAGCACATCTTTACAAACCCTAGGTAAAAACTAATGCTTAAAGCAACTACTGCATATACTCATGCCTGTGGAAAAATTGTGAGTATGCATAACTTTATATCTTTGATGGATAAATTCTATTCACGGGTCATTAAGTATAGCTAAGTATAAGAAAGCCAGAGATAAAACCACTATGATGTTGCTGTAGTTCAGTAATAAAAGTGCTTCCTAAAAAAACTCCACTACAAATTAGAAAAAAAAAATTAACAGGCTATATACAACTGCTGCTACATTAGAATAATACTTACAGCTCAATTTCTTTATAAATATGTGGAGGCAGTGTACAGTGCATGAGGTTTTGCCACTCTTCTGCTGTACAAACACTATGGTAGGACAGCTTCTCCATCGTTACACGGTAAATACACTCTGAATGACGAATTCTGTGGTACATCTGAAAAAGAGAAGTCATGTGTGAGTGTGGAATTTTAATAAAGAAAAAAAATTACTTCCTGTATTCCAGCAGTGATTATTACAGCACTCATCTGCAGAAATCATAGTGCTTTTGGCTGTACAACTTCACACCTTAGAAAAGCAACAGATTACACTGAATTCAGAACTTCTGAGAAACCAGGCCTTCTATCAGATCATTATTCATCTACTCACTCAGGTAAATACCTAAGGCTCAGCTGACTTTTAACTGCATGTGAACTCTCCCAGGAAAAACAATCCAAGTTCAGGAGTCAAAACCAGAGCTAAGTCCTTTGCAAAATTCTAACAGACAGACAACCTATAACAGGACACAATTCATATTTTCTGCCACTGTATGAACCCTATTAATTGGTCCAAACTACTGCTATCTATGCACAGTGAAATTTATGTGGGATGTTCATCATACCCACATAACTAGTAAAATAAGGACAGTTAATTACTGAGAGGTTCAGACGTGGCATGGTTTGCAAACAAGTGAGGACATAACAATGAACTAGTTAAACAATCCTCTGGGGCAGTACACCCTGAATGGTAACATCCACCATCTAAAAATAGTGAACTCAGACACAACTACAACTGAGTATGCATAGTCCAAGTGTAATTTATATGCAGGCCATTCTACTTGCCTCGACCCAAGTGAAACAACTTGAGGTACCTGGCAATAAAATTTGCTGCCCTAGTTTACCACTGGGATGATATTGGTAAAATTACTTAACGTAAATCATAAGGCTTAACTGGCATTGCATTTTATCTTACCTCGCATGAATATAACTCAGTTCTTCTGCATTGCATTTTTACTGAATTTATTGAATTTTTTATACTTAAATTCAGTAATAATCATTACACTGCTTATGTTTTCTACATGCATAGTAAATTTGGAGATGATAAAGGGTTTGAAGACAAAAATAGCTACCCACTCTTGTCTAGAAGCATGGATAATCATAAGTATATACCACAGCATATAAGTGTGAAAATTGATCTTTGAGTATAAAGAATATGGAATTGAGAGAATATGTTGCATGTCTCCATTCCCCAATTAAATTTATAAAATGTATTCTGAATTTATAAAAGTAAATAAGAATCATACTTTTTAGTGGAAAAGGGAAGCCAGGTATCATTCACATCTCAGAGCCTGCTCTCTCAGTTTAGCTACACAAAATTGATATATCCAGAGCACAGTTATTTCAAATGAAACCCTATCATCCTCTTAAAGCAGAATTATTCACCAAGGAATACAATGTTAATTCAATGAAACAGACTTACAAATCATTTTAATAATCTGTAACATCAAAATACGTAAGTATTCTCATTATAACTTACAAAACTGTAAATACTACTTACATTAGCACAGTGTAAGGCTAAAGCACAAAAGACTGCAAACATTTTAAAGTTGTTCTCATCAGTTTTAGAGAAGGCACTTCCACTTATTTTGTTCACCATCTGCACAACACCTATTACACTTCCTCGGCTCACAATAGGCATGCACAGGATATTTCTGGTTGTGTAGCCTGTGTAGAGGTCTACTTCTCTGGAGAGCCATAAAGGAGAAAGCAAAAGAGGAAAGAGTTAATATCAATGGGTACCTATTCCTTGATTCTCAGAAATGTTTATGTACAATATACTGAATCATTTTAAAGTAGACTTAATTGGTACCTGCAAGAATTTCACCCTCAAAACCCTCAAATATTTTTATCTACTGTGTCATACTTATAAAGAAATTTATAATCCTCTATTCTCCATTTGCAAGACAAAGAATATTGCCTCAAACAACATTGCCTCAAACACAGAGTTAAAGAACATTCGGGTATTCTTAGGCATACTATTTATTAGTGAACTGTTTTTCTCCCCTGAAACTAATGAGATTGTGGGGAGACTGATAATGAAAATTGGCAACAATCTAACTAGATTTTTCTCCATTATATTATTATTTGATAAAAATAGTACTTTTATTTGTATCTTAAAAGTATCTCTGATGGCTAAAGCATTTAATAAACATCTTTAAGTTACTGCCTCATCAGAGGACTACAGCTCCATAAATGCATCTTAATATGAAATTTAAGTAGTAATTTTATGTAAAAGGTTTGATGAGCTATCTTCCCCTCCAATGAAGAGCATCCTACCTGTTAAAGCGTGGGTCTGCATAGGCATCAGGGATGTTAAGGACTTCTCCTGTTCTTGCCACTTGACCAGCTATTCCTTTTTCTATAGAAAATCTGGAGAAAATAAAAATGTGTATTAGCCAAAATATGGAAAACACATTTTTCTAGTGGAGTCTGTCTTGGGCACAGTAGTGGGTGTTCCCAACCAGCGCCATTTTCTTGCTTTGAGGAGAAAAATCTTACAACAACTAGTAGCACATAATAAACAAAATCAAATCCTAACAGATACTTTCTGAAAACATTTTATATAGCTACATAGTTTAATACAAAACATGCCACAACATGACCATTTTAGTGACCAAAATTCAAAATCTTCAATAACCCAGGGGGTTATCCCTAGCAAACATAACATTTGTACAGAACCAGAGAAGTGTGTTTACATTTAAAAGATACTGATTTTATCATGACTTTTACATATTCATTGCTTCTTTAGACACAAAAAAGGCAACATGGAACTTGTTTCTTCAGGTGGTGTACGTGTGAGGATTTGGTAACAAGATTTTGGAAAAAGACCATGGAAATTTCATAGCCAAATGTCATATGTATTTGCAATGTAGACTTGGGAATGACTAGCTTGTTTCATGACAGTCAAACAATGCCACGGTACTAACTGCATCCCCTTGTCACCACAAGGAAGTTCAACACAACAAATAAATTCCTAAGTTGTATCAGAAAAATCTGTACCTCTGTCTTGCGAGTAAATAATTTTCAAAATTATGACATAAAGCAGTTATGAAATAAAAGCAGAAGATGATTTATGGATAAAACCACGTCAAACGAATAATACATGGAATTCTTTGAAGTCCAAATGTACCCTAATAGTACCCTAGTGCCTGGTATTGAAGTTAGTGATGAAGCTGTCAGGATTTCACCCCGCACACCTGACTTTAAGTTAGATTTTTCTGTTTCTTCTTATGATAGGTACATCACACCAACTTAAGACTCCTTCCTGATGACTCACTCAGTGTCATTTTCTTACAGATATTTAAGTTGCACTTCAGTTTCAGTATACAGTACCTGTGAAATGGCTCATACCCTTGCACTTAGAATCAACATTTCAATAACATACAGAAAAGACAGAAAGATATAAGCAAGAAAAACAATTATCAAGAGGGAGTATGAAAGTGCATGTTAAAGCAGGCCAGCTCCTTTAATTTACACCACCTCCTTGCTTGTCAGTACGCAAATTGCACCAATTTTGACTCCTTCCATTCTCACTCACACAATGGTAAGTGGGAGTAAGTTTGTCTAAAGGAGTCTTAGTGAAGACATGAATCACATCTCATATTGGCCCAGAACTTCAAAAGAATAAGGAGGAAATGAAAAAAGTTCTGATAAAAAATAATGCTGAATATTTTAGGAAAATTTTAGTACAGGATACTCAGTCATACAATTCTTTACTTTTAAGAAGCTGAAAATCTGAAACTGTGTTCCTTTGAAAATCTTAGTCTGGATCTACTAGGGATTCATAATTTTTGAAAAGTGAAAAACACTATATTTTGTTTCCTGTTGAGCCTTTGTCATTAAAAAAGTGCATGAGTGTAAAAATTAGGTACCTGTGACATGAAGGAGAAATACACATAACTTTTAGTCAGAGAATCCTTTCTAGTCATTACCAGACAATATACATTTTCAAATTCACCACTTCAAGCATTGTTCAGTATCACAATTAATTAGAAGTTTGAAAATCTATTTTCACATGAGAAAAGTAAAATTAAATTACTGAGCTTGAAATATTCAAAACCAATGACCAATCCATGCTCAGTTCTGCATTTGCCTAATCCATCCATAAGAAGCACACATTGTGATTTCCTTGCTTTGGATGTGCTTGAATCGCACAAATTTTAATTCCTCTTGGGAACCCTCTTGGGAAAAAAAGTCCCAAACTGGCAGACTACAGATTAGGTGCACTATTACCTGCACCTTTACCTACCTCAGAACACCTCTGTTTTTTTCCCAACATGATTTCCAAAAGGACCGCCTCCGGAAGACGGCATTTCCAGGAGTGACGTTATAGCTTCAGAGACGCTGTTTCGATGGCACTGCAATGTCATTCCCAGAAGTACTACCTTCTGGAGGCGGGTCCTGGTGGGAATGATATCACAGTATGACAAGTATTGTCAGGGTACCTGCAGATAGGCACAGAAACTGGGTAATAAAATGCCTGCACATCCATAGTTACAATGAAACTGCACTCTTCTGCTAGCTATTCTTACCTTATTTCTTTGGTCTTCTTGAAGACAGGTTTTCCATCATTTTCTTCTCCAATATCAAACAGGTCTGAATACAGCTCCTTATTTTTGTGATCAACCTGGAAGAGTGCACACCTATCTGCATTCACCAGGTTTTTTGCATATATCTACAGACAAAAAAATAAAACTAGAGTTAATGGTCATGAGTTGGATTATCTCCAGTCATTTATCTGATAAAAACATACCTCCCAGTAAGACAAAAGTTTTGAGAATCTATCCAGTATGGAAATCTGTTTGACAGAGCAACTTTTTAGGATACAATTCAAAAGTAAAACCTTGAATTCAATATTTTGTCTGTAAATTTGAGTGTTCTCTTTTAGAAATGCAGGAATATCTTCAGACTTGAAAGTTTCCTCAAAGAAAAAGGGCCTTCCTATTTAATTGTTTTTCAAGGCTTTCCAAAATAGTACCTTTCCTCCCTCTATGTTTAGATACTATTCATCTTTACTTGATTTTAAATAGATAATTTAGAGCAAGACCTAAGCAATTTTGGCTTCTTGCCTTCATCTTCAATGCAAACATATCAGTGTTTAATATCCAGCAAAGACAGACAGAACAGAGAAGGTAGTGCTTGCTTCTAAAAAAGTGAAGTGTGACAATAAAAAACAATGACCAAATGATCCTTGTGTGTCCCTTCCAAGTCAGAAATACTCTGTAAGACTGTGATTCTGTCATTAGAGGTATCATTATGGATTGCCCAATGCAGAGGGATAGGAAATGGCTGCACCCTCCCAATGTCAGGGACAGGACTTGCACAAGAGCTGAGACTTCGAAATTGTACATGAACAAAGGCCAAAGGTACCAGTCAAAGCCAGGGAGGTACCACAGTACAGCAACAGACTTGCATGGTCTCTATCTTACTTTGAACTAACTAGTTTTATCTCAGCAAAAATAACTCCCAGAAGCACTGAATGTCAGAACAAAATCTTGTCTTGGGAACACAGCAGCTCTTAAGTATTTCTCAGACATACAATAGTCTTTCTGAGAAAAAGAGGAAGAAGTGAGACAAAAATCAAACAAGGATCACTGTGTTAAGATGCCAATATACAGGCACAAGAACCTGCTCTATCCAATTCAGATAGGTCTTCTGTGTTTCTTACTTGCTCAGAAAGTACAGTAACTGCATGGTAGAATATTATCTGAGGTGGATCTATCTCCATATATAATACGTACCTAGTCATGCAACTGCAGAAAGAGGCTAACAAAATCTTGGTGTGCAATGCATGCAGCTGGCATATTTTAAGGATTCACAAGAGTTCCACGTGAATAGTTTCCCCCCACCCCTTCTCTCTTGTCTTCCAAAAAAAAAAACAAACAAAAAAAAAACAAACAAACAAAAAATAAATAAAGTATTTGATTTCCCACTAATGCAGATGGAAAAAATGCTACATCTCGATAGAAAAAAAAACATATGAGATGAAAAATCATTTGCTAAGAGACTCTAGTTCTATGCCATATGAGGGGAACTGCACAGATACCATCTAGCCCAATTCCAAAACTTGGAGGGCTCTCCCATATATACAGAATCTGTTCAGGAAGATTCTGTTGTCTATTACTCCATTTCCTCCATCAGAACAGAAAAGTCAGGGAGACTGCAGTCTAAGAGGTAAGATTTGTGCAATTCTTCCCCCTTAGAGCATTAAGAAATGCAAAGACCTTACCCACTCGGACTGCTTATTCATTTGCTAAAAGAGAGTGAACAGAAACTGCCAAAATGACAAGGGGTCCAGTAAATGCTTCTATTCAGATAGTGAATCAGATTTCTTTGTAGAATCTACAGCACAGTGTTGATTTTATACAATTAATCTTTTGTGGTTTAATGCATATGACTCAAGAACTTACCTTGGTCACGACTCATGCTTTTCAAAAATGATTACTTAAACAGTACTAATTAAGTAATAGTTAATGGGATGAGAGAGTTTTACTTCTCTGAATCCCTAGCTCAAATCCTGACCAGCGGTTGAAAGAGAATATCAGTACAAAAAGTATGTTCGGCACTGTCAATAGGGAAGCCAAGGATCACCTTTCACATAAGCTGCTTGTAACTATTCAAGCATATGGGCAAGAAAATTTGTAAGGCAAACTTGAACTTTTTACTTCACTTTGTTGCATTTACATTCAGAAACACCCTTTATATCACTAGCTTTGCTGAGAGGTTTTGATGAAAATAAAAATGAAAAGAATGGAAAGACACACACATATGTTTTTCTTTAGTACTGCAGGAACAAATCAAACCATAAGTGCAATCACCAAAGGGTGAAGTAATGAGTTCTGGTCTTTTCTCACAGTGAGACAGAGAATAAGCCACATAATGATAAAATCACACTCCCATTATATGGCAATAAATGTACAAACACATAATTCAGCTAATTGGCTCAAGAAAGAGACAACAGCTACAGCTTAAAAGGAAGCTGAGTATGAAACATCACACAGGTTAAAATACAGAATCATGATGCAGCCAAGTGTTAGAAAAGATGATGAAAGAGTAAGCGTATTTTACTGCCAATTGTGTTTTCCACCAGATCTCTATTCACAGGGAAGAACACAGAAGAATATCAATATTTGTTCTCAATGCCATATGTTATGTTATACCAGTTCTTTTAAATGCTAAGCTATTTTTAAGAGGTTCATTTAAATTGGAAAAGTAAATGTTCAGAAATGTGTCCTGTGTGCAGACTTGCACATGGTCTTGACTATGTATTAACTAGAATAACACAAACACAGCAGAATATTTTCCATTACTAATTCACATTTCTAAATAAAACCACTTTAATGTTGTTTACATTCTAACATCGCTGTCTTTTAATAGTCTAGTTAAGAATATCACTTTGAAGACTGGGGCATGTATCAGAGTACTGTTGGAAAGTAATTTTTTGAATGCAAATTTTAAACAATGGCATCACAGACCTGATTCAGGTTTACACTTAGGAAAAAGAACTGCAGAACACGATGAACGTGCATAAAGCTAAAAAGCATAATTCACGTATCAAACACTCAAAAGACGTTATAAACAACCAGTTCACACACATTTGTTAACATTATTCAGGAAATAATTCTGAATTCAAAATTGATTTAGAAACTCAAACTGCTTCTGAATAGTACTTTAATTAGTTAATTAGTTATTTCAATGGGAAGAACTAACCACTTGGCTTTAGTGGTTTCTATAAAACACTGACTGACTGTCACTCTTGTTATGGGTGTAGTTTTCCAAGGTCTTACATATCTCATTCAGCAACAGGAAAAAATGCCCCAGGAGCAATTTTTAAACTCTGTCGCTTGCTACAGACAGTAACTTCTTCAGCAGTGTTTTGCAGCATGTAGCAAATTGAATTTGGGAAGAAGGAATCAATATAACACACTGAAATAAAAAGAAAACCAGAAGCCTTTCTCTTAAAATTTTCAAACTTTCTCAGAACACAATAGTAACTATATAGTTCAGAGACAGTCATGTTTCATTGCTTATGAAAGCTGTGAATGGAAGTTGGTGCAACAACGACAAATCAAGCCATCCTTTTACCATCTTTTCTGTTCAGACATGTACAGACATATTTATATTGTCTGTATTATTTATTCACTACAAACAACTCATATGTTTCAATGACAGTGTCTTCAAGGGAAGGAGAATGAAGGGTTTTAATAACTAGTACTAATAAACTTAGAAGTAGAAAAGAAAACTTACCATTATATGTTCAAGTAGAGAATCTATTGCAACTATATTATCAAAATATGTTCTGCAGAGAAAGAGAAGTCAGTAAACATTGGCATTTAGTCAAACACTTCTCAAACAGGTGTCAGGGGCTCTTGTTTCACTACAGGTTAAGATGGAGCCAGAAAAGGTGAAGACAAACCACAGCAGCTTGAAAAATCACTGACTGGCTTGCTACAGCACAAGGGAATGAAGACACGGTCCTAGCTCTATTCCCGCAAGCCATTATTCTACAGAATTGAGAATATTCTTTAGTATACACAGAATTTTCTGTGTAGAAAAAGGAAAAGACTACCAAATATTGCCTGCCATGAACTGAATAGGTTCCTGCTGAGCAGCTACAAGAATGCATAAAAATGCTATGGCACCTCTAACACACTGCAAATTTTAAAAGCAGAAGTAAAAAGGAAAAGAAAAGAAGTAGGAAACAACAACAAAAATAATCCATTTCTTTCAAAATATCAAAGTATCTCATTAGGTTTACCCATGTTATGCTCTGAGAACTAAATAAAAGTTTAGTGCAGCTAAGTCCATGTCATATTATCTAATCTTTAACACTAGTTAAAAGGCAACTATTTAAACTCTTAATGGGTCTTTCTCTAGCAACATCAGTTGAAGTTGAAGAAAGAGAATGATCTTGTAACTTAAATAAAAAAAGAATGAAAAAGAATCTGTTTCACAGCAAAGTGGTAACTGTTCAAGGACAGTCAAGAACATTGAGGGATAAAGGTCAAACTTATTAGTAAAAGAAGTCTAAATCTTCCACATGCCGAGTATTAATAACCATTGAATTACGATGTTCCTAGCAGACAAAAGGCATTGTCCTGTGGCCTTGAATATATCCACAGGTCAGTTCTGTTTGGGTCTAGTGGAAAGGAGATACATAATACACTGGCCTTACATCACCAGGGACATGAAGACGTGGAGCACTGCATACTCTGCCCTTTCTAAAATGTTACAGAACATGTCCCAGTGACATTGCACACCAACAATTGAAAAGGAAATTCTCCTTCCATGTTAGAAAAGATACAGACTATTTCCAAGAGGAAACTAATTATTTTCTTGCTGATACAAGTCTTTGTCTCCATAAAGTTCATAAAGATATTATTAACTGACATCCCCGTTTTGTGCCTTAAAACACAGACATTCCTTTTTTGTTGAAACTAAAAAACTCTAGTAACTGATAATGCAGTATGAGAATTATTTTCTTATTAAAAGGCATAAAAAATTTTTGCAGTATTTATTGTCATTTTTATCTTAAAAATGCAAAACAGTTACGAAGTTCTTTAAAACAATCCCCATACTATGCCAGTCCAAGTATAAATTTCCAGTCCATAAATCTGGATAGATTAATATAGTTTTTTGGTTAACAAGTTCAATATGGATGTCAGCAACATAAAAGCACTCTGGAAAGGAATATAATGGTGCAAGACTTGGTAAGAGTGCCCTTTGGGAGGCATGCTCTGAATTATGCTGAAATGAAAAAAAAGGTCATCCTGAGGAAAAAAGCTCATAAAAACATCTGGATACAACCAGCTTGCCCTCTTTGCAAGGGGCAGACTCCTCCCTGAGGTTTATTACTCTCCCTTCCAGCTGGGTGAACCTGGCTGCCTATTTTCCTGAGCAATGGCATAGGAATCCTGGACATCCTCGAATCTCATCAGTTTGAGAATTGTTCATCAAGACCCACAGAAGTGGTTGCAGCAAAAATCCAAGATATCTCATTTTTCCACAGTATCATCACTACTTTGTGAGGCACTTTGAAATTCTTCTACCAACTAGTTTCACAAAACACTGTTAAGCACTGCAGACTGATTTACCAAAAGTACAGCTCTGGTTTATCTTTTAACTTATTGGTTATCTTTGCTATTTAAAGGTCCTAATAGCAATGACAAACAAAAAGCCATGAAGGAAGACCAGATAACCTAAGACACTAAACTGATTTTGCAAGTGTAAGCTCAAGCTTTCACACTCTTTCTGTGCTTTCAAATTAATCTTGCCTTATAGTGACAAGAAATTAAAAGCAAACATATTACATGCAGTAAAAGTCTTTAAAAATTAAAACAGAGCCTTCAGAAAATGCATGTGAAGAGCAACCATGTGGCAGCCCTGATTCTTCAAGGATTTAACTCTGAAGTCCATATATGAATACATGCATTCATGTCCAAAAAAATTTTGGGAGCATAGGGGAAGCTGAAGCACACTAAATAACTTCTTGTAAAGTCCTTTCAAGCCTTCTAAAATTGCCATGAGACACCAAGCCTAATTGTCACTTCTCAAAAGATGGCCACATTTTACTCTGACAGAAGAGGTGGGGAAAAAAGCATAAAAAAACCCATGCGAAAGACCACATGAATAAAAAAATCTCTGTAAGGTATAAATGAATGTCACATTTTCATCCGCACCACCAACATAAAAAAAAAATAAAAAAAATAAAAAATATGAAAGGTATATACCACTGCCACACATACCACTCATTCTTGTCCCTGAACTGAAGTTTGCCCACCCTCTGAAGTGTGCCTTTGCATCTGCTTGTGAGCTACAGTGAGTAGCTCCCACTACTGCTATCGAGTGAACACGGGTAGTTTGGAAGAGTCACACTAGAAAAGCTCATCAAAAATTCATGAGATTATCTTGCAAATCGCACTTACTTTGATACATCAAGCAAGAAGTCATTCAGTTCAGTCTGCTTGGCAAGGCCCCGGCATACCTGGAAGCACAGATCATAGAACCGTTTGCTCCAGAACACTGATGTCACAGGAAACTGAAGTCCCATCTCTTTAATTTGTATGAAAAAAATGCCAGTACTTGTGTGTCTGTGTGTGTATATATATATTCAGATATATGCTACAGCACTGTATAAAATCGAAGCTGAATTTGTGTGCTGGGTTTCAGTCTTAGCTATCTAGCTGCTGAATTAAAACTGTGAAACACAAGTATAATCTTTCCTAAGACTCACTGAAAGCTGTTGGTTTTTACACTTGTTCATGCTGCCTCAAAGGCTGTCACTGACTGTGATTATGGAATGAGCATTTCCTTATCCAGACCCTCAGATCTTCTGAGAATGTCAAATACTTTGTTTCCCTTCTCCCTTACCACATTTTTACCACTTGTTTCCAGGCTGCAAAGTAGCATATAGACACAACTGTAGACTGACATCAGGCAAGTTTAACTAAACTACCAGCAGATGATATATGCTCAACTTAGGGAGAAATCAGCATGAATATGAATACAGAAAATAGTATGCATACTTCTTTTTAGAAGCAAAATGTTAGATGAAGCAAAGCTTTCAACTGTATTTTTACTTCACCTATTCGCATACTCTATATCTGAAGAGAATTGTACATTTGTATATTACTAGAGCAAGCACTGAGAACAAAAGTAAAACAAGCCTCTACTGCTTGTACATTTCACACTCACAAAAATATAATTTCAAACTAGTAATATCTTTCATCTGTGCAATGCAGATACAAAATGCCAGATTAAAACTTTTGCATTCTTCTCATGCAAAAAAAAAAATAGGGAAGAGCAAGCCTTCTGCTTAGAAGACAGAAGAGAAATAAAAATGATCAATGGACAAGCTTGAGCTTCACTTTCCCTGTTGTGTTTTGTTAGACGTGAAAGACTTTACAGTCAAGGAGAGAGTAATTCTTAGGTGAAGCTACAACCACATGTAATTACAATTCTACTAGGGTACAACAGTCTGTGCCAGCTAGTTCTGCCTAGATGTGATTGACCACCCCAAAGTAAGTGACTTCCAGCACTGAGGCAGAAAAGATCAGAGTGCAGAAGAAAAAAGCAGGAAGCTTTCTGTATGTCTTCTGACAAGGGTATGAAAGACACCTTGAAAAAAGAATGTCATGAATTTCCTCCTGGGAGTTGACAGAAGAATCTATTTTAGCATCTTCTCTGAGTTGACAGTATATGTTTAGTTTCAGTGTTACCATCTTCTGCTAGCTGAAGTAACAGAACCTATTGGCAAAGCTGCTGGGGATTTGCTAGAGCAGCTTGACGCTGTGTGAAGCTCCATTAGGCACCCAGCTAGGGACAGCATGAGGCATCCTTACTGGCAGTAGTTACAGAACCATGAAGCAGCTAGTGAAGATGGCTTAAAATAGGCTTTTCTGGCAACACTTCATAATTTCAAACTGAATAGCAAAGCAGAAGGAAAGCAACCAGCTAGCTAGCAGTTGCCTTTCCACAAGGAAAAGAAAACAAAACAACCCTGTAAAGTTGTTACAAAAAAATCTACTTCAATCATTATTTATCTACTTTGTTCAAATTTCTTTCCTTTAGTACAAATACTGTTTGTTATTTGATCCATGATTGCAAGTGAGGAAAACTAGTTCAATGAATACAAAAATGTTAGCATATTTTTCCAGGTTCAAGGAGGGGCTTTAATCAATGCTTTAGCAATGACCTGCACTTAAATCTGATCATAATCCATGCTCCTACTAAACAAGTTCTGGAAGACAAGTTACACAATGAAAAAAATGAAAAACCACTCACACTTACTTGTACTTGATGTATTGCTACTGACGCCCATGCAAGATTTGCTGTTGCAACCTGCAACAAAAGATAAGAAACTCTCTCTGAAGAAACCTTGAAAACTGCACATCAGTGACATGCCTCTTTTCTCTACCTACCTGCTAAGTAAATTGATTGAGCTGTTTTAGACAGGCAGGCAGTAACAATTTAGGGGAAGACAGTTACTTTGCAAAAGTCTCAGTGAACTCAGTGTTTCAATTTTAGAGCTTACCAATGGTTTTCAGTAGCAGAACTGTGCAGCCATCAGCTCAGAAATATAACATCAAAACAAACATCCCAGAAACCGGGGGCTTTAAAAATTACACTGTTGAAAGGCATCTGCCATAGAAATAAAATATGCCTTAACAGCTTTCTGAGGCTGTACCTCTTCAGCAAGAGCTACTTCCAGCTGTAAACAGGCACTGTTGCTCTCATTACTGTTTTGGTGTCAGAAGAACCAGACCTGATCCCTCAGCTCAAGTGTTTGAAGTATGACAGTTTCCAGGCAACATTTCAAACAAATGTCATGTAAACTGCAGCTAACTATGATGTGCTACCATGCATAATCTCCTGTCCTTGAAACACAGGAGCTTTACAGGAACACAGGGAACGGAAGCACAAGAGGTCAGTTTTTGCATACCGTCCTAAGGTATTTTTTTGTAATTTTATATTTTTAAACAGAACACTTTGCACACATTTCAAAAAAATTGCTAATGGCATCCAAAGGCTTTCTGAAACCTGAAAATGAAAAGAATGCTTTAGAACTCTCATAAAGTGACCTTAAAATATTTATAATTTACTAATAAAATACTTTCATTTAGCAACCAGTTTTTTCCAAGTAGAACATTCATGAACTTTAGCCACAGAAGGTATTTCATGTAACATAAAACATTCATTTTTTCACAAAACAGTGCACGTCTGAGACCTATCTGAATTGTAGATTGATTAATGTGATAGGACAATTTTCAAAATTAAATACATTGTGTGTAGGCTGCAGAATTAATGAAGCCTGGTTTTGTATGAATGCCTGTTCTTTGTTCTCTGAGCAAGGACAGTGGCACTACCACACTAATCTAGTCCCCTACCCTGACCTCTGTCTACCGGTGAAAAAAGTACAAGGTGTGACAACAAGCTGAAGTGGCATCGACTACCCAACTAATACACACACGTAAACATTAGATGAGTGCTAGGGTACTTAGCTTACTGATAAACAAAACATACACTTGACAAATACTGCTGCTGTTTTCCTTCTTTGGGAGGACGACTTTTAGTATCTCTTGCCTGAATATCTTCTGTCCTTTTCACACAGATATTTCCTGCCCAGTACAGCTAAAACTGTGCCATGGTGGATCTCATACCTCTGTTGAGACAACACACCGGGCTAGAATTCACTCCATTTTGTCCTGTGTGTTCAGGTTCCCTTCTCTGGGGCACAGAGAGAAATTCTTCTTTACATTAGAGACATGTTAATGGGACATAACAGGGATCCTCACCCTGACATGAGTGCAAAGATGCACTTCAAACATCTTTAGTACAGCAACAGCCTTTGCAACACCAGCTCCATCTTTCAAACCCATTTGTGTTTGGCTAACAGCTCCTAACTTCAGATTGACAAGTGAACATGTATGGACAGTGAAGCTACACAGGACTTATATGAACAGAGTAACACATGCAGAACAGTCATGGAAAGGGGAAGATGAGAATGAATGCAAATATCTGGATAGGGAAGCATCAGAAGTTAACAAAAAGCAGAAGAGAGCTTTATGAGAGTCATCTAGACTGGTAGGTCATCCAGGTACTAGCACTTCTAAACACAGTTTCTAAGGACATCTAATTCAGGAGACAAAGGACAGTGATCCTGACAACTCACAGCAATTGGACAGGCTAGAGAGAGACAAAAGCTATCAGCTCCTGAAAGGTAAAGAAAAGCCTGACCCAAAACCAGCACATGGTTGGCAACCTAGAAAGAAACCAGGAGAGCATAAAGACTCAGCAGACAGCATCCCTTGTCCTTCTGTTGCAAGGAATTCTGGAGGCTCTACCTGGATACCTGGTACTAGACATACCACCTAGACAGACACATCTTGGTGCTGGAGAGTGTGTGGCAGTAAAAATATGAATGCAAATCCCAGAAATCTCTTTTGCTTCACATTTGATTTAAAGTAAAATCACTTTCCCCTCCTGTGAAACCCAGCACTGAGACTTGATAAACTGTTGCTATAACATTGCAACACTCTGTTTTGTGATAGGGCTCAACCCTTGAGAAGCCACACCAGAAAGTAAACTAAAATAAATTTTAAAATCTTACCATAATGTAAAATAAAGCTGTACTGTAAAGTTAAGATTGAGACTCAGGATAATTAAGCATTGTATTTTTTTAAATAAAGTGATTTGGGACTTTGATGTTTGATTTACAAACAATATAAATATGATCAATATTTATGATCAATAAATAAACCTTGAATCTCTTTACCTGCAAAAGAGCGTGAGGTAAAATTCTTGATGTGTCCCTGTACTTGTATATTTTACCTCCTCTGGCTGAAAATGCAAATCACTACCTATTTCCTCTTTTCAATAAGAACAAAAATTAAGCATGAAAAAGGTATAAGCTCATGAGAAAAGCAAGAGAAGGACGTTTGGAGTGTGGGGAGGGACAGGGGTGAAGTCCTGACCCTTGTGGGGAAATGGGCAAAGGCTGCACAGGAGCTCACCTCTTGGTGACTGTGGTGGAAGGCTTCTTTGCCCCAGTGACGGTAAAGCTCCAGGATACCAATCAGGTCACCAATGGCTGTGACAATTGGCAAGCACAGAACAGATTGGATACGGGTCCCTGACTCCAGCCCAGTACCTTTGGGAAATCGTTCATCCTAGAAAATGCAAACATAAGCTGATAAAATGTAAAAACTGAAAAAACATTAACAGGAAAGACATACTGATGTTTTCCTCCCGGTCTTATCTGACCAAATCTGCAGGAAAATTACAAAATTCACTAAAACTCATCTCTCAGCATAACTTATACACAGTAGTAAGACATCTACAAAAAAAATGTAATTTTAAAGTCTCAGCATTAATTTACACATACAGATAACCTTATTGATGTAAGATCAGAATTAGCTGGGATATTACACCCAGCTTTGGGTTTGTTTATATAATGCTTTTTTCTCTAACCTCATAGCACTTTATTGCTAATACCAGTCCAGATTAAATAAAAACCCAAAAAAGGAACATTACCACCCCACCATCCCTCCCTCCAAAAACCCCCAAAGAATTTGTAATCACAAAGTGGACTGCTCAGATCTCAGTATTAAAGAGCAGACAACAGTGCTTGCAAGAAAATAAAAATTGAAACTTGAGGCTAAGGCTTTAGGTTATACAGTTATAATCCTCAACCAACTCTTGAGGAGGAAAACACGTTCCCAAAAAATTACTCATGACAGAAGGCACCTTCTTCCTTTGCTTACGCATCCTGAATAAATTAGTGCAAAGGATGCAGAAACAAATGTTAAAATAATCCTACCAGCTTCTATAAAAGGCCCAAATACATAACTTTCAATCCTCACAGGGAACCTTCAAGGCTTTATAGCCTCACTTCCCCATGTAGGAAAACTCAGGCAGACCTAAGAAAGCACCTGGATGTTACAGTTAGTAAGGCAATCAGCACCCAATGTGCAAGTGTGCAAGACCCACTTCATTGCACATCCATCCTTCAGTATCTGATTCGTACCAGATGTTCCCTGCAGGCTGTGCTTAGGCAAGACAGACACCCCTTCAAGGCTGATCAAAATCTCTCACTTCTCAAAGAAAACAGCAAGTAATCTCTACCTTAATTACCAAGATGACAATCAATTTGAACAAATGACAGACAAAAGAGAGTGGGAAGCACTTTGAAACATGAGCCTTCTGCTTTCTCTTTTTAGTTCTGTCCTCCCACAAAAAAAAAAGGGCTGGCAAGTCTACCTGCATGCGCTTGCCTTTCGCTGTTGAGAAGTTCCTAAAAGGCAAACTGTCTCACCAAAACGAATCTTGCTGTTTGGTCAATGAATCGCTGATATTAAACCAACAAAAAAGTTCAAAACTCCCCCTCACTAACCCCATGGTTTTACTAAGAATGTAAAAACAAAACACAGAACTCTTGTATGTAAGGATATAATGATATTAATTGGAAATTACCAATAACAATTTAAACCCTTAACTTAACTGAGAAAATATACCAACACATAAAACCTTAATAGTCCAGGGTGTGTAGAAAGGACAGACTATTACTACAGGGAAAGCAGTTTCTGCCTTTTGGTTTTGTGGCTCAATTTAACTGTACTCACATTAGGCATCTGGTATTTGTTTATAGCCCAAGTTTGCCCAACTAAGGTCATACATATTTTTAACAAATAATTTCAAAAGTAGAGACAGCAAAATCCAATTTCTTTTTTTTTTTTTTTTTTGGTCACACTATCTAAAAATTGTTATTCTGGGCAGAACTTGAAAACATAGGAAACACTGAAGAGAGGAGAATGTAAAAACTTCCTCGGTGTTCTCATAACCAACTAATCAAAAAGTGCTCACACAAAGTGCAGTTTAAATATGAATTTCATAAAATTGCATAGATGCAGCTAGAGGATTAAGTGTTTTACAAAATTAAAAACGACAGACATACAGAGTGCCAAGAATTATCAGAATATCACTTCAGGAATTTCCAACTCCTGTTACAGAAAAAAGCTTGAATTTTGATATCAGCTACATTGGTGCACTTTTCATGTAGATCTACTGATATTATCAGTATTCCAGCTATACATTAGAGTATGCAGAGATGAAAATCCTGCCTAATAACCAGAATTCTGACTAACATTCTTGTCAGTGTGAGCCCTGTATTAAAATAAATTTTCAAATTTTATTGACCATATGAAGGTATTCTTGTTTGCGGTTAATATTTCAAGACCAAGAAGACGGGAGTTTTTGATTGGTTGCTTTTCCTAAGTGACTGTGGTGCCATCATTTCCTTTACCTGACAACCAAAAAAAAAGTTAAAATAACCCAAACATAAAGTGAAAAAACACCAAACCTTTGAAACTAGTAATAAATGAAATATTCTGAAATTATTCCATCTCCATTCCATTAATCCAAACTCAGATTTATTTTCCTGGTATCAACAAAAGTATAAACTCTATCATTAATTGTTCATCTCAATAAACATTTCACCATGAAAACATTCATTCTACGAACTGCAGTATCTCATTAAAAAAATAAAGCTTTTTACCCCCAGAATATCTTCTACTAATAACGTTTTTCTGGATCTGGCTACATAAGCAGATACTGTAGTGCCATGTGCAATGGGCCCTACAGGAATGAGTCGGGGGTGTCCTTCTTTAGCTCCTGGTGGTGTAAATACACACAGACTCTAGTTAGAAGGTAACAAAAAGAGAAAGAAAGAAAGAAAAAAAAAGGTAATTAGAAAGCATGATTACTTTTACAGTTACTGCACAACCTACATAGAATAAAGTAGATAAAAATATAGAATAAAATAGAGAAAAACTTGAATAAATGCCACTTAATTTTTCTGAAATCTTAGAAAGTCCCACTCTAAAGTCACCCAGGTAACTCGCGGACAACTCCTGTGGAGAGCAGTGGATGACTAATATCAGTTATTGTTTATATCGGGGTAGGATTACGTTTATTTTGAACACACAATACACAGCATACAAGACTCACGGCAGAAAACATTACCTTGCAAAAATCTTCATTTTTTATCTAGAATGCACTCATTTATTTTAATAGAAAATACTCAAAAAAGTAGAGATAATATTTAAATTAGTTGTTATATCATACCAGATATAGGTGAAAATGCCACATCACAATGTATTACTAACATGCCTCTTAAGAATGGCCACAGGTTGTGCTGCTGGTTAATTCTACTCTCAGAATTTTCTTTCATTAGGGTTGCAATGAGACAGGAGCTGTTTTCTATCATGGATTATTAGAGGTAAAACTTGCATGCAAAAATTCAGCTTCTACTGAATTTTCACCTGTAGAAAATGAAGTGATGGTATGAGGTGCATCCTCTCATAATTCTCCTTTCTTTACAAACATGCATGGTCTTTTATAAAACATGAACTAAACAATTCCAAAAAAAAACCCCACTGAAATGTTCAGAAACTAAAGAGCTGCAATATAATGCACCGTATGAAGGTACTCCTGCAGTGATGAAGACATCTCAGCTGTGATGGATTACCAGGATTTTGGAAGGAGAAAGTTGGGACTTTTTGCTGAGGGGAAAACAAATGGTCAATAAAAAGTATGAAATTCATAATCAGAACAAGACTGAAGTCTATCCAAGAAGAATCAGTAGTCCAACAACTAAGGTATTGAGTAAGTTCAGAAGTAAAACACTCAAGATTCTGACAAAACCAGTAACTGAGTATTTTGTTCTTAAGCAGAAAGTCAGTCCCAAAAAATCCAGCAAGACGAGAGTTTTCCATCCAGTAATTCATTTGCTGATATGTGGTAGAGATGAAAATTAAACTCTCTTAAAAATAATAAGAAAATACAGCTGCCCAAAACTATTTTAGCACTGACAAGTGATTTTTTCAGTTGGAAGGAAAGATGCTTCTTCCATGGACTAGCCCTGCTGAACATTCAGATTATATACTCCATTTTGATGCCTTGCATTACAGTACAAGCACATGTAATCATGGAATTTTATGTTTATTCTCATCCTAAACCTTATTCTTCAAACCCATTTATGCTCACAGCTTCTTTGAAGTGTGGCCTCTAGCAGTAAGATACACTTGAAAAGTCAAATGTTTATTTTCCATATGAATTACAAGAATGTAATTAAAGGAAAAAAAAACCACAAAAACAATTTTTAAAAAATCAAAAACCATTAAATCAATACATTGAATCTTTCAGAACAAACCTACTCAATCTACCAGAATAAAAAGCTCCATTTATTCTTACTTGTTTATAATCTATTAAAGATAAATATAATTTTTAAATTAAAACTTAGTTTCACAGTTGCTTGCCTTCATAAGCTTGTTCATGTTTTTACATGCACTTAAATAGAAGGAAAAAGAACGTTTTACATAACACAGCCAAGAAAAGCACACCATGATCTAAAAAAAAATGACATTATTCTAATAAAACTGAAGAAACCATAGATCTTTATTTATTTAAGTCAGTGTTCTGGTATAAAATATTTTTCAAAAAATAAGAAAGGTGGTAAAATATAAAGGCCATAGAAATACTGAAATGCATATCTTTACAGAAGTCTGATTTGCTACAGTACATGCTCAAGATTTACTATTTTAAAAGTACTCTTGTAATAGGTTCAAAATAGGTTCTTGTAATGTGTTCAAAACCGAAAAGGTGGTTTCTGTTGCAGAGTACTACAAAATCGAGAGATGCAACACAATGTTTCAAGACTGACTGATGTAGCCCAAGTAGTAGAATGATTCAAAATCAATAGGGCATCAGAGACCAAAATTGATTTTGCCGAAGATGCCAAAGAATAACACTTCTATTTACACTATTCTTCTTATATATTTAAGACATATTTGATTCTTTTTGCCAAGGTAGCAATGCATTATGATTAGCAAAGTAACTGTGCTGTTTAAATTATGTGCATAAATTGTGCTTTTTCACACTCATCTCCTGAGTCATGCCCAGCACTAACATAATACAATGCACAAATCTTTCTCTTCTCAGAAAGAGCTTCTCAAAACAAGAAAAAAAGAGAAGAAAACCAAACAGCCACTTGCACCAGAAAACAAAGAACTCACTTCTCCCACGCATACATGTTTTTCTTCAGAAAACACCTTCACTAAATCTTCAATGGCCAAAACCCTGTGTTGACACCATGAAGTATTGCCTGCAAAGGCTGCTTTCACCTGCTTGCACAGTCTTTCCTGCGTCCTTGTGTATCATTTTGTCTGGTAAATCCATCTGTTGCTAACACCATGAAGTACTGCTGGGAACAAGTTTCCCTGTGCTGGAAAAAAGTTTGTAAACATTATTTTACTTCCAGCTTCTTCAAAAAAGATTTTTGCAAAAGCAATCCCATTCTGCTTTCACAGAAAGTTGCAAACCCGTAGCTAAGGGGTCAGTGATCGAAAAACTCTTCAAACTATGCAATAGGTTCTAAATGTGTCACTATTCCTCCTGACTGTAAAGGTAAAAATGACTGTGCAGAACAATTGCTAATCTTATCCTGATCATGCAGCAATATCAAAAAGAAAGGCAATTTTTCTCATAACCATATATAAGCTGAAATTAATCCATAAGCTTCTACCATTCCACACTGACTTTATACATATACCTAATAAATTGTTATGAGTGTTCATACATTCCATATTTGATGATTTTAAATCTGAATGAGTTTAAATGTTTATTGCAAATTAAATATGTAGAAATGTCTTGAATAGAAGCCATCAATGGCAAGGTCAGCCAAACAAAAGAAAGTAAACTGTGCTCTGGTCTACTATGGTATGCAACTGAAATAATCTCTGAGGCACCCCACAAACACAGCTTTATGGGAATCTCTAAAATTATCACTGTCAAAAACCAGCAGGTTTTTCACATCACATACCCAGCTCACATTTATGTTTTTTTTTTTTTCTTTTGCTTAAGAAAATACTTATGTAATGAAATGTACTGCAGTAATGATAAAATTTGGGGCTCACCCAGTTTCTTCTAACTATGAATGACTCCAGCATTCTTTTAATTTTCACACATACATTCTAATAGTCTTTCACTAGCTCAAAGGGTAACCAGAAGTGTGTCCATACAGACATCAGATATATTGCATACAGCTTCACAAGTAAGTGAAGAAAGGGATCGATTGGGCGCTTTCAAATGTACTTGCATCTTCTCAATTGGTCTGAATATTTTATTTCAAAAAAGACAGTTTGTATTTCTGGTAATGATAATGAACAATGATTAATAATCGAAATAATAAACCAGTGGACCTTCATCCACTAGTCAACCAATATATTGTCAATAAAAAAGGAAATGTGAGAATATTAGGACCCCTGATTTCCCAAACGCTATACTGATAATTCAAAATGCAGTAAAAGGAAAAGGTTGAGGAGACAGCAGCATGCTTGTGCACTGCTCACAGACTCTTTTGCTGCCATTATCACTTGCAGTGAGCCTCTAAGTCAGTATCAGAAAGGGATAAATACAAATAGCTCTTTACTGATAATGGAACATCACTGTCTCTCTCCAGGCAGAAGTTAAGTAATAAAAGACAACTAGTGTAGAAAGAGCATTAGGTATCTCTACTGCTGATGAGAGAGAAGGCACCCAAAATGTGAGATTCAGTTTGGATCTGACAATCTACCGAAAGGACAAACATTGGCTTGGAGAGAGAATCCTTTGGAAGCTTCCAGGTTCAGGCATTCTGGCCCCTGGCAGCCCACAGGACTCTCCGATTCCTAATTTTGATCTGTTTACCCTCCTTCCAGGCAGACAGAAGCTCCGTTCCTACATCAGTCTCAACTACTCTATTAACAATATTCTTCCAGCAAGTCCCATATATGGTGATGTACTTTCTTTAAATGTGGTAGGCAGGGGAACACTTAAGTTTGACATCAAGAACTTACTGTACCTTGTTGAAACCCTAGAACACATTAGGTGTTTTCTTTCCGTCCATCTGTGACAGGACAGATTGTTCTGGTTGGGCCTAAAATCTTCAAAATTATTCCTCCCCTCCTTGTTTAATCACTTAATTCACTTTGATAAAGTCCACAGCCAAAAAAACCTCCTATTAATTTTGATGGATGGAACAGTGTGGTTTGGAATCCACTAATGACCTATCATGAACACAGAGATCAAGAGGGTCTTAAAAAAAAAAAAAATGGAAGCAAAACAGAAAGTCAAAAAAAAAATTATGACCTTAAGAAATGTTTAAACACTGGTGAACACAGACAAATGTTGCAAAATTCACCGTTTCATCTTGGCGGTGTTAGGCTATATATTTGGACTCAATGATCTCAGAGCTTTTTCCAACTTAAAAGATTCTGTGATTCTATTTCATGACCGATGTTTCTTAGGCACTCTAGGTAGAGGCAACATATTGTAGTCTCTAATATCTTTTTAAAATACTGATGTATTAACAAGCCTGTCAGTCTACAGGAATGCAGAATGATGCACTGTAACTGTTTCTTGAGGGATATAAAGATGACAACATCATCAATTCACAGATAAACCCACCAACTGGGCTTTCAGACACATAATAAGATCAGTATATACTCAATGAGCCATAATACTATGGGTTTTGGTGCTCTTTCCTTGGTACTATGCACTCAGTCTGGTAAAATTATTAAATAATTTATCTTGAATCTCTTACTGTGGCTGAAAAAACCTTCTTTACTCCTCATTTCTAACAGCTAAGGGCACGCACATGAAGAAGTATTCACGTTCATCTTGTCATGCTGGTGTAACTTGGCCCCATTGTTGGTTTTTCTAGTAAAACTCTAATGCTTGAAAGAGACAGCAGATTAAAATCCCAATAAATGAAAACATGAGTAGTAGCAGCAAGTCTCATAACACATAGCATCCACAACTCTTGACAGATATTGTTACAGCACTAAGAAAGTACCTGCAGTTTTCAGTGATTTCAATCTTTTGCTCTTCTGACAAAGAGGACAACCACAAGTATAATTGATGCTATTTTTCTAGTCACTGTTGGTATGCAGTTTGTTGGAATCCAGCACGACACCAAATCCTACCTCACAAAAACTAAAACCCAGTCAATCAACTACATAAAGTTTGCCAGGATTGGATTTAAACTGCAAACATGCATTCATCATCATCATCATTTCACAAACTGTTGTTTCTTCTTTTTGTATAACTACTTATAATGAAACAAATGACAATCATAAACCAATTTTTGTAAAATTTCCTTGCAGAAAAGCAGTCTAGATAAGAACCAGGTTTAATGATTAAAATTAAGGTTAAAGTACACATGTGACAGCATTCCACTGACAAACTATTTTGGTTGTACGGGTGACTGGATCTTGATCTAGTTTCTTCCACAGCACAATCTACTGATAAAAATGGTCCTAAAAAGGCTTCATGGGAAATCATTTAATATTCAACTGACATTAAATGAAAGCCCACATACTAAAGCATTGTTATGTGATTTGATGCTTGGGGGAAAGAAAAAATTAAAGAGAAAATGGAAATTGATCAAGCCAATATTAAGTGAGTTTAATGGCTTCTACTGCTCACATCTGTTTCTGTTCAGTAACAGCAATAGATTTTTACTCTGGTAAAGGACAACTTAAATGTAAGACCACACAACCAAATGATAAAATTATCTGCAGATATTTACAAGGGCTGTGCCCTAAGGCCTGGATTTTTAGCAAGAATAAAACTCATCATAATAGGCAAAGATGACCAACAAAAACAAAGTAATGTAACTAATTTGGAAATTATTCACAGCCCAACCCCTTGGATTTGTTCTGGCTTAGTTGAAGCAGTAGCCCAATACTACCATGCTAAAATCTTAAAG
Source organism: Sinosuthora webbiana (assembly GCA_013397395.1). Lineage (NCBI taxonomy): Eukaryota > Metazoa > Chordata > Aves > Passeriformes > Sylviidae > Sinosuthora > Sinosuthora webbiana. The sequence continues at coordinate 4,541 of VXBN01008740.1, read as the reverse complement.
AGCTCTAGGCAATTATGTCCTGACTTTAAACACAAGTGCAGCAGTATGACTGTATGAAGCACTCAGGGATAAAATAAGAAAAAAACACCAGCAACTACCACCATTGTTTATAGAAACTTGTTTCTTTTGTAATAAATCACAGTGTACTGAACAGGAGATTTGCGATTTCAAGCCACATAGTATGCACAAATGTTGGATACTTGTGAAATGAAGATGATGCACTTACACTTACTGTAGAACTACTAGCAGCTGGGTTTGATTTGGTTTCTTCGTTTTTGGCGAGGAGGTTATGTGTTCACCCTTGTGAATGGTATCAATTTTTAACTGCACTTAACTTCTGGAAACTTTCCAGTTGATTTACACAAGAAAAACACCACAAGCGTTACAGCAGTTCATTGACACAGAAAAGTTGACATACCTCTCTACCATCCCTTCCATTTTAAGGCATGGTCAGCTAAGCATTTTTCTGAAAGACTTTTGGCCAAACATGTCCCAAACACTCCTCCAGGGATGAGGATCCCTCAGCTTGCACAAGCAACAGACTGTCATGCTTCATTACAGCCACAACTGAGGGAGTTTTCCCAATGCCAAGTCAAGAACACTGCTTCCTGCCCTACACACCATAGGTATTGGAGATGATTCCCTTCCTCTCTGCCATATCCAGGCATATCTTCACCCCTCAACTTTCTCTTCTTTAGACTAAGAAAAAACTTTTCTTTTGCTTCCTGACCATTCTCTCTGCTCTCTCCTGAACTCACTTCAGTTCCTGCAATTCTATTTTTTCTTAAAGTGCAGTGTTTAAATGAGCCATTAGTCCATCTGAGACTTCAGCAGTGGAGAGACCAATAGGAAAAATACTTTATACTAGGACTAGAGTTCTGTTTGTGCTACATATGAGTGCATTTTTTGACACAGCAGTGATTATTGCAGATTTATTTTTATCTTCAAATTCACTGAAAACCCTAGAGTCTTTCTCAGAGTCATCAACTGCCCTACACAGAGAGAGGCAATACATGGAAAGCCAAGCTCTCTTCCTAGCTGAATCATTGTCTAGTTTTTTTCTAATCATTTTCCAAAGCCCATTTTGAAATCTAATCTGTTCCTACAAACATATCTGCAGTCCTATATTCTTTCTTCATTGGTGCATTAGTGAATATATTAAGCAAAACCAGATACCTGGATAAATCTTTACAGATTTATGCAAAACCACTTTCCATTCTGATAGTGAAACACAATTTGGCTCTAATTTTCTAGCAATTTCTGCATTCTACCAATAGTATATATTGATGTATGCACAGACTGGGGAATGGGAGGCTGGAGAGCAATGCTGAGTAAATGGACCTGGGAGTCCTGGTCACTGGCAAGTTGAACATAAGCCAGCAGTGCCCTGGCAGCCAGGAGAGCCAACCCTGTCCTGGGGTGAATCAGGAACTGCATCACCAGCCGGGTAAGGGAGGGGATTTTCCTGCTCTGCTCTGAGCTGGGGCAGCTTCACCTCGAGTGCTGGGGGCATCGTCAGGTAACACAACATAAAAAAGGTCTAAATCTGTAAGTGGGGATTGAAAGGGAAGCCACAAGGATGATGCATACAGCCATATGCAGAGCAGCTGGGGTCACTTGTTCTGCTCAGCCTGGAGGAGACTGAGGGGAGACCTCACTGCAGTTACAGCTTCCTCGTGAGGGGAAGAAAAGAGGCAGGCACTGATCTCTTCTCTGTGGTGATCAGTGACAGGACCTGCAGGAATGGCTTGAAGTGCATTGTGTAGGTTTAGGTTGGATATTGGGCAAAGGTTCTTCACCCAGAGAGTGGTTGGGCACTGGATCAGGTTCCCCAGGGAAGTGGTCACAGCAGCAGCCTGACAGAATTCAAGAAGTGTTTGGACAATGTTCTCAGGCACAGGGTAATTCTTGGGGTGTCCTGTGCAGACCAGGAAATGGATTTTGATGATCCTGATGAGCCCTTCCAACTCAGGATATTCTACGATACTATATTCATTGTGAACAGGTTCCACAAATCCATTTAACTGAATATTAAATTAAACAAGACCAACATTTCCATAAAATACATTTTGACAGTTCTTTCTTTCAGCTCAATCATTTATTGACTCAAATTAAAACTCAAACACTGTAACTAAACAAGAGCTTTCACTCTCCGATGAGTATCACTATTCACTGGCAAATAAGAAAGCAACAGATTTTTTCCACTTTACATTAAAAAAACCTCATGGTCTTAGAACTGATTCAAGAATAAAGACCAAAGTTTCCTGAAGTGACTTGCAGATAGAAGTACTTCACCTGGAAACATGTTTAAAATACTCTAATTTCAGAGAAGATGTCTATGCATTCAAAAACTGGAGGCAGCAAGCAGTACATGTTTTTTCCTGGGTTCTTAATAATTCAAATCACCCACCTCATAAACTCACTAGGTGGCACTGCATACACATCAAGCTGCAACAACTTTTGCATGACCAGAAATTCAAGAATAGCTTAATAAAATACACCCCGAAACACAGAGTATGTGCACATATTTGTGGCCTCACATATTTATTTCTTACAATAAAGCTATTGGAAACTTCTGTCTGAAGCGAGGATAATCTGTTTGTCAACACAATTTGCAGTTTCAGGAACTAAGTAACACAAGACCAAGTAAAAGCTGCTTTAAGTGTATGCCTGTTAAATTCGAAGTCATACATCTTTACATAGGAATCACGGTGTAATCATGAGGCAAATTACTCATACAAGTAAGAACTATAAACAAGAAGTATCTGAAGAATTGATTACTATAGTAATATGTCAGGAACTCTGTAACTGTGATAAGTGTTTTAGAAATTTTGCCTTGTAAAGATGTTCAGCTTATGGGCTTAAATCCATGCTCAGCTAGCATGATACTTAGGAAATTGATTTACACACACCAATATGAGGATTTCAGTAAATCCTTTAAGTCATGTTTGAAGACGATACTTAATTAAGGTCATAACAGGAGAAATATGAACTGTATATCCATCCCCATAAGAAATAAAAAAGAAAATTGAAATAAAGTCAAGTACTTTGACAAAGAATTGTGAAACATTCCTGTGTGCTTTGGAAGTGTTTCTGCTCTCCAGTATATGGTATTTGTAAAATGTCTGCAATGTACCTTAAGAAAAAATACATTTATTTGCATAATTATGCTAACCCACGGACAAAGATAATTCCTTAGATATGAAGAATGTTTGAAAACCAGAGGCAGTATGGGCACAGGTCTGTTCAGACCACGACCCTGATGAGGAAGCTCTACTGTTTTTAGCACAAGTACTTTGCAATTCATTCCACCATATACATAGGCAGAACCAGATTCTGATACACTGCAGGGCAACTTCATGAGGAAGAAAGGGGCTGGGCATGCAAGGTGTGCTTACCTGCTAGAGGGCAGTCATTTTAAAAACACAATCGCCATCAGAACACTCTCAGTAAGGACTGCACTGAGTGGTAGTGCTTCCAAGCAATTTGAACACCCAGAAGGATGCTAAAATAACTAAACTGTCCACACTGGCACCAATTCTGAGTAATACTCACATAAAGAAATGCACTGGAATCTATTGCATGCAAGTTCACTCAAGCAAATATCCTGAGGGCATTCAACCTGAACTGTCACCCAGAAGTTACTTATACCTTATGCTGTTTTCCAACTCTAATATAGTATGTAAACTTCAATAGACAGAAAGAAAATGGTACCATAAAGAAACTTTATATATGGACAAATATTTTTACAAACTTAATTTTGTGCCGTTAAACTCCAAAGGAATTTTCCCTAAAGCATTGTCCTCCTTTAAAGGCCAGTATATTATCTATGTTTTGCAAAAAGAAAGGGACTGGGTAATCTAGAGCTTTTCACTAGATTAATTTTCTTTCAGTTCTAATGTAATTTTCATTTAAAGAAAATTCTGCCTATATTAAATATGGCACCAAAGAATGGCACTATGCACTCTTAGTAATCCATGAAAAAATCAGTTTGCAATGATATGGCAATTTTCTCAATATTAAGAAATAATAGCACAAAGTATGTAGTAATCATTTACTAGTTTTCATTTTGCCAAAATAAAGCATTTTTGTAAAAGGAAATTTTCTTATATCCTAATTAGAAACTCACTATTTAATCCAGGCTAAAGGTAGATAAGGATATCCCATATTGCAAAAATGCGCCTTTGATGGGACTAACACAAGTCAAAATTCTCAAATCTGGATTAATTTAAACAAGCTAGAGGATACCTACACATATTTAAAGCAGGAACTGAAATGAAATAGAGTTAATGCTTGTGCTTCAGGTTTGGTCACAAGTTCCCTTACAGAACATAGTCAGAACACAGATCACTAAATACTAGAAAACCATTTGAAAGTAGTTATCTACCTGTTGATAGGACTCCTCCATTCTTACACACTCCCCTCCCAAAGCTTAATTCTCAAAAAGGTGTAGACACACACACAAACACACACTCCTAGCTGGATAACAAGCAGATATTTTCCAAGTTAATGAACAAAAAGCCCAGTGCTAAATTGGGGGG
>VXBN01008738.1:211449-230440 GCA_013397395.1 Sinosuthora webbiana | reverse complement strand
AAGGGCGGGAAGGAGCAAGAGCCGGAGGCTGAGCTGGGAGGGAACTGGTCTGACTGGGAGCAGCTGGGAGGGTGGGGGGGTCCAGCAGGGCCCTGTTGGGTCACTGTGAAGGGGCCTCAGTCCCTGCAGTGACAATCTGGGGTGACACTGGGATCCCAGAGCATGTCCAGAGGGTCAGGTCGGGAATTTCCCTCCCTGTGATGATGCCTTTGTTGCTGGGGTGCATGCAGCACAAACTCTTTTCCTAGGAGATGATGAACTGATGAGAAATAACCCATTGCTAACCTGTTCAGACAATCCTCCACACAGCCCTTCCCACTGTCATCCTCTGGTTTCTTACAATTGCAGGTGGTGGCCTCATAGCCAGAGAGAGGTTTGACATCCACATAGACATCTGGAGGGGAAAAAAAAAAAAAAAAAAAGAGAAAAAACAAACCCAAATAGGGAAAAGAATTCTTTTCAGGTGAAAAAACACAACTATTTATCTACAGTATTTTCATTCCAATCAGTAAAGTAAAAAAAAAAAGCAGGTGGAAGTATATTTGGTAGGACAAAGAGCAGGACAAGAAAGGAGGGTGTCACATGAAAATTCCACAGTTATCACAGTTTAGTAATAAGATTTCACTTACTGGAACGGATTTTTTTATAAAGTGGGACATCTGGCTTTTTATACAGCTAAAAGGAAGAGAAAGAAAATTTTAATACATTGCATAAGTGCATCTGTTATTCAAAAAGATCAGGGAAATTATGTTCTGTACATAGGGAACTGTTCCGTAATCATTACTAGAAATCTGTGTTCTCTTCTCTAGGCTCAGACTGCATTAACAAATAGGTCACAAAAAAGGACCTGAATAAGTAGAATTTGGGCTTAGTGAGACAGTGGAGCAGTTTGTCGACCACATTATTTATTCTGCCTGCCCAGAGCAATGTGGGAAACTGAGGACAGGCTCCTCTGAACAGGGCTTAGAAGAAGAGGAATTATTTATACCTACTTTGGAGAAACCATCTTTGGTGGAATCACCATGTGCCAATGCTTAAAAAAGTGAAAACAAAAAAATCAAAGGTGCTGATTTATCAAAGTAACTCAACGATCTTAAGGTTTTTTTGTTTTGTTTTGTTTTGTTTTTTTCCAATCTAAAGGATTCTGGGATTCTGTAAGAACTGTGAGTACAGGTGGGAGCCACGAGAAATGCAGATTCATCTTCTCTGCAGAGGAGCTTCCTCTGCAGATGGAGATGATGGGAAGGGAAAGAGAAGCTTACACCACAATTCATAATTTCATATATATTCCAGCCTTTCAAACAAGCTTTAAGGAATAATTTCCAATTATTCACTATTTCACACACATTTCCTGCACTAAAAGCCTTCCCTCAGTGACCCTTGTGGCCCACAGGAACAACCCAGATATCTCCACACCCCTGTACAGAGAAGGGCTCCTCTGCAAGGGCCTCCAATATTCCAGGGAGAGCTGGAAAATGTCAGGGAAACAGATTCCATGTATTTGTTACTTATAAAATACTGAACAGATGAGACAGGCTGTAGTCAGTGCACAATTACAAAAAAGTGTCCTGGGCAGAAATGTCCCCAATGCTCCTGACTTGAGGATCAGATTCCAGGGGTGTTGGGAGTGCAGCTGGAGCCACAGCACCTGGGAATGTGTCCTGCTCATTTACACGCTCAAGTTACACGTCTGAGAGCACTTGCTCACCACAGAGCTGAGGGCAGATTCTCCCATCAGCCTTAAACCCTGTGGTAAATCACTTGGTGGAAACATCTCAGGGGGAAAAAAAATTAAAAAAAAAAAAAAAAAAAATTCCTATTTTTAAGCTTGCACATATTTAAAGCTCTTTAAAAAGAACGAGACTGTTAAACAGTTTCTCCTCTTTCCTCGGTACGAAAATTTCAGCTCGCGAGTGAAAAATAAATTCCACTCTGCTGGGAACCATCCAAGAAAAATAAGGCCTGAAATTTCTCAGTGCTGCTGGCAGTACATCCGAATTCTCCCGAGGCGTGTCTGAAACCAGCTCCCCGCACGGAGCAGCGCTGCCAAAATAAAAGTCTGCAGCCAAATTAATGACTTTTCTTAGAGCAGAAACTCGCAGGGTTGTTATTTTGCAGGAGACGGAATAATGGGAATTTTCAACATTAAATACATATGCAAATCCCTCCTCCCCTCACACAGCAGCAGCAACAAGAAATCCCCCCCTCCCCACCCAGCTGGGATGTGTGAACACTGCTGCTGTTTCCTTCTGATCCCAATCTTGGCAACCCCCTCGTGACTCCTTATCTCGTACCTGGTTGTGTTTCCACTGCCAGAGGATGTCGTAAGGCAGCTGGAAGTCGATTCTCTTTTGTCTGAGGTACTTCCCTGAAACAAAAAGGTTTTTAAAGTGGCACACACTGAGAGAGAATGGGAGCTGCTCCCTGGCAAGGCTTTGACAGGGGCTCTCTCAGGGCTGGAGAGCAGAAAGGAGAGGGGCAGAACCCTCTGAGAACTCGGGAAGAGCCCCCAGGACACAGCCCCGGGTCCTGCTCTCCTGTCTCGCTCAGGAGGGGCCTCCATGGAGAGTGAGGGATGGGAAGCAGCTGGGTCAGACCCCACCAGAGCCAACACCTGACAGAACTGACCCCAACACCTGTAAGAACTGACCATAACACTTGACTGCACTGACCACAGCATCTGAAACAACAACACTTACCAGGACTGACCACAACACCTGACAGAACTGACCACAGCCCTGTCCTCGAAGCTCACATGTTCTCCTGAGTTTTCCTGTGCACAACCCAACACTTTAACACCCGGGACAGGACCTGCACCGCCCATGAAGGCTGGTAAATCACAATATTGTACTCAAAAGAAATCAAATCAGTTTTGAAAATAATCTCCCAGCCTTTTCCCGTGACCTTTACCAGAAGAGATTTAAGAATGAATTCAGACTTGGCAAACGCATTCCTAGATTTTTTGGAAAGGCTTCAAGGGGATCTGTATTTTCAGCAATAACTGGGACTCGTTTTAGACAGGAGTTCCTGCTTTCACTGCAGATTTTGGCTCTATTCTATCGTTCCTTGTCACCCCTAAAGGACACAGACCCATTACATCATTCACACCAGACCCGAGGGCTGACACTGGTTAGTTCTAGCCAAGATTCGACATTCTCTGATCATTTTGCTGGAATCCTGTGTGACAAAACTGCAGGGAGCAGAGTGCCTGGGATGAGGTGTCAGGCCCAGGCCTGATTCTTTTTCCCCCAGCTTTTCTAACTGTTAACAAGTGCCTTTACATTCCTCCAGCAATGCTCTGCGGGTTCATATAAATTCACACGCATACCCACACCACTGGAAAATAAAAATGCTAATGTTTTCCTTACAATTTACCCCGAAATTACTTTCCATTTTCAATGCCTTATTCACCCCTAGCAGGTTCCAGGAAAAGAGCTAAATCTGCCGGGAATTTGCTTTCACTTCTATGACCTCAGCAGGCCAAACAAAAAGCTCTTTCAGGTGCCCTGGCACCGGGCCCCCAGCGCAGGGAAGGTCCCTCCAGCCCTCCTCGAGTGGGCACCAGTGCAATCCCCTGGCAGAACCCCAGTCCTGATCACTTCTCTGGGGTTAAACCATCCCTAAGCACCCCTGGAGCCACGGGAGCAGCTGCAGGGCAGGACCAACACTGTTGGTTGGGAACCTGGTTGAACCTGGTTTTATGACCCCGTTTAAAAAAAGGAGCCGAGCACGGGAACGTTTCGAAGGCTTTAAATTTTTTCACCCTTCAGCTCTGAAACCTGTCTCGTGGCTCCTGATTCACACAGATCTGTCCCAGCTGTCCTGCCTTGCTGTGCAGTTGTGCAGGGAGCCAGAGAGTTCAGTTACAGAAGACAAAGCAGTGACAGCATGTGTTTGATGGGACAAAGATTCCTGCCGAACAACGCGGAACTCCCCAAACCCCGCTGGGGCGTGACAGGACTTGCAGCAAGGAATCACAGCGCTTCAAAAGCTGAAACAATTACCTGAGAATCAGGAAATTACTCAATCTTGGTTTAACCTGGGATGTGGTATGAGCTGCAAACAGTGGGAGCTCTGGACCATCCCCCCAGCCCCAGATCTGAGCTCCATCCCCTCTGAGGGCCTGCGACAGACTTGGGTTATGGCTTCTTTCCACTTCCCTGGAAGTGTCCAAGGCCAGGAACAGGCTTTGGAGACACCTGGGCTATGGAAGGCCGTGGAACAGGGTGGAACAAGATGCCCTGTAAGGTCCCTTCCCACCCAAACCATTCCATGATTCTGTGATTCTCTGAAATCCTAAGTCCCGTTTTTTTTTTTTTTTTCCTACCTGAGACCTAAAAATGTGGATAAAGTAAAAACGAGGATATAACAGCAAAGCTTTTAATTCTTCCACCCTTTTATCCCTGTGTAAAGACAGACACCATTAAGTGCATGGGGACATAGGGGAATTTATAATTCCACGCTCAGCATTTGGGATTTAACAAATGGTCATAATTGCCTGTGGCTATTTGCTGTAATTTTCCTTTGAGGTGGAGACTATTGCCCTGCATTTCATCCAAGGACTATCACAGTTAAAGCGGGTTTTCAACTAGAATTGTATTTTCTGACACACACACACAAAAAAAATCAAGAACAACGTTTCAAGCTAAAAAAAAAGCCTCTCGAGTCAAACTGGGGAACACAGAGGGATGAGTTGGCAAAGTTCACGTGCCAAAAGCCACGAGTGACCTGGCAAGGGATAAAAACCAGAGAAAGGCAGAAGCTGTGCAGGCCTCCCCCCCTCCCAGTGCCACATTTGTCTCCCAACAATGAAAACACAGGTGAGGTACCCACCAACGTGGATAGGGGCTGGAAACAGCCCGTGCTCGTGCTCCCCTGGGGTGTATTCCAGCTTCTCCTTCTTCAGCTGGATCAGGCGGCTCTTGGGGCTGTGGAGGACAAGGGACAGAACCAAAACATCACATTGGGGGACATCACTCACAAGAAACACGTTTTCTGTTTTAGTTGAGGCACAAATGTCTGGAGCATCAGGCAAGACAGTAATAACAGAAATGGCCAAAGAACTGCTTTCCAGGTTGCCTGTAGGAGGCTGATCCCAGCCCTCCACAATGGATTTTTTTCTCCATAAATGCTGTTAAGGAAACACCCAATGGGACACCATTGACTTTAAATGGCCAGCATGTGATATAAAAGTAATAACTAAAACCACACAAATAAAAGACGACCGGCAGATCGTATCTGGTGCTTTTTGCTGAGGAATTTGACACGTGACACATGTTACAGCCCTGCTCTCCCATTTCCTTAAGAGCAAACATTCATGTGCTGCCCTTTAGAAGGTTGTTTATCAGGAAAGGCAGAAAAAGAACAGAAATCAGAGTTAGAAAAGCACTGAGACACCCCTTTGCAGAAAGAAAAATCAGAGTATGAAATCAGAATGGTTGTATGGGTCAGGCAGTTGACAGCTCTGTTATCTGGTGTTTATAAACATCTCCTCCTGGACAACAACAAACCTTGGAAAACAAAATCTGATATGGTTATATTTAGAACTGCAGTCCTGCCACATTCAAGGAGATTTCTAAATGTTAAGTATACCAAAGATTAAATGATATTGAAGTCTGTTGAAGTTTACTGAAGCTTTTTAAGGGCTCTATTTTAATAACTGGACAAATAACAGAAAGACGGCTCAATAAAAAAATGTGATATTGTTGTTTAATTAGTGACAGGAAAACGAAAATTAAAACAAATTTTGAAAACAGGTATCAACTAGAAATACTTGGGAAGAAATTGTTCCCTGTGAGAGTGGTGAGACCCTGGCACAGGGTGCCCAGAGAAGCTGTGGCTGCCCCTGGATGTGTTTAAAGCCAGGTTGGATGGGGCTTGGAGCAACCTGGGATAGTGGAAAGTGTCCCTGCCCATGGCAGAAGATGGAACAAGATGAGTTTTAAGGTCCCTTCCAACCCAAACCATCCCATGATTCTGTGATTCCAAGCAAGCCAGTCAGATCTGTGTGAGATCTCACCAACCATCAGGGAAATGACAACTTCCACCAGCCCAGGTGGGCACCTACCACAGGGAGCTGGGCCAGGACATTCCTGAGCACCTGACACACTGAAACACAAGCCTGGCTACACAAAAGGTTGGACTTGATGACTGGAGGTTTGCTCTAACCTTAAAGACTCTTTGATTCTGCAAGAAACACTCCCCACTCTATAATCCATTGCCTAAAGCTGTTTGGTTCCGTTTCTTTAGGGATGAATTTATAATATCCACTTTGGTGCACTCGCCACCAAGAGAACTGAACTGGCCTCTCTGTGCAGGCTTCCAGTAACAGGGCAATGGCCAAATGACATTTTTGTAGATGAGCACATTTTGTACCTCTCTGCAGGGGCTGAAGACCGGGTTTAGTCTCAAAATGTCAGCCTCAAGTCTCAGGAAAACTAAGGGACCAAAGACCAGACCCACAGTTGTCTTCCTTGTACCTTCACTTCTCTTCAACACTCTCCTTCCTTTTTTTCTGTTCCATTTGTGTTCCTCCTCTCCAGCTTCCAGTGTCTCCACACTCTTTATCATGTTGGCTGGGATTAACTTCTCTGTGGAATTACATTTTTGATGTGTGGAGCCCCATTTTTCCTCAGACCACAGTTTGATGAACATTTAAAGTGGGGATGAGCTAGCTTTGATGCTGATCTGACCACTGGTCTGACTGCAGGGTTAACTGCTCCAGGAAGCCTCCAATGGAAGGTTGAATTCCATCCAACCATAATCCCACCTGGACATCAGGATGGGACAAAGGAAGGGACAGCACAAGAACAGGAATTTGCCACAGAGGTGAGGAGAAAGCACAGCTGATTCTTTTGGTGCAACATCAGCTTGTGCCAACATCAGGCACCTGCTCAAGTGTCAAAATAATGCATTTCTCTAAACACTCTACAACATTTAAATTAATTGCTAATTTACCAATTATGAATTTTTTTTTGTGAACTGGACTTTTCAGTTCATTCTTCTAAGAAAGCCACTGCTGGAGACAGAGAACAACTCCTGCACAAAATCTTCCCTTGTTTTCAAAGCTGCAACCTTGTCCCACCACAGAGTGAATATCTCTCCAGCACCAGGTCCATGGAACTCCCAGAGGGAGCCAAGGACTGGGAACACTCCTGTGAAGGTTACAGCCAGGCTGCCTACAAAATTACAGCTGGAAAGGAGGTAGAACTGAGACTGACTCAGGAACCATTCCTTTTTATCCTTAGTTCCTTTGCAACGTATCAAAATCTGAGCTTTCTTCACTTGTATTTTAACAAGGTCTCCAGATGGAGCAGAGCTGGAGTGAACTCCTGCTGAGGCAAACCGTACCTGGCTGCAGAGAAATGAGGCACTTTTAAAATACCTTTTTAAAATCAGCTCTTGAAATCTCTTTTAACAGTCCACCAGCACTGGCCAGGCCAGGCCAAGCCTTTCCTGTGCTGTGGCTGAGCAGCTGGATGTGACTGATGCAGGGACAGGCTGTGACTTGTACAAATCTCAGTGCAACCTTCACTGCTTCACACGTCCTCGTGACATTTAGGAATTATTTAGGAAGGATGAGATAAGAGTAGGAAAACGGTGTTTAAAGCAGAATGTCTGCACTGCAAAATGTGAACGCTGCAAAAAGTTACAGAAAACCAGCGAGTACAACCCACTGATGGAATACAGTGAGAATGGGGACAGGCACCAACACTCATGGTGACAGCACTAGAGGGTGCCCCACGATCACAGAGCTGCCTTTTCCTTCTCCACTCAGATCAGGTTTTCAAACTCCTACAGCAGGAAGTTACGTAAGGAACGGGATAATAACACGAACTTCTGCTCTCCTCTTACTCTGTTTCCAAATGTCCAACCATACCTCTGACCACGCAGTAGAATGGGAACAGCACATCAAACCAGATAAAAATCTAATCACCAAAAAGTGACTCTTCTGTGGATTTAGTCTGCTGAACCAGCTTGGTAAAGAAGTGACCCAGTGCCAGCAGGATGGAATGGTGGGATCAGCCCTTCAGGCTGCAAAGGAGTCCCCAATGGAGATGGCCACAGTTCTGTCCTTGCCCAGCTATGCAGGTCCATGCCCTGCTTCACTATCAGTGTGCAAACAGTGCAGAGGCAGCTCACGTGGTGGAGGCAGCACTTCCTTGGAAGGGTGAAGTTCCTCAGTGCCCATAAGCAGCTCATCCCAAACCCCAGCATCAAAGCAGGGAAGAACTCAGCGTGTGGAACAACAGGGAAAGGGAAGACAAACCAGCCCCCTGTAAGTGATTTGCAACTTCTCCCTTGGGAGCAGTGGAGGAGCAGCTCCAATCTCTGCTCTGTGTGAGTAGGGACAGCACCTGAGGGAACAGCTGGAGCTGTGCCAGGGGAGGTTTAGGTTGGATATCAGGAAAAGGCTCTTCCCCCAGGAAATGGGCACGGCTCCAAGGATGCCAGAGCTCCAGGAGCCTGTGGATAACACACTCAGGCACTGGGTGGGATTGTTGGGGCTGTGCATGGCCAGGAGTTGGACTCCATGATCTTTGTGAGTCCCTTCCAACTTAGGAACACTCAAAGTTCCAAATATTTAGACTAAAGGAAAGGAGAAGACTCTCTCAGCTCCTCTCCTAAGGCAACAGACAGAAGGGTGAAATTTGAACACTGCAGGCTGTGTAGAGCAGTGACAGACCATCCAAGTGGTAAAGTTTCAGTGGAAACTTTATTTTTCTCTTTAAAACAGATAAAACTNACCATCCAAGTGGTAAAGTTTCAGCCCATCTCTTTAAAACAGATAAAGCCCAAGTGGCCTCACTTTGGTCAGACCGAGATCTTTGTTTCTTCCTTAGAGTCTTGACCCTTTCACCGATTCCTTCACTCTACAATGGAGAGAGATTACAGTAGGAGCAGGTGATAAACTGCACTAGCAGTTTCCCAGTGGTCTCTGTAACATTTTAAAGTGGTCTATGGCACAGTGAGAAGGTGCCAATTTTTCTCTCTTTTCAATCTGTCAGATCATATTGGAACAGAAGCATGAATTCCTTACTTCAACTCATTTGTTCAGATGGCATTAGAAAACATTTGTGACTACAAAGGAGAGGGAAAGAGGGAGGCGTCCACCTTCTAGTGGACACCAGGTTGCAAACCAACCAGTGGGAAAAACAGAGAAACGCTGGATTTTTTCACTCTAAACATCTCAGAGAAAATAGAGATGAACTTCACTGAACTGTGAAATGAACTGGGTGCATATCTGAAATTCTTTCACACAGAAGATGACCAGTTGTCACCATTCAGCCAACGGAAACAGGAACCTAATGACCCCTTCTCTGCAGACACTGTGCTCAGCTCCTGCTCAGAACCTGCACACATCCAGCTCTCCCAGCACCTGGATTGCCAGGAACATTAAGACTCTTGAATGAATCTCTTACCTTCTTCAAAGCTGATAATCAGAAACACTTTTCAGACTGCTCGAGGCAGCTTTCTGGCTGGGGTTACATTTCACATCCTCACTGGGTCAGGTTCTGACAATCACCATGCATGTGATTTCCCACAGGCTCCAATTAAGTTGATGGTTTTATTTCACCTACTCAAGAGTGGCAGCTCTTTATGGTTCCAGGTGAAAGCAGAGTTTCCCCTGGACTACCAGAGAGCAGTTTTGCTTTGTTTTACTTACTCTGTTGTTTTGTACACATCAGAGTAGAGCCCAGCCTTCTGGTATTTCTTCTTTGGGGGTCGAGGGGCTTTCTTCTCACGCTGGGTTAGAGGAGGCAAAGGCTGCTCAGGGCTTTCAGATTCAGGTGGTTTCCCAAGGGCCTCGTGTGGACTGGGAGGTTCAGCTACTGTCTCAGAGAAACTGGAAGAAAAAGTAGAGATAAAAAAATCACCTTCTCATTAAGATCATCTCACAATATTTCATTATTCCTCTCTCGAATCTGGTCAGCAGAAAAAAGTCCATGTTTCTGAATTTCTGGGTGTCTCAACTACTTAAAAAAATGCAACTCAATTGTCATGATCAAGTGGGGGTTAAGCATAATCATAAGAAAAGTTGTTTTTTTTTGTGACATTATTATTACAAAAAGAATGTTGTTTGTACTGCTAATGTTTATCCCTTGGAGCCTCAGCTGAGTAATTCAGAAGGCAGCTCTTGCTCTCTGCTTTTGCACTCTAAAACCAGCACGTGGTAACCCTTTCCTCAGCCTTCAGGAGAGCCACAGAGCAGCCCCTGAAACATGTGGTGCCAGCAGCACCCTCCCAGCACCCATTTCTGGCAAGGAGAACTCCTGACACAGTTTGATCCGTTTATCGATTACTTTGGGGATAAGCATGAGAAGATGAGATCAGAGAGAGATTTTTGGTGTGTGCCTTTACCTGTGACTGCACAGGTGCAGACCTTAACTCCTCCTTTACTCCTTATCTGCTGTTGTCACTTGACCTCACTTTACATCCTGCATTGCCTGTCAGTATTTGTTTGTGACCTATATGAGTAGATGCCACGGCACACCCAACTCTTCAGGGCTCCTCATTCCACACGGGATGAAGGAACAATCTGTGGCACCTCACCAGTAACCCTGTCACCAGCTCCTTAAACGTATCCTTCACCAACACAACAAGCACAGCACCAACAGCTTTAGACCACCCGAGATTCCCATTTCTGGGCTGCGTTCAGTACCTGAGAAAGGCCCTGAACGCCCTTAAGGCTGACACGCTGAACTCCTTAATAAAACCAAGCAGAAGATTCCCTCAACAACTGAAACGTTCTAAAACCAACCGAGGCACAAAATCGCAAGGCAATCACCTCTTAGTGCTCTCCTGCTCATCTTCAGGCAAAGACTTGTGTCTCTTCCTGGCCTGCTCCTCCGGCAGCCACCTCTTCCTCTTCCAGCCTTTGCGGTGCTCAGGGTTCAGGTTCACGCTCTGCACCACGGCCTCGATGACGTCCGTGATGGTGTCCGGCCCCAGGTGCAGGGGGCTGCTGCTCTGCTCCCCGTCCTCCAGCTCCTGGCTCACCAGCCTGGCCGCCTGGAAGGCCTGCATGGACACCACGGCCTGCAGCGGGTACTTGCGCGGCCGCCCCGGCCGGCGCTTCACGAAGTTGTTCCCCGTCCGCGACTGCCTCTGCAGCTTTTTGGCTTTCAGGATTTTGTTGACGTGGTCCAGATTTTTTTTTGTCGCCAGGATCTTGTTGTAATTGCACATTTTCCTCGCCTGGCGCTGCATGGCCTCCACCACGCTCCTCTTGAGGTGCTGAGGGGAGTAGCTGCCGGGCAGCCGCTCCTGCAGCAGGGACACGCCGCCGTCGCCGCAGGAGCTGCCGGGGATGGCCGGAGCGCCCAGGCCGTCCTGCTTGCCCAGGGCTCTCTCCCGGGAGTGGTTGCGGGCAGGGCTGGCCGATGGAGGGGCCGCCACGTTGGCCATGACGGCTTCCAGGGTCTTGTCGAGGGCGGGCGGCCCGTCCTGCTGGGCCATGCGCTGCAGCAGCGTGTCCACCGAGTCCTCGGCCGCTGCCGGGGCCAGGCGCGCGCCCCGGGCCGGCCCCGCCGCCCCTGAAACACAGACACGGCTGGAGTTGGTGCCTTAGGGTTTCAGCTTTTTGTGTTTTTCAGTTCTTTAGGGTGTGACTCTAAACTCCATACACAGTGTGAGCTATGGCTTTCCCATTTTGGTCAGATACAATTCCTCTCCAGGCCTGGGCACCAAGGACACCTCACTGCCTCAGGCCCTGAAACAAAAGTGAGCTGGGAGGAGCAAACTTGGGGTAAATGACTTTGTTACCTGAAGCTGTAATTGGAAGATTAACCCCCAGTATGCAAATGGACCAAACTTATAAAAGTGTAAAAAACCCATGACCCATCATCCAGTTTTGGGTGTAGCCCCTGGAGGGCTTCGTCTGCCTAAAATGTACCTGAAGACCCTTCAATAAATAGAACTGCTTTTTATTCCCTTTGTCTGGCCTCTGTTTTTAGGTAGTCCCAAGAAGGCATCAGAGTGGGGATGGGACCAAAACCACAGAGCGAAACCACAACAGCTGCATCAACTGACAGCATTTGTGTCCTGGGACTGCCCAGAATGTTCACTGACAAGATTCTGTAATATGGAGAGGGACCCAGTGACCCGAGTCAGTCACATTTTATATCATCACTTTTAACACACAATTATTTTCTCTTTATTCTCACATAATTCCCCATTTCTAACAGCAAAAAGCAATGAGGGTTCACACGATCCTCAAGTTTCTTTCTATTCAACAATAAAAATACAAAACCCTCTGTGCACATAAAAATTCAATCCCGATAAAAAATGGAGCTGGATTTGAAATATTTTTAAACTATTTTTTCTTTTTTTTTTTTTATAGTTTGGAAGTACTGAAACAACTATTTTCATTGCTCTCGCAGTTTTTTTATCAAATAGACAAGGCTGATGATGACAGAACTGACTGGATAAAGGTAAATCAAAGTATCTGGACAAAAGAGAAAGGCTAATTTACACAGGAAGTAAATTTAGAGCTGACTTTTAAAACTGTTACATGCTTTAGAGCTGAAGACTGGTGTTTGAAAAAGAAAGTTTCCAGGTCAACCACGTAGATTATGCTGCATTAAAAAGGGATTTGTTCCAAACTAAGAGCTTCCCAAAGCTGCCCTGCTGCTCCTTAGTGATAACATTCCATCAGAAGAAACCCTGCTCCTTCTGGAATGAAATGGATGCTGCCTCCTCATAAATACATCACAACTGCACATTAGCATTGACAAAATGTTACTGTAATTGTGGCCAATTACTTAGATCAGATCTGCTTAACCCAGCGGGGCCCAGGCTGGAGCCTGAGCAGCACGTCCTGGTGTCAGGGGAACTGTTAAAGGAAGACAACAAAATTTGTTTATAAAGGGCTCTAGCACTTGACAGGAGGGAGATTATTTATTAGATCACAGAGATAAAGCACAACCAGTTTAAATATTTTCTAGCCTTCTAGTTATTCTTGAAGTATTTTCGAGTTTAAATATTTTCTGATTTTTTTTTTCCAGTGCTCAGTAGTCCAATTGTGTTACACTGGAGAATGCATCCCTCACTAAGATTCCAAAGGCAGGAGCCTGTGAGTGCAAATGAAAAGGTGTTTCAGAGAGTACACAATTTGGAGGAGAAAGAGTCAGCAAAATATGTTTTAAAAATTCTCCTCTGGACAATGTTCTTCCTGGTGACAAAGCACAAGAGAAGCCTCTTGCTGCGAGCTGACATGGACACTGCAATAACCCCGAGACAACTGGGTGGATTTACACTTTCAGCTCTGCATTTCAGATAAAACAATAAAGATAAATTACCCTTTGTTGTCTTCTGGCCTTTAGAGGCACATGGGAACGGAGCTGGGGCTCCTCACAGAACCCACCTGCTCAGTGACCCTCAACCAGCACCACGTCCCTTGGGTGCCCTGGAACTGCTGCTGCTGCTTGGAAACTGATCCCAAGGGCTGGGACACTGCAGGCTCTGATCCCCGACAGCTGCAGCTCCTCTCTGACAAACACACTGAAACCCACAGGCATTCCAGATCCACAGATAACACAACAATGACTGATCTTCTCAGCTGCATCATCACTTCGGTGACTTTGAAGCCGATAAAACTTGTGATTCATGTCATTCCAATGCTCCTGCACAAAAACACTCCTCAACTTTAACGCTTCCTATTCCCAGCTCCAACAACTGCAGCTGCCCCTTTCAAGTGAGCGAGGGCAAGAAAGTGAAGGAGACAGAGGAGAAAGGGAAGATCCCTTTCCCACTGCAAACGACTTTCTGCAGCACAGGCTGAATGGAGCATCTGCTGCAAACATCTGTTTAAAGCAGGGAGGAAATGGCACTTTTGGCACATCCTTCCTCGATGGAAATCATAACTGGTTCTAAGTACCAATCCTAGGGATTTACTACATGTTTGCAGTCAATTTGGGTGTCTAAGAATGTCTGAATTCTGATAATGGGAGCGTTTCTGCAACTGAGCTTCTTACAAAATGGGTCAACCTGCTGGATTTCCTTCTGTCCAATCCTAGGGGAGCTCACATTTCATTTATACTGAATCACAGAGTGGTTTGGGTTGGAAGGGACCTTAAAGACCATTTTGTTCCACCCCCCTGCCACAGCCAGGGACACTTTCCACTGGAGCAGGTTGCTCAGAGCCCACTCCAGCCTCTCCTGCTACCTGGGATAATGGCTGGGTGACAACCTGCAGGAAATCAACATCCTCAGATCTTCCCCGTGACAATTTGGGTAATAGATTTGACATTGTCATAGGGGTAAAATGTGACTGACAGCAACACACACACAGTCACACACACACTGTGTCTGCATGGGTCTGACCTGACAAAACAAAGCTCAAACACACAGAGTCACAGAACTATGGAATCACTGAAGTTGAAAAAGACCTCCAAGAGCATTGAGCCCAACCTCTGACCAATCCCCCCTTGTCCCCAGCTCAGAGTTCTGAGTGCCACCTCCAGGAGCTCCTCAGAGACCTGCAAGGTTGGGGACTCCAAACCTCCCTGAGCAGCCCTGACCACCCTTTCCACGGGGAAATTCCTGCTGCTGTCCACCCTGAGCCGCCCCTGGCCCAGCCTGAGGCCGTTCCCTCTCCTCCTGTCCCTGTTCCCTGGGAGCAGAGCCCGACCCCCCCGGCTGTCCCCTCCTGTCAGGGACTTGTGCAGAGCCACAAGGTCCCCCCTGATCCCCCTTTTCTCCAGGCTGAGCCCCTTTCCCAGCTCCCTCATCCCTCAGATGACTCTCTAGAGCTCCACCCCCCTGTCAGGAGGGAAAACCTTTCCCTTCCTCATAAGCCTCAGGCAGTGAGCTGCAGGGAATGTCAGCCCTTGGCTGCCTTGCAACATCCACTCCAGTTCACTGGGATCCTGCATCCAAGATTTGTTCTTGTACCATGGACTTGATGAGATGCTACCAGAGCTCCCAGGCCTTTCAGCACTTCCATTATCTCTCTTCCATGAGAATTTCTGAGCTGTCTGGAGGCATCCACAGCTGTGCCATTACTGATGGCTGGGGTGAGCCACGTGTCATCCTCCATCACCTTGGCAGGATTCTCCCAAGTGAGGAAGCAAACCCCACAGCACAGCCTGGCCTGATCCTCCTGGGACCTGCCCAGGGGCAAGAACCCTCTGCCTCCAGAGCAGTGCCAGAGTCAGGCTCTTCCCCAGGGAGGAATTAATTTACTCCTCTAATTCATTGATTAACTGTAATGTCACAGGTCTGGATTAAAGCACTGACCTCCACAAGGCCTAACTTAACGTGGTGAGGAACCAAGCCCTACCCTACCACAGCTGTGCTGCTGTTTCTCTGAGCATCAGCTTAAATCTCCCTGTTCTACAACCCAACCCAAAGCTCTGGTACCCCAAAATGTCAGTGGAAAAATCAGAATATCCATGAGCTGAAGTTCTCACAGCCATGCTCTGCCCCAGCTGTGTCTCAGCACAGGTCTGAGCACACAGGGATCCCAAAGCCAAGGCCCCTGAGCAGGACTTGCCTGGAGGAGAAGTGCTCTCCGACGTGGATCTCTTCCTGGAAGGGCTGCAGTTTGTGCTCTCCAACTGCCTCTGCGAGGGCTTGTCCTGGCTTGGCAAAGTGCCTGCAAGGCAGATCAGGGAAAGGCACAAAAAACATCGTTTCAGTCTGGCTGTGCCAGTCCAACACTGAAGGCTGAAGCTGAGGTTTTACTCTGGTGTGGCTTCAGGAACACCTGTGTGCTCCCAGGAACACAGGGGAGGGATGGAAAGGAAACACCAAGCAGGGATTTTGCAGAGGCCAATGGCAGAGGTAAACAAGCCATGAGTAAAGCCATGTAATATTAACCACTGAGCTTGCCTGTGAAAAAAGAAAAGTAAACAACCCCCCCACATATTCCTACTCTCAGCTGAATCCAAACCCCTGGAATTTCAGAAGAGTTTGGAAAAGGCTTCTGCAGATTACTCAGGTTGCTCAGGGCCACCACATTTTGTTAGGTTTTCCACATCTCCAGTGACACAGATTCCCTGATCTGCCATTCCCTCACCTTCACCGTGAACACTTTTTTCTTCTGCACAAGCAGAATTCCCTGAATTCCAGCAGGTCTCCTGTCACTGGGCACCACCAGGACCAGTTTGGCTCCTTTTTCTTCACTCCCTCCCACCTGGAACACGGACACACTAGAAAGAGCTCCTTTTGTGCATCCTCTGCTCCAGGCTGGTGAAGCCCAACTCCCCCAAACCCTCTGGATGACAGAGGCTCCCACCCCCTGGTCATTCCTGTGACCAGACTCACTGCAGCATGCCCATGTCTCTCCTGGCCTGAGCAGCCCAGAGCTGGACACAGCATTCCAGGTGTGGCCTCTCCAGGCTGGAGAAGAAGGGGGTAACATGCCCCTCATCCCCCTGGTGATGATCTCCATCACCCAGCCCCTGGTGCTGCTCCTCAGAGAGCCTCTCCTGCCAGTGCTGGTCCCCATGTGTGCTGGCACTGTCCCCTGCTGTGCCCACCATCCCTCTCAGCCACTGTCCCACCCTCCAGGGCATTGGGAAGGAGGTGAAACAGCTCTGGAACCCAGATTGATCCCTGGGGAACGCTGAGTGGCTTTGTGCTGCTGATCCCATCCCTCTGTGTTGGAAGGTCACCTCATTCTGGGAAAGCACTCCCTTCCCCTCCTTCTCCTGGTGGCAGAACTGCTCACCAGGAACTTCAGGAAGGTGAAAAGCTAAAAAGCAAAATGCCCAAGATTTTAAAATTCTTTAGGTTTGTCCCTTGCTGTGTTGCTTTTCCTTTTCAAGGTCCCGTCACAATAAAACCCACAAATATTTCTGCTCCAGTCCATCGTGGCAAATCTGTTAAAGCCCTGGGGCCTAAACAAGTGAGGATGATGATTATCTACACACAGACCAGCACTGCATTTTAGGCACCTGCAAAACATGTTCTGAGCACACGGGGCTTGCTGGTACATGCTAAATCCTTGGATGATGTCACCAGGCAGCAGGAAGCACAATTACCATTCCTTGAGTTAAAACCAATTTTAGAAAGATACAGGAACCCCACGGCTGCTGCAGGGTGAAGGGACAGGGCTGGGAATGGCAGCTCTGCTGAGAACACAAGCAAAGACCTATTTCTGTTTCCCTTTTTACACATAAATATTTTGCTACACTAAACCGCTTTGTTTTCCTAAAATTTCAGCTTTTAGAGAATCCCAATTACTCTTGAAAGCAAAGGCTGTGGGAGTCATGAAAATGTCACAGAAAAACCTGGTATTGCAGTTATGAAAATGCTGAGATATTAAAAACTCAAATCAGTGTAAAAGCCCAGATAAGCAAAAATGCACATGGCAGTGCGAGAGGAGAATGTGCGCATCCTGAAAATATCTAGAAGACAAAACCTAGGATGCAAAAAAAAAAATCAGATTTTTGCTGTTTCCCTTCAAAATATGGTTCATAATGAATGAGCTCTTTGGTTCTAAGCTCTCTTCTCCCTTCCTCAAAGAATCCTCCAAAAGGTAACAGCAGGACACTGAAGTTCTGCCCAAAATCAAGGCCCAGAATTCCTCCCCTGCCCATGGCCTGGGGCTTCCGTGCCTCAAGGGAAACCCTCAGGTGTGTGATGATGGGAGAATCCTTGAAAGCACCAAACTGATACACCAGAATCTCTGGGAAAATCTCCTTTTGGATCCTCTCTTGCCTCAAAGTTTGGAATTTTATTCATCACGGGCGCTCTTAGCTCCTGATGTAACACCTGTGACTGATGGAGGGAATGAACAACAGCACTTTTCCAAGGATTCCAACCTCTCAAGAGGGCAGAGGGATAGCTCTCTTTTTCATGAAGGCTCTCCTCAACAAAGACACCATCACAAGGCTCCTGGACACCGTCCCAGGCTGCAGCCCATGTTCCTGGTGAATCCCCTCACAGCATCCCACAGCAGGATGGTGCTGCTGGTGGGCTCTCCCAGCAGCTCTGGTACCTGCTGTTCCCACCACACACAGGGGAAGGCACCTGCAGCAAAGCTGGGGCACTGCACAGGTGCTCAGCACTGAGAAAAGCTGTCCTGGTTCCAGCTGGGACAGAGGGAATTTGTCCCAGTAGCTGCTTCAGCTGTGTCTGGTTCAGGGTGAGGATGTTGCTGGTCACACCCCAATGTTTGGTTGGTGCCCAGCAGTGCTCACCCTCAGCCCAGAGCTCTCCAGAGTCCCCTGCCCTGAGAGCAGGGCCAGGACAGCTGAGCCCAGCTGGCCACAGGACATCCCACAGCACAGAGTGTCCAGCCCAGGGGGGTGGGGGGATCCCCTGAGGGGTGCTGGGGGTGGGGAGTGACTGCCCTGGGCATCACTTGTGCTTCCTGGGGTTTATTCACAGACTCATGGAGGGGTTTGGGCTGGAGGGGACCTTAAAGCTCACCCAGTGCCACCCGTGCCATGGGCAGGGACACTTTCCACTATCCCAGGTTTCTTCAAGCCCCAGTCGGTGCTGGGGACTGGCAGCAGGTACTGAGCAACTGTACCAGGCATCCCTTGTGCTTCTTGGGCTTTATTTCCCTCTCTCCTTTTCATAACAATTATTACTACTGTTATTATTAGATATAATTTTATGTCAATTATTAAAGAGTTCTTCTCTCAACCCACGAGTTTCACTTCATCCCAACCCTCTGCCCACCCACTGCTCTGGGTTCAGGGAGCTGCTGAGCTGCCCATGAGTTACACCCCCAGCAGGTCTGTCGTTCCAGGGTGAGTTTTCCTCCTGAGGAACTCCAAGATGCATTGATTTCATAAAGTCTGCGCTAAACAAGTACCCTGGGAGCTGGAACTGAAAATAGAAATTAAACTGGGTGAGTTAGTGCTCGAAGTGGGAATGGGCCGTAATTTGTAATAGGGAAAAAAAAAGAGGGAGAAGCTTTTGGAGGCCGCGGGGACAGCCCAGCGGTGCCGGCGCTGCTGGCAGGGGGTGGCACATCCCGGGGGACCTCCGGAGGGGCCCTGTGTGACACCCCGCACCCTGCTCAGCATCCCGG
>VXBN01008738.1:187688-210768 GCA_013397395.1 Sinosuthora webbiana | reverse complement strand
CAGGGACCGGCACAGGGACAGCACAGGGACAGGGACCCCTCGGGACAGGGACCCCTCGGGACAGGGATCGGCACAGGGACAGGGACCGGCACAGGGACAGGGGCACCTCGGGACAGGGACAGCACAGGGACAGGGACCCCTCGGGACAGGGACCCCTCGATACAGGGACCGGCACAGGGACAGAGACATCTCGGCACAGGGACCGGCACAGGGTCCTCTCGGGCAGGGACCCCTCGGGGCAGGGACTGACACACGGTCTGGGACTGCCCGGGTGACCCCAGGAGCCCACGGGGCCGTGCCCGGTGGTAACACCGGTTATCCCAGGGGAAGGGACAGAACGGCAGCCGCCCCTCACTCACACCGGGCCGGCCAGAGCAGGAGCAGCTCACAGCCGGCCCGGTGTTTGCAGAGGGAACGGCGGCGGTACAGACCGCACCGCTCCCCACCACACGGCTCATCCCGCTTTCCTCCCCGCTTCCTGCCAGGACTGGAAGTGGAACACACCGAGGCCACAGGAATTGTAAGCAGCACATCAAGGCACACCAGGGCTGGGCTATGACACAGCACCAGTTGTCCAAAGTGATGTGAAGCTGCAGAAGTCCAGGAACGGCGCCTGGGAACTTGGGATGAACAGGCAGCAGTGTCCTACAAAACTCCCCTGGACAAAACGCCAGAGCCTCGTGACCTGCACCGCTGTGGCCGTGCCAAGGTCACACAACAGCCACAGAGAGGGAACTTCCACCTGTGCTTCACCTCCCGGGAAACTCCGACCTCCTTGGGAGCTCTGTTTGCACAGACAACCAACACAACCCTTTCCTAACACAACTCATGGGCAAACCTCTGAAAACATCTGGCACTGGCCAATATCGTAAAAAGGATTTGTTCATCCAGTTAGGCCGGGTTTACACTCAAAATGCTGTGAAAGTGAGGTGGATTTTCCACATGGAATACTCTGAAACAAAGCACCACAAACATTCCCTATGGATCCCCAAATCCACTCTGGATGGGTTCCCTGATGCTGATCTCTGACTGCTTATTCCGAGTCTCTGATCCAGCACCTCTCCACCACGCACCTTAACTGCATCTGGTTTTATAAATAAACAATCTTGGATGCACCAAAGGTTTTCCCTCCATTTGTGCCTTTCCTTTAATCTGCCATGGTCATGGATTCAGAATCACCATTCGGCACCACGGCTAAAACCAAAACACCACAAACACAACATGCCCCCAAATCTGGCATTTCTCTTCCCCAGGGCTTTTTAACCAGATGTAGTTAAAGTTTTCCAAGTGGTGTGGGGCACTGGGAGCTCCTTGGGAACGAGCTGGACACCGAGTCAATCACCAGCCTCACAAAACAGCCAGGTTCCAGGTGGGAATGCACAGCCTGGAAGTGATATCCCACACCTGAGGAACCACTCGAACTTCCTGGGGCAGGGAGCAGGCAGAGCCTTCACCAAAAAGCATCTCTGCTCTTCCCCTCCCTTGGGTTACTCCCCACACAAACCCAGGTCAGATCATTCACTGCAATGGAAAATGTCTCAAAATTCCCAGAGCTGCACAGGCTGCCACAGCAATTCACTCCTCAGAGCCAAATTTAACCCTCTGAGTGACCCAGCACTTGGAATTTCTCTTTCCATCACTGCAGGAGAAACAATCTCATGGCTCTGCTTCCTTTTCCAAACTCCACTCACCACCTCAAGTAATTTCAGCACCAGCACAAAGAAATACAAATTTGTCAAAGAGCCAGCTGCTTCCAACTGCCCTTAAAATAAAGAAGGAAAACATAACCCGCCCCCAAATCAAGAGAAAAACCCCATCCATACACAGATGTGCAGAGCAGGAGGTGGCAGGAGGCATCAGAGCAGGAGTATCCCATAGGAAGGAGCAAGATGAGAGCCAGGAATGTGAGGAGGGATTATTCAGTCCTGGCAGCTGGTTCTTGCTCTGTGAAATATTAGTCACAAGTGGCTTGGGACAATGATTTAAACTTCAAGGGAGAATGTAGGCAA
This sequence comes from Sinosuthora webbiana, assembly GCA_013397395.1. Lineage (NCBI taxonomy): Eukaryota > Metazoa > Chordata > Aves > Passeriformes > Sylviidae > Sinosuthora > Sinosuthora webbiana. The sequence goes on along the minus strand of VXBN01008738.1, from coordinate 208,759 downwards.
AAAGGGGAGGGAGAAGCAGCTCAGGCTTTCCCTTCACACACTGGAAGCAGGCAGGAGCACAAGCCACACATGCCCTTTGTAGGTTATCTTTTCTTTTCCTTAATATTATGCAAATGACAAGTTCCTGTTCCTGCTCCTCCTGTTCCAGTTTTGCTCGAGGCTGTCGATGCATTTCCCAACTATGAATAAATCCAAAATTTCCAGGTTTGGTCTCAGGCATCCCCAGCATCAACCCCAGCTCTTCTGAGGTGTTGCAAGAGGCCTCAAGGCAGGGATTGAAAGCTCTGTGATTGTCAAGTAACCAAAATGGAGTTACAAAAGGAATAGGAAACATTTTCTTAAATGGAAACATTACTCACAGCAGCAGCAGCAACAGCTGGTCTGAAACAAACCAACCAAACTTCAAACCAAACAGAATCACGGCTTTCAAAATGTCAAAAATTGTGAGAAACTTTCCCTCTTTCATCCAGAAGATTAAAATTGTATGGAAAAAGCAAAGATCTTTGCAATGAGAAAGCATCCTTAGCCTGTAAGGAAGCAAGAGGAGTGTGTGGGGAGGAAGATTAGAGGGCTGTGGTGGCTCTGGGGAAGATCCCCGTCAGTCTGTGCAGACACTGCAGGAACAGAGAGTCCTCGGTGAGGGCAGGAGCGGGGCTGGACCCCAGCACTGATCCCTGCAGAGCCAAAACCTCACCTGGCCCCTGCTCCAGCCGTGTTTGGTACAACAGAACCCAGCAAGACCCGTGGAAAGCAGGCCCAGCCCAAGCTCCCTTACCTGACAGCGGCTGCAGGGCCTTCTCCAGGGAAGGCACGGGCTCCTTCCGGAGGGGCCGGCCGAGCGACGCGTCCTGCCCGCTGAAGAGTCCGGGGCTCTCGGGTAACTTTTTACGTCCGTTGGTGCTGGCAGAGTTGGTGACTCTGCAGCTGCCTATTGCACTTGTGAAAAGGTTTGTGTGTTCATCGCTGCTGGCTGGCTCCGAGCCGGGAGTGAACCCCCCCAGGGACAGAGCTGGGGAATTTTCGGAGCAGTCGATCTGCAGAGGCGTCTGCAACCCCAGCGCCAAGGAATTGGACTCCGAAGGCTCTCTCCTGACCCACTGCTCATCTCTGCTTATCAAACCCTTGGAAGGTGACAGGTGAGGACAAGACATGTGGCACCTGTGTTTCTCTTTATGCTTGTACCTCTCGCCAACGGCCTCCTTCCCAAACCTGTAGCGCTTCAAGGACTCCAGAACCGTTCTGGAGGAGCTGTTGGCCGTGATGGTGTCCATGGAAACCTGCGGCTGCTCGGAGGAGGAGCGGTGCTCCCGGTGCTTGTGACGGTGCCTGTGCTTGTGCTCCAGCATCCAGCCATAGGCCATCTCGGGTGGGACGCTGGGGTACGTGCTCATGGACAGCAGCGGAGTCCTGCTCGTGGTGAGGAAAGCTTCCTGGCGCAAGAGTTTATGCTTCTTCTTGTGGTATTTGGTGGGGTTGAGAAGCAGGTGGCCTGTATGCATGTAGGAAGGTGGGGGCAGGGGGGTGGTGAAAGAAGGAGAGGGCGGAGGAGGGTAAAGAGTTGGAGGGTACCTTCCGTAATAACCTAATCCTATGGGAGCAGCTGCCAGGGGAGAAGGGGAGTAAGGCATGCCATAGGAGGGGTAGAACCCGGTGCTGGACAGGGGAAAGCTGAGGCTATGCATGAAAGGCATTTCCGCCATAGCTTCCCGCATTTTTGGAGGCCTGCCTCTCTTCTTCTTTAAATCAGGTTTTCTAATGTAGTGCAAAGGATCTAAAGGAAAAGTAGGGTGGGTGTAGAAACTATTGAAATTTATCCTAAAAATGGTAGGCAGCAAATCCCGGGGTATAAAATGGTGACTTCTGTGGGTTATTCTAATTTCACTTAACCGACTTATCAACTCCTCTAACTCGGCAAGGAAGTCGGGGTCCTGCCTCCCTCGGAGCTGAGGGTACTTCTTTTTCCTTTTTCGCTTCTGCCTCTTCATCTTGTCGTAGCTGAGGTAATCGTGGCTGCGGCGCTTGCACTTGTGTTTGTGCTTTTCCTTCAGGTTACTCAGCACGGTGGACGTCTCGGGCGGGATGAGGGACACGTGGTCAAACGAGTGCCTTTTCTTCTTCTGCCCGCAGAACTTCTCGGCTCGGTCCGAAGTGCTGTTGTTGTCCGTGCCTATCCCGCTGTCGCTGGGGATGGTCTCGTCGCTGTGGGACTCGCTCACGGGGGAAGGGGTGGCCTCTTTGAGCGACGTCAGCTCGCTCAGGTGGGACGGGGAGTTGGGCAGCAGCGTCGGTGGGGACAACCTCCTCCTGCCCTTGGCCGCCTTCTTCATGGCGAGCGTCTGGACGACGCTGCCCTGCCTGGAGTGGAGGTGCAGGTAGGGCACTGAGCTGGGCTCGATGAAGCCGGCGTCGCTGCTCACGGGGCTCTGCCCCCCGCTCACGGCCGAGGACTGGGAGCAAACCGGGGACGGGAGGATCTCCGAGGGATTGGCCGCCGAGGGCAGCAGGTGGGGAAGGACTTGTCCTAGGGACGTACCAGGAGCTTGCTGGGCAGACTTCTCCAGAACTGTCAGGCTGGCAGCACTGCTGGCTAAGATGCCATTCAGGACAGCTTTAGGTTTCCTCCCTCTCCTTTTTCCTATGTAAATTGTTCCTTTCTTGCTGACATTGATTTGCTGGCCTAGTTTTGAACCAAACGTGGCAGCAAGAGTCGACACGGTGTTGTGGAGCTTGGATTGCATCTTCCCTTTGGTATTTGGTTCCACTGTACTGGACAGAATCTGATTCAGAAGTTTCTTTCGCTTCAGAGTTTTCATTTTATTTATTTTTCGAATAATTGTTTTCATTAACTGTCCGTTATTTCTCTTGGCAACTTTTCTGTCTGAGTCTACTTCCAAATCGCTCATGCTACAAATACTGGGGCTTTGGACTTCTTCTGGCCCTCGGAGCTGGTCCTTCCTCTCAAAGAACTCCCCGGGTCGATGCTGTTCACTTTCAGACCCCATCTTGCTCGAGTTTTCTGTTCCAACAAAAGGTGCCACGGACAGAATAGGCGGTTTCATTTTAATCGATGACCGGATCTGCCTTTTAGGTCTCCCTCTCTTTTTAGGAAAAGCTTGTCCTGATAAGCTTTGTTTTAGGGAGGGAATTTCCACTTCAGGCTGCAAAATTGGAGGTTCTTGCTCTTCTTTTGACTGCACTGAGAAGACTTTTGATGCTGGGATCTTAAGAGTTCTTTTGGGGGGACCTTCGAGTTCCGGCATTTCCTTGGCTTTAGGTCTTCCTCTCTTGGGTTTGTAAATGTCAGGTAAGAAATCATCCGACATACACAAGCTAGAGGGTTGTTTGTGAGCGCTGTAGAACTTCTGAGTTGGTTTGTCAGTCTCAGCCAGCAGTGCCAGAGACTGGCCATTAGCTTCATTCAGCTTTGGCAACTGATGTTTCACAAACTCGTGCTCCACAAATGAGGACGATCCGATGTTTTTCAGGAATTTGGCCTGCTCCAAATTACCGCTCGATAGTGCACTGTACGAAATGTTTTTAAAAAGCTCTGACCTTTCTAGTTCCAGACCCTTTGGAGGTCGGCATGCGCTTCTTGACACCACTTTAGTCCATCGTGGCTTCCTTCCTTTTCTTTTCTTTAAAGGTTTCGACTGCTGAGTGCTGCTCAGGTTTTTTGCTCCTTGGCAGGATTTCTCGGATGCAGCTATCGCACCGATCTTGAGGAACTGCTTGCTACCGAACAAGCTGGTGAAACTAACTACTGAAGGGGTGACAGTAGCGTGGATGCTTGTCTCAGCTGCCAAAACGGGCTTTTTCCCTGTGGGAGGACTTGTTCTTGAAGTTTCCACGTAAGATGCTTTTGAATCGCTTAAGTCCTTCTCAGCGCCTTTAAAATCGGCGCCGAGGGTGTGGTTCAATGTCCTGTTCAGGCTCAGGAGGGTGCTGTCCGAGGAGAACGGCGTTTTGCCCACGGGATCTGAAATGCCTTCCAAGAGCTCTGCCGTGGAACTTAAGTGCAACGAGTTGGACGCCAGCTGGGAGGAGGCTGTGGAGAGGCTCCTGTTGTGGGTGGGGACAGACACCGTGGGGGAAGGAGACGGGAGGTTCCCCTCTCCCACTGCACTGAACGGGGACTTGGCTGTCGACACCTCCGAGGCACCTCCTGTCCTGAAGTCTGGTGAAGTGCAATAAACGGGAGGCTGCTTCTCGTGCTTAGACGTTTCATAAATCCCTTTCTCGCCGGATGAGTAGGCATCCTGTGGAACGCACATTCCTTCATTGAACATCTCTTTGCCTACGTCAGCAATTTCTTTCCGAATTGAAAACTTGTCCAAGATACTTTCTTTGCTCTGTCTCATAATGTGCTTCTCAAAGGTTTTGCTGGTAGTATTTTCCTTCAGTAAATCCGCAGGCTCATGGCTTTCAAGGCTGCTGAGGTTTGAATTGCAAGGAAGCTTAAAGGGCTCCGAGGAGGGCACGAGGGAATCTGCTTTCAGAGTTCCAGAGTCCTTGTTAGCCAAACCAGCTGGAGTGCCAATCCCTGTTGGCTTCTTCCCACAGTCCTTGCTAATCAACCCCACGGGATTGCTAATTCCTGGCATCTTCCTCCCAGGGTCCTTGCTAACCTGTCCCATCGGGCTGCCAATCCCTGGTGTCTTCCTTCCAGAGTCTTTGTTAACCAAAACTGTGCTGTTGCCAGTCCCTGGCATCTTCCTCCCAGAATCCTTGTTAAGCAGACCTGTAGGACTATTCACTGCCAACAACTTCTTCCCAGCATCCTTGTTAACCAATCCTGCTGGAGTGCTGATCCCTACTGGCTTCTTCAGAGGCTCCTTGGTAGTCAGTGCAGTTGGAGCGCTCATCCCTGGAAGTTTCCTCCCCACATCTTTGCTGATCAATCCAACCGCAGAGCTGGTCACTGGCTGTTTCTTCCCCGAATCCTTGTGGACTAACCCCGTTGGAGCGCTGATCCCTGGAGGCCTCTTCCCAGAGTCCTTGCTAACCAATCCAATCAAGGGGCTGATCGCTTGGGGCTTCTTCCCAGAGTCTTTGTTGACCAATATGGCTGCGCTGCCAATCCCTAATGGCTTCTTCCCTGAGTCCTTGTTCACCAATCCAACGGCAATCCCAGAGCCTGGCAGTTTCTTCACCAAATCTTTGTTAACCAACGCACTCGCGGTTATGGTTCCCGGCAGCTTCTTCCCGGAGTCTTTCACCAAACCAGACATAGTTCCACTTCCACTTCCGGGCTTCTTCTGCTTTGTTTTGGAAGACTTGGAAGGAGGACAAGTTGCAATAAGTTGAGCCAATTTTTCTGTGACAGTCGTTGCTCCGTTAATTTCTGTTCTATCCTTTAAGTCAGAGTTATGGCTACTGATAAGAGTCGGAGGAGGTGACTTTATATAATCTGTCATTTCAGAATGCAATGGGGAAACTTTCTTAGATAAAGGGGTTGTTTCTACTTGGATACCTTCTTCCGTGCGTAATTCAACCGATGCAACTTCTCCAGCTTTCTTGTAAGACTTTGAAGGGTCCTAAGAGTTAATAAACAAAAGAAGTCTTTAGGAACAGAGTGCAAAGTATCACTTGGAGTAACACAGTATCTTTTTTATGTTTGGGTGATTAGCACTTGCTCTGGTAACAGGGTTACTGTATAAACAGAGGCTTCGTGATCCTATTAATTTTAAACCAAACAACAGTAATATCAAGAATTTAAATAATAAAACGTCATAATAAAATAAACACCTTCAGCAAATAAAAGTGATGTTCATATTTAAAGCAAAATTTTAAAACGGTGGACATGCTGAGGCTTTCCTGATGTTAATGAAACCCAAACTCCCTCCCAATCCGGAAATACAAACCATTTAATCTGTCCCCCAATTATTATAAATACTCTCCAAAAATACTGTTGATGTTTATTAATAAAAACCCACTAACAACTAAGTGCTGGGCTATTTATAGTGTGAGAGAACTAGAAGAGCTCACATGGTGCTGAGCAGCAGCTGAGCAGTGCCCTGCAAGGGCTGGCACTGTCACCCTGTCCCTGCACGGCCCTGCTGGCAGCTCAGTCACGTCCCCACAGCCCCTGCACCAACAGCTTCTTCTCCCAGCACAACACTGACAGTCAGGAAAATAAGTAAAATAAGTCAAATTATTCTGTTTGCATGGGGTGTGTGTGGGGGATAATGCACACACATGGAATAACTGAAACTCACATTCATTTCCAGTTCAGACCTCACCAAACTTGAAATTTATTCTGTAAAGGTTAAAATCAAAATTGCCATACTCATTATCTTCATAAATCCTACTGAGAGCATCTCAATAAATCCCTCTTTTATTTTGGAAGGACATTCTTTACATACAGTGCCCAACACATCTCTGCAGTGCAGGGGGTAAGCTCACTCCAAGCAGGAGCTGGGAATGGAAGGCCCTGACCCCTGATGAGATTATTCTGCCCGTGGTTCTGACATCCCCAGCGCAAGAAGGACATGGAACTCTTGGAGCAAGTCCAGAGGAAGCCATGAAGTTGATGAAAGGAGCACCTTCCCTATGGAGAAAGCCTGGGAGAGATGGGAATGTTCAGCCCGGAGGAGAACTTTGTGTGGAGACCTCAGAGCCCCTTGCAGGATCCGAAGGGGCTCCAGGGAAGCTGGGGAGGGACTGTTGATCAGGAACTGGAGTGACAGGACAAAGTGGGATGGCTTCAAACTGACAGAGAGAAAATTTAGGTTGGATACACGAAAGAAATTCTTCCCTGTGAGGATGGAGGGGCCCTGGACCCCTGGAAGTTTCCAAGGCCAACCTGGACGGAGCTTGGAGCACCCTGGAACAGTGGAAGGTGTCCCTGCCCATGCCAGGGGGTGTGCAATAAGCTGGGCTTTAAGGTCCCTCCCAGCCCAAAGTCACTGTGATTCTATGATTTCCTTCCCAATTTGAAAACCTTCTGGGACCCAGCAGAACAAACACCAAATACGGACTGAAAGACATCGATGACACAGCTGATCATCCCTCTGCAATAAAAACTGATATGACACTGGCACTTGCTGCACTTGTTTACAGCCAGCACCACCCTGATCCCAGAGCTGTACCTATGGCAAACACCTACGGATGCTGAAGGGACAGTCTGGATTCCTCTGCAACAGCCAACTTTGGTGCTGCTCATGAAGGAAGGATTTGTTCAGCCAGCTGCACCAGCAGGACTTAACCAGGAGGCTGCAGCCTGGTGAGATGAGAAGCAGCTGTGTGGGTAATGTGGGAGCCTCTGCAGTGACCCCCAAGGCACCTCAAACCCTTCCTGCAGGGATGCAGCAGGAGGGGGATTCTTTCTGCCCACCCCAAGGCCTGGCACTCACATGGAAACTCCTGAGTCAGCATGACACCACCCCCAGCCTGCAATGCAACAGCTCCTGGAATTCCCTGGGGCAGACTCTGAGTGCCAGAGAGTCACTAACGAGTATTAAAGTGAGCAGCCTTCAGAGAGCTGCATCCTCCTTCCCATGGCCTGAAATTCTGACGAGAACTTCGGAAGAAAAACCTCCTTTGTTCGGTGGACTTCAAAAATCCACCTAAATACTGCCTTGGGAATTCAGCTCCTCATGCTGCAGCTTGCTCAAGCCATCAGTGGATCCACACTCTTCCTTCTTTCTTCTGTTCCTCCTGGGTGCTCTGCCACCCCCTGGGCCAGGTTCTGTGGTGCTCTCACACTGTCACTTCTGGGTACCCAATGCCCCTTGGCAGGCTCTGCTTCTCCCTGCTCACCTCCATTTCCAAACAAAGAGCTTGGAAGTTTGAGTAGACGCTTAAATAATAAATACATAACTAACAAAAACCCTTCCAAAAGCCAGCTTTGATCTGAGCAAGATGCCAGGATTCTGAAAACAAGACTTTAGCATCAAACACAGATCCTTTGAAAGCTGAAGGCGTGTGCCCTGGAAAGCTTCTGTCTCATCTAAGGGTGACTGAGTTTTCCAAGCACACTGAAAATTATTTCAAAGAACGTGAATAGCAAACCAGGAAGCATCTAGTGAAACGTCAGACAAGATGTCAAAAAAGTCTGTAATTTTTTTTTTCAGCATTTTTAAACCCAAAATTCTTACATGGGATTTTTTTTCCCCCCATAGATCTACTTAATAATCAGCATGATTCACAGAAACATTTTCGAGGGAAATGTTTAAGGACAAAATTTCATCTGGTAACTTCTAATAGAAGCATCTTGAGATGTTTCCTTTGGAGAAGGTTGCAGTGCCTGCAGAAACATTAAAAAAACCTCCCAACATCAGCCACAGAGTCCAAGTTTCTTCTTGCAATTCTGCACCATGAAAAATTTCAGATTTTTAGGTTGAAGTGAATAGCAGGTATTGCTGCCACTAAGGAGGATCCCACTGGAAGAGTAAGAGTACTGCAGACAGATACCAAAATCAAACTGCAATCATCCACAGCCCCAAACTTCAGGAAGAAAAAGGAACATTTTCTGTGCCAGGCACCAGTGGAAGAACTGGACTCCACTGCTCATACACTGAGGGAATCAGGCAAATCAACTTCAGCCACATCAGCCCAACTCTCCCAGCACACACACCCCCCACCCTGGACACCCCCTGGGAAACACCCTCAGGGCATTCCCTCCCTGGAACAAATCCCAGAACATCCCCAGGACATGGCCCAGGGACACCCCCAGACACAGCCTATAGGACACATCCCCGAATCCCCCCCAGGACACACATCCCAGACCATTCTCAGGACACACCCCTCAGGGGACATCCCCCAGGACACCCCTTCCTTCCCCTGGGACACACCTCCCAAGTCCCAGGGACATGAAGTCGAGCCCAAGTGATGGAGTGTCCTCAGTGGCTGCTCCCATGGTCCTCTAAACGTGTCCCTGTCCCCTGCTTTCGCCAGCTCCAGGTGCTGCAAGCCGGGCTCCCAGGGCAGCGTTCAGCACTTAATTCCCTCCTGAGCCCTGCTTCCCTCTCTGACTTGGACAAATGCACAGCTTTGGAGCAGAGAAGCACAAAGCCAGGTTTTAATCAGACAGATTTGTGAGGAGTGTGGAAAAAAATCAAAAAATCAACATCTCCTGAGTGTTTCACCCGCTCTCACCTCCTGCCTCCACAAGCACCTGCCTCAAGCTTCCTCACTGCTGCCTCAATGTTGCAATCAAATGGACAATGCCATAAAAAAAAATAGACTAAAGCAGTTTTCCTGGAATTCCGTGCCTTTTCAGCCCAAATTTCAAGCCCTGCTCTACGTTCCTGTGGTGTCAGATGGAATGAAATGGCCCATCTGGGCACAAAGCTGTTCGAAAGGATGAGATTACGTTGCATCGAAAAAAGCATTTTGTGCTCTAAAAACTGAAACATTTGTTCCTGTGCAATCTTTAGTTCAACTGTCTGGTTTAAGAATCCGTCCAATAAAAGTGTTGCCCAAAGCACTTGCATAAAACATGTTCACATTTCCATAAAATTGGTATTATCCTTAGTTTGACACTGAGCTGAACTGAAAATTCTGGATCTCCTACGTGAACATACAGTTTCTCAAACTTACACCATTCATCTGAGGAATAATAATTCCAAGTTATTTTGATATAAACTATTAACAGGTTATAATCCACCACTGGGGACGTGGGTTAATGGTGGCCTTGGCAGTGCTGGGGGGGAACAGCTGAACTCCTTGATCTTAAAGGTCCTTTTCAGCCTGAACAATTCTTGTGATTCCAGAACCATCACAGGCACCAACAGCAAAAAAAACCCCCTTTATTCTAAAAAGGGCATCTGCTGTTACACTGCAGCACAGTCTCAGGGTTTATTACTGCTAGATCATTATTTACTGTCATTATCATCGGTATTTACTTGCAAAAAGCTCAAGGGTAGCTGATCTTTCCTGTGAACAGGGACATCTATCAAGCCTGGGGTCACACTTCTCTGCAAAACACAGGGTAGTCTCAGCTTCCAGCACCTGAAGTAGTCAGAATTCCTTCCAGGCTGTCAATGAAAATGTTGTTTGGTGTTTCTCTTGAGAGGCACCAGCAAGCAATAAGGATTTTTTTATGCACATACCCAGATTTACCCATTATTGTTCTGGCTGTTGTACTTCAGGCCAGTGCTCAGACTACAATTCTAACGAGCATTCTGAGAAATCACAGGAACTGTTTTGTACTTGTGGCATCGACATATTTTGTGCAATTCCTCAGATAAAAATGCTCTTTGTTTTTCACCTCCAAGACCTTTTAGTCTTTTCTAAAAGCAAGTCTGAACTACCAGCAAAACAATGATTCTATGGAACTAGTCAAAGACAAACTTCTGTCCCAAATCCTGCAGGAAATATTCTCCAGCCATCCAAAAAGAAAACAAACCAATTCTTCACCTTTTTCACTTCTCTGCTCGAAACTTTTGCAGTTGGTGGCTGCGATTTCATCAGCAAATTTCGCTGTAGAGCTTCCCTGCGTGACCAAAGGCAAGAGAAAGAGCTCCAGACTCCTGCACTCAGCAAGTTTTACACAGGAATAAGGAGATGGAGCAGGAGGGCGAGTCCCAACCTGCTGCCCTGTGTTACCACTGAGCGAGAGTTACCCAGGCTGCTGCTGTCACTTCTTGCCTTTCATGTGCTAAACCCTCACCGCTGCACCTTTGCCAGCGCAGCTAAACCATTCCAAGACATCATCCTACAAACGAACAGGGGTAAAATGTCTATTCTTGTTCAAGGCTCAGGTGTTTGGGCTCAGCCCAGCAATGTCTGCCTGCCTCGGGACACTTTCTGAAAGGATGAAATCCATACTCAAAAAGCAAACTGAACGCTGCCTGGCTATATTGCAGTGCCTGCTAATTTTGTTTCTTGGAACACCTGGGAATCTCAGACATTTCTGGGGTTCCCTTTACAGTTCTATGATTTTTCTCCTCAGAAAGAAAAAATATTTATTAACTTTTATGTCTCCACATTTCTGGAGGACAAATTGTAAACACACGAGGAAAAATTTCTCTGCTGAAAGGGTGGTCAGGCATTAGAAGAGGTTGCCCAGGGAAGTGGTGGATGGAATTCCCATCCCTGGAAATGTTCAGGATGGTGTGGATGTGGCACCTGGGGACAGCTGGATTCCATGATCTGGGAGGGCTTTTCCAACCTGAACGATTCTGTGATTCCAACTCACCTCCCTTTCAGACTGAAGAGATAAACTTTCTATTCATGTATCTGAAGACACTCCCTGAGTTTTACGAGTCCTGTCAGCACGAAACTTGAGGGGAAAAAACCTGTCAGAGATGGCAGTGCAAAGGATTTTCCTCCTGTTTTCCTTTTAACGCTGGTATTCCCAGGAGGAGAATTCCATTACTTCTCTTTGTCTTTCAGTGGTTAACTGTGCGCGCTGCAAGTGCTAAATTTTCATTCGAATCCTTTATTGCTCCTTTAAAAGAACAGAAAGTTCCCTTTCAGAGCTCCAAGTAAAGCCACACCTGGCTTTGAATGGGTCACATGTTTGCTTTCCCCTCCTCTGCACCCACAGCAGAAATTCACAGGATAGCTTTCCTTTGCTGAAGTCTAATTTGCAGCGCTAAAAACTCGCTTTATTACATGGCAGTAAGACAAAAAAACAAAAACAACCCTTGGGTATAATATTCAAAACATGTGATGGTTTTAAGCCATCATTCCCATTTATTTCCACACAGACATTTCTAATTCCACTCCAGGAATCAGCAGGATGTTGTTTAGTGTCATTTCGAACGATCCAAAGTGCAAAATGGCAGCAGGGAAGAGACAGACTTAAACACCATCTCAGAAACAACTCGGCAGAGAGCAGAGGATCTAAAGTGAGTTATCATGAGTCAGGGATTTGAAACTCTTTGTAAATAATGCAAATTTAATGCAACAGATCTGCATCCTCTGCATCACACACCAGGCAGGAGAGCAGGGAGTGCACTGAGAGGAGCTGCAATCTCAAACTGCCGTGGCATCAACAGTGTCATGCACCACATCAGGAATATTCTACAACATCACTGATCTTTGCCTCCCTTTCTATTCTCCATTTGAAATGGGATGGATCTCTGGGAAAAAGAAAAATAAAATCCTGGTGTATAAATAGAGATGTCAAGGATGAAGAATCCCTGCTGTCACCATGCAGATTCAAATATTGATTCTTTTCTCTGGTTAAAAAAAACTCCCAGGGCACCATCTCTTGATGCAAAGCCTCCAGACTCAACGGTGCCTTTTGAGTGCAGGATCAGGGGATTATGGCATGTCCTGGAGCTGGAAGAGACCCACAGGGATCATCACCCAGTCCAGCCCCTGTTCCTGCACAGACACCCCAAGAACCCCAGCCTGGGCATCCCTGGGAGTGGTGCCCCAACACTCCTGGAGCTCTGGCAGCCCTGGGGTCGTGCCCATTCCCTGGGGAGCCTGTCAGTAAAGAACCTTTTACTGACACCCAACCTAAACCTCCCTCGATTAACTTAACATTAAACCTCCCCCAAACGAGAGATTTTCAGCTGCAGGGGCCACCTCAATTCAGACACCAAGAGAAATCTCTGCTTGGATATTCCAGACTGACCCAATACTCAACTCGTTGCAACAGAGTCTCGTCAAAAAAATAAAATAAAAAAAATCAGTGTAATAACAAACTGTGATCGACTCTCGCAATGTTTTTCAAGCCAAAGTTAGAAACATCATTAGAAATAATAAGCTTGTTCTGAAATGGAAGAATGTAAAATAAAGAGCGTTGCCAAAATTTTAAGTTACGCAATGTACACTTGAGGATTTCTCGTGCAATAGGCTGACTGAGAACACCTCTGTTTCCAGTGGAGGAAAAGCCCAATGTGAGGGCATTGTAGAGCCTGGAAAAGGCAATTTTAGTCCTTCCACGTAACATCCAGCACATTTGTTTTGTCAGCACATAATTTACTACTCAGAATTCCAGACTGGTTTGGGCTAAAAGGGGTTTTTAAAAATTTCGTTCCACCCCCCTGCCATGGGCAGAGACACCTTCCACTGCCCCAGGCTGCTCTGAGCTCTGCCCTTGGACATCTCCAGGGATCTCAGGGTCTCCCCACCCTCCCAGGGAAGAATTCCTTCCCAAAATCCCATCTAACCCTGCCCTCTGGCAGCGGGAAGCCATTCCCCCACCCCAAGCACTGGAAGGCCACAATGAGGTCACCCCCAAATTTCACTTCTCTTTAAGGTGACTCTCCCTCAAGGCCAATTCCAGCCAGGGTGTGCCAGGGGCAAGGAAAAGGTCTGGGTATGTCAGACAGACCTCACCTCAGCACAAGGTGAGGAATTTTCCTTCCCCCTGGGCAGGCTCTGCCTTAGGAGATCTGCCAGGACAGATTTATGCAGGAAGCTTTGAGAACAAGACACAAGCTGGAGAAATGGAAAAGCTTCAACCTTTGGGAACCTCTGGAGCAGGAGCCCCCTGAACAGACAACCCCTGCAAAGGAAGGATTCCAGCTTCCAGGGATTCCCTGGATCACCCTGCTCAATCACCTGGCAGTACCACACATGGGTATATTCTAACATTTGATTAACAAAACTTTCATGTTTATTGGGAAAAAAAAGAACAGGCTGGAATCAAACCCTTCAAAAATTCAGCATCTATGCAACTCCATTTGTAATCCTTGCCATTTATCCTGTTTTCCCTATCTGCTACTGCTGCTCTTACTGATTACATCAGGGAGATCATAAAAACAAATCCTCGAGGCAGGGCCACTTCCTGGTGTTTGGAAAAGCCCTGGCACATCTCTCCAGCCACCAATTACATGCAGGTTATCACCACGCTGGTTTCTAACTCATTTGGAAAAGTCTCTTTTACTTTGCAGACCCTGCCTTGAGCCGCTCATGGCAGTGACAGGTGAGACACAGCCAAACAACCGGTTCTAACAGGTAGGAGAAAAAAAAAATACAAATCCAACCATCAGAGACAAACACAGCACATCCAGAGCTCCATCTCAAGAGAGACAAGACACCCAAACCACTCCACTTTGTTACAGAAAATCTCCCCGTTACTTCTCAGAAATGAACCCACTTCAAGCCAACGCGGGAATTATCTTTGACTGTTATTGAAACAACAAACCGGCAAACTGTGAAAGAACGTTTTTTTTTCCTGCTAAAGGCCACAAAACAAAACCATTCCTAACTCCAGACACTTCAGCATCAGAGGTTACACACCAAAACCGGCAGAACGCGGCGGTGCAGAGATGACGGAGCTTTCAAACACAAGCTGAAATGCACCGTGACTTGCAAATCACCCCCACAGACACCATCACTCACTTGCTTCGAAGGACAGTGCTCGCTCTTCTCCTCTGTCATCTTCCCACTCTTGGGAGCCCTTCTTGGCTGCTTGATGCTGGTTTTTATGGCAGGCCGGCAGACATAATTCTCCAGGTTCTTGGGAGGCTTTTTGGTCCGCTTTGCTTGAAGGCCAATCTTCAGCTTGAGGTTCCCCTCGGAGAAGTTTGTCTCCTTCACCGAGAACTGCTGCTGCGCATCGCCCGGAGCGTCGCCCTTGGCGCCCTCGGCGTTCCCCTCCCGGCCCTTCTTCTTGCCGTCCTCCTCGTCCTTGGAGCAGCCTTCGAGCTCTGCCTCCCCTTTGCCCACCAAGGTGCCAATGTTTACCACAGAGGGGCTTTTCCCAGGAAACCCTTCAGCATCGGAACCCAAGCCTAACATAGCAGTATTCCGAGGGTCCATCACAGGCGGAATATTTGCCTTTTCAGCTGGTTTTCAAGGGAAGGTTTACAGAGATCTGTTCCTCAGGAGAGCTGGTCCGCTGCGGGCAGTCGACATCTTTTCACTCTGAGAGAGGAAAGGACAGATGAGAATAAATTTGAATTGTTTTCTAGCAGAAATCAAATTGATATTGAAACCAATTTAAAAGTTTGTATTTCAGACGAGCAGTTGATGTTCCAAGACACCGACACTTCCAGTCACCTCCTTCAAAAAACCACAATTTATCTGTAGCACGCTTTTAAATGGTAAGTGAAAAATAAAAAGTATGTGAATATTATTACAGATTTTAATATTGATCATCAAAGTATTTTTTTTATTTATCACCAGAGCCCAGTTGGTCCCAGTCTTGCTGCTTCTGGACCCACTGGAAGAGCTGCACCTAAGGAAGGAGCAGGCAAATGAAACCCAGGAGAAAGCATCCAAACCTCAGAAATATTCTGGTTTTAATTATCTGAGCCACCAGGAAAGTTGAGCCTAAGCCACGTGTGCATCAGTTTACAAACACCCAACAAAATCCTCTTGTTAGTTAAGGACTCTCCACAATCCAGGAAGAAAGATGGGAGAACAGAAGCCAACCAAACATTCACACACTGGTTTGTGCTTCCTGAAGCAGGGGAAGACAAAAATCCACACTTTGATCAGCACAGACACTGGTAGATATATAGAATTGACCTATTTGGCATAAAAGAATAGAAAGAACTTTTCATCTTATCTACAGCAGAAGTAAAGTAGAGTTGAGCTCTGAGTTTGTGAGCACTGACCCCCTGCTCACACACACACACCCTGAGCTTCCCTCCCTGCCAGAGAACAACCCAAACCTGTGCTCACTGTAGTTTTATCATGCAGACAAAAATCCCAGAACTCCCAGGGCTGGGAGGGACCTTGAAGATCATCTCATGCCACCCCTGCTGTGGGCAGAACACCTTCCACTATCCCAGGTTGCTCCAAGCCCCATCCAACCTGGCCTGGAACCCCTCCAGAGATGGGGCAGCCACAGTTTCTCTGGTCACCCTTTGCCAGGGCCTCACCACGAAGCCATTTCCCCTCTGTCCTGTCTCCAAACCCCTGTAAAATTCTCTCTCCATCTTTCTTGCAGGCTCTCTTGAGGCACTGAAAAGATTTTTGTTCTGGAGGCATTCTAAGGAGTAAATGTTTAAATCTCTTCAGCACTTAAATACCTTCTATCATTCTTTTTGAGATGAAACAAGTCTGAAAAAACACTGATTTGCTGCAAAGTGCATCACAGGCACCAAACCAGCCTGAATCTTCTGTCCCCTTCTCTTCTCTACAGCCACTAAGGCTGAACTGTCAGAATGCCATGGAAAGATGTCATGAACTCCCAAGTGAGTTTCAAATAAAGGTCTCAAGCACTCCTCTGTGAAGTTTTGGCCTCCTGGCAGGTCAGCAGGAGCTCACTGGAGCACAGGGCAGGTCCCACAGCCCCCCTGGCCAGACAAGAACTGGGGGAGCAGCAGCAAGGAGCTGGTTTTGGGGTGGCTCCGGAGCTCAGGCACCGCCCGGGAAGGGGAAAGGATCAGGAATGTGAAAGGCGACACCGGAGAGCACCACGGCAACTGCACTGGACACAGGTTGGAGGACAGATGCCAGGATTAGTGGGGGCAGCAGAAATGCTGCTGGGAACACCAGATGCAGCCTGTCACCAAGCCAGGCTTCCCTGGCTACGTCCTCAGAGAAAACAAACTTATATTTCCATGTGTTCTGTGCACGTTATTCACGGGGTTTCTATCTGCAGCTCTGGCTTTCCAACTATGCACATCCTCAGAAATCAGACCTGCTATTATTACTCACAAGACCAGAGGTAATTAGATAAAATCTCCATTTTATAAGGAGGAAAAAGGGTAGAGCAGTGTGACATGGACACAGAAAGGAGTCAGTGGTACTGCCCAGTTCAAGGGCCAGTGTTAGTCCAACAGGTTTCACCATGTCACCAAAAATGGGCTTTTTCATCCACATCAATGTGCAAGGAAAACTGGCAAGCAGGTAAATAACTGTGAGCTAAAGCCTGAATTTGTATTTATTCAAGTCCAAGGAAAGGGAAAATCCCACATGCCATCAGGCAACTCTCAAATCTCTGCTCACACAACTATTTCCCTCTCTAGTGACTGGGGTGCAGAGCAGTGACAACACTTCAGGCATTTTCTTACAAATAAAATGAATTAATCAGCTTCAAATAGGAAACCAACAGCAAGACTCACACACTGACCTTAGAAACTGCAAGGCCCAAAGTGCACGGTGGCAATCAGAGCAAAGGAATGGTGCTCACATCCTTCTCTGTACTAAAAGGATCAGTAACCACCCAGAAACAAAGTCACTAAATTGATGGCTCCCACTAACACAGAGCAGGGTCATTTATTTATCCATTAATTGCTCTCAACGCAGACAACAAAACTGCTAATCCTGGGCCCTAATCACCATTTTGTCTTGATCACTGTAATCTCCTCCCAACTCCCCAGTCTAATTCACAGGATCCGTGTCTGTCACTGGGATCTCATCTCCCTGAATCCCCGTGTGCTGCTTCCTCCCTGCCTTATCAAGTTCAAGCTTCCTGCCACCGTCTCCAAGGTGTTCTCAAGTGTACCTTGGCTCTTCCTCTGCTCCTCGGAGCAGTTTCCCCAGTGATGCCACTCTTTGTTTTCTTTTCTCACTTTACGTTCTCCTCACACTCCGTTGTGCCTCGCTCGCCGCAGGATCTGTTCCACTCCTCGCAGGATCTGTTCCACTCCTCGTGCAGGTTGTGCCTTAAAACCTTGTGGATGTCAAAGCAAATGAGCAGCCAACTGGTGACAGCCACAGTTCAGAGGCAGCTAAAAAAACTTGCACGAATTTATACCCTGAAAACTCTGATGCTTTGGGGACTTTAAAGACCTAAAACGATCACATTTAACCATGTGAGATAAGGCACGTATCCGTGTCTCTGCTCTCCATGTTTGTGGCACGAAGTTCCAAGTCTTGTTCTGAATTATCCTGCGTCCATGGGATCTTAACAAAACTTGTGCTGAATTGAAAACCACCCCAGTACCAAATCCCTGCATGGCCTCTCAAGGGATGAGCAAGACATGTCCTCGCCACCTCCCACATCAGACTCCCAGCCCCTCAGCCAGCACGTTCCGTAGATCTCAAACCCCTCCTGAAATTGTTCTTCCCCCAAAAAAATTAACTACGAAGCGTTTTAACACCCATTTTGACACGTGCCACCCAGAATTAAGCGGCGTTCATTAATGATTTCTCTAATGTCACACGCAGTTTTAATACCTGGCACTCATCCTTATTCCCCCAGTGTCACATCCCAAGCCCTTCCTGCCCATCAGCTGCTGAGATTTCTCATCCTCTGCTTCCCCAGGAAGAAAATGCCGAGGGTTGATTCTTCTGCCAGATCCCAGATACGTTTCCCCACACCCCCTCAGCAATATTAACTGAGATTTCCCCCTCTGCTCAATTGAGGATGTTGTGCTCATTCCTGCCACTGTCATGTCACACTCGGAAGGTGCCTGTTTTTCCTTTTGCTTCTTTTCATTGCTTCAGCTCCGAGGGACATTAAATCCAATTCAGCTGACTGTTAGAAATCCCAGAATACTACTACAAACTCTGTGGCCTCCCACAGTCCCCTCTCAGATTCCTTGTCTTCTTTTCTTTGCTAAGGAAGGCAGCTACCACACTCAGAAAAGAGAAATAAAACGTGGGGAAAAGCCTTACAAGTATTTCTCTACATCCCAGCCCCTGAACAGGGGAAACAAGGAGCTCAAGGCCCCTGGATCACCTGCACAAGCATCCTTAAAACGTTTACAGAGATGGAGACATTTATCAGGAATCAAGTTCCTGCTTGCGTTCCAGGAGGTAATAAATAAAACACTTTCCAACTGGAATCTGCTGGACGTGTTTCTGACAGACAGAACTCCCAGGGGACCTGTCTTGCCAGGAAGAATATTCCACACAAGTGCTGGGAGCAGAGGCCACGCTCAGGGAAAGCTCACGGAGCAGGACACGGGTTTTGTGGGAAGAAAGGCACAGGACAGACATGATAACACATGGTAACACCCCGTGCTCCAGTTGGGAGGGAAAATTGGGAAGCAGAGAGAAGAGTTTCTCCTGGTTTTTAACGTGGCCCCAGCTGACACCCGACCTGACTGCAGGTCTGGAATCGCAGGGCTGGATTTGGAGGTGCAGGGTAGGTTCCCTATTCACATGCAAAGCAAGGTAAAATTGCTAAAATCTGCATAACCGAGCCGTGTTTGATGGGAGCAAAGGTTCCTCCACCCTTAGGCTGCGAGTGCCAACATCAGCCAACGCTCACTGCCCAGGGAAAAGCAGTTTGGGGATTCTCCTAAAATGTTATCCCATCTGGAGCTCACTGAGAGGTCTCTACATCCAGTGCCCTCCAGGGGATTTTTTTTCTGGTCAAAACTCATTTATTTATGTCCATCTAGTAAAAGATAAGGCTCACAGCAAACCAGCACTTCCCCTTCAACACCAGCCAGATGCCTTTGGTGATTCCCACCCCCCCGGTGCCAGAATGGCCACACCTGTGCCACAGGTAAGGGGCAGAAAACCAGGGACAAACACAGATTTTGCTTTCACAGAACAAGAGCAATAGGTCTCATGACAGGATTTTTTTTTCCCCTTTGCAAGCTGGAGATGGGACACATGACCTCAGTGGAGTGGGAGAATGTGTCCACAACAGCACCAGCCCTTCCAACAACAGCAGCAGCGATTAATTTAGTTTTTAGGAAGCCAACAATCCCATAGACAACAATATCTATTTTAAAACACCTTTAATTCAGTAACTGCATGTGCTATTGCTGCTTTTCCTCTTGTGACAACAGCACTGCCATTTTTACCAATATGTCTGTCTCTTCCACCAAGGAAAAAAAACAAAACAAACTGCTTTTTATATCCTCTAGGACAGTTTAAACTTTTGAAAACAACTGGGGAAAAAAAAAAAAAAAAAAGCTTCTTCTGGAAATTGTAACTCGAGTTTTGTCACTGGTTATTATCACTCAAACCTTTTTAGGCGACTGCCGACTGCCTGTAGCAATGAATTCAAGCCCAAAAAGAAGTTGTGGTAATTTTGTCTTTTAAACCAAGATGTTTCACACTTAGAACTCTTCAAAACGAACAAAAAAAAAATAAAGTCTCTCTTTTATACTCTCAGACAGCTGAGAAAAGCTTTGAGTAAGAACACTTCTTAAGAACTCAAGCAGGCAGACAGATGATGATTTTAGAGCCCATCTCTCCCCATATGTTCAGGCAGCTGCCAGAACTTCCCCGATTCCCACAGAGGCACCAGGGATGATCCCAAGGTCCCCAAGAATGACCACGGGAAACACGAGCCGTGAAGAACTCACCCCAAAACCCCCACAACCCGCTGGGAAACAAGGGCAGGTGCACTCTAAATCACTGCAAGGAGGACAGCCAAACCAAACCAGGAAAGAAGGTGCACTGCTCCCGAGAATGAAAACTCAGATTTCCAGGGATGAAGCCACAGGTCCCGTCCCTGCTCCCAGAGCTCCCACCAGGGCCAGGTTCCCTGGCTGGCTCCTGACAACACACAGCGAGCAGGAGGAGAGCGAACGCGTGTCCTCAGGCCATCGGATGGAAACCCACATTCCACTTCTCTGCTCCATAATTAACGGGGTGAAGAACCACAAACCAAGGGCCAAAGGCAGGAGTTAGGAAGTCAAGAGAGCACGGCAGAGAAAGACAAGGCTGGGAACATATTTTGGCTTTTGATGGGTGAGATCGGTAGGGCCAAATTAAGGCTCAGCCACCTCAGCCCGAATTCATGGTCAACAAGGCTAAAACAGGATTAAAAATGGAACGAAAGTAAAATTTCAGAAGTGCGATCTTGGAGAAGGGGGATGACAAAATCCACAAGACACTGACCCAGTAAACCAGCCAATATCCTAAAAACCACAGAAATATTTGGCAGGGAGGCCCCCGGCCCCGTCCCCCGCCCGTCCCACGGGGCAGGACCGCGCCGTGCCCGGGGAAACACCGAACTTCGGGGATGCGCAGCCCCGGGCACAGCCCCGCTCGGCGGGGAAGCGGGGCCCAGGAGGGGCCCCCGGGGCGGTGGCAGGTGACAGCCCGGCCCCCGACACACGCCCGAGCGCGGCTGTCAGGCTCCCGCAGCCCCGGGGGCTGCCCCGGCCGCGGGCCCCGCCGCCGCCGCTCCTGTCACCGGGCCCCGCCGCCAGCGGGGATCCCCCGCCCCTCGCCGCGCTCCCTGTCAGGGATCCCCCGGTGCCTCCCGGTGCGGGGCTGGCTGTCAGGGACTGCGCGGCCCATCCCCGGCTGTCCGGGACCCCGCGCCCCGCTCCCCGGCCGGCTCCACGCTGCGCTCCGGG
>VXBN01008738.1:138167-187465 GCA_013397395.1 Sinosuthora webbiana | reverse complement strand
GCCGCGGCGGGGCCTGAGCCGAGCGAGGCGGCGGAACCAAAATGGCGGCGGCTCCTGCTCCGCCGCGAGCGAGCGCACGGACACGCCCCCGCCGCCGGTCACGCCCACTCCGCGCCCGACCACGCCCCCAGCGCGGCCACACCCCCGCGGGCAGAGGGCGCGGCGGTCACGCCTGGCCACGCCCCCTTCTTGACCGCGCCCTGTTTGGTTACGCTCATTTCGGCCACGCCCCTCCGATCCCGGTCACGCCCACCGGGAAGGTGCCCGGGAAAGGGAAAAGCCGGGAAAGGAAAAGGCGCTTTTTTGGCCCAGGGTGATGCAGGTGGGTTTTTCATCCACAGAGCCGTCTTTCCTTCAATGCCACACCCACGCACTTGCCAGTTCAGGGTAATTAAAGTCTTTTCGTGAATCTGGACTCGTGGGATGTTAAGGGGTTGGAATGGACCTTAAAGGTCATTTAGTCTCAGCTCTCCTGCCATGGGCAGAGACATCTTCCACTAGACCAGATCACGCAAGGCCTTGTCCAGCCCGGCCTTGGGACAATTTCAGGGATCCAGGGGCAGCCACAGCTTCTCTGGGCAGCCTCTACCAGAGCCTCACCACTCTCACAGGAGGAATTTCTTCCTAATAGGTGACCTAACTTTTCCCTCTGTCAATTTGTACTCCTTGTCCTATCACTACAGTTCCTGATGAAGAGTCCCTCTCCATCTCCCTGTAGCCCCTTTAGATCCTGGAAGGTGCTCTGAGGTCTCCCCAGATCCTGCTCTTCTCCAGGCTGAATATTCCCAACTCTCCCAGCCCTTTTAGCTACATTGTTGTCCCCACTAGACTTCTTCCAACAGCTCCATATCTTTCGTATTTTGGGAATGATGGAGTGATGCTCATAATATCGGATGGGAATTACTACAGCCATTTGTAATTGCTGTTAAACGGTGTTTTAAAACACTGTCTGCCAGATATAGGAGAAGTTAATTAAAAAATTGTATTACAACAATATGTACATATAAAATCCAAATGAACAAAAAATCCCTGGGACTAAAACAACCATAGCAAAAAGAAATGTGAAGTCTTTGAAAAACCGGATTTAAGTTGTCAATACCTGAAAACCTGGCCATGAAACCATGAACAGCAAATTGCTTTTGCACTACGCATGCAAAATTCAATACTGACAATTCAGATGACTCCTCAGAAATGAAAAACAGCCTTTCCCTGAGCCAGCAGTGTGACCTGGAGGCCAAGAAGACCAACAAAATACTGGGGGCATCAGGCCGAGCGTTCCCAGCAGGTCAGGGAGTGACCGTGCCCCTGTGCCCAGCCCTGGGAGGCACCTCTGCAGTGCTGTGCCCAGCTCTGGCATCCTCAGCACAGCAGGGACAGGGAGCTCCTGCAGGGTGACAAAGACACTGAAGGGCCTGGAGAGATCCCTGCCCAGGAAAGGCTGAGGGAGCTGGGGCTGTTCAGCCTGGAGAGGAGCCCCAGCTGAGAGGGGCCCTGAGCCCTGGCTGTCCCTGGCTGTCCCTGGCTGTCCCTGCCTGTCCCTGGCTGTCCCTGGCTGTCCCTGTGTGCAGGGAGGGGCAGAGCAGGCCCAGGCTCTGCTCCAGGCCCAGCAATGGCACCAGAGCCACGGGCAGGGACTGAGGGCAGGAACTGCCCCTGCACAGGAGGCACAACTTGTGCCCTGGGCAGTGGCAGCCCTGAGCAGAGCCCAGAGAGGCTGTGGAGCCTCCCTGGATCTGCCAGGCCCATCTGGCCACAATCCTGTGCTCTGGGATGTCCCTGTCTGAGCAGGGAGGTGGCACCAGATGTGACCCACAGCGGACCCTCCCAACCCGATCCATGCCGGCATTCTGATTTCATCGGTCCATTTCTGAAAACCCGGCGACAAACCGCGAGCAGCTTTTGCGCTGCACCCGCCAAACCCGCATCCCGGGGCCGGCCGGCATGAAATCAATTAAACAAATTAACAAATTAACGCCGCTCGCACGGGAACACCGCCACGGGAGGCCGCGCCCCCTCTGGCCACGCCCACTGGGACACGCCCTCACTGGCCACGCCCCTTATGTCCCTCAGCGCCTCCCGTAGCGTCCGCGTCATCGCGGGGCTGCGGCGGCGCCGGCGGCGGGGCGGGACCGGCCCCGGCGGGCCCGGTGAGTGCGGGGGCAGCGCGGGCCCCTCGGTCACACCGCGGCCCCCTCGGGGACACGGCCGCGCCTCCCTCCCCTGCTTCCCGCGGGGTCGCGCTGCTCCGGCCCCGGGTGTGACCGGGAATGGGGAACGGAGCCCGCGGGCAGCACGTGGGAGGCACCGGGGGGGGCCCGGGCCGCGCTCGGTCCGCAGCGGCCGGGGGTTGTTTTTGTTTAATCTGGAGAGCCGAGGCGTTCTGGTCGCTGATGGATGGCTGTAAATGCACCTTCGGCGTTGCCCGCGTGATTTTTGGTGGTAAAACCAGAGAAATCCACGCGTGTTGCTCCCGTAGCGCCCCCGGTGCTGTTCTGAACCTGGCCCAGTTTCCGTCTCTCCCAGGAACGGAGCCCCAGAGCAGCCCTTGGTCATTCAGGGGTTTTGTCAGAATGCTCGGGGTGCCCAGAATTAATGGCAGGTTTTAAAAGAAGCCCTCCCCTAATTAAAAAAAAAAAAAATCAACAGGACGTTTAAAAGTATTAACAGAATTCAGAGTCTTTGTGACTCCTTAATTTTCCACAATTCTCCACAATTGTGTCTGAGAAAGAAGCTTTTTCCGTCCCCGCTTTCGTTGCAGCTCAAACTGATGTGAACCCACCGGGCTCGGTTCCCACGTGGGGCAGGATTTCTCCTTGCCGCGCTGCACGTGCCAGCAAGGCGTGTAAAATGGCCAAAAATTCCTCTGCAGGATGAGATCTTCGCTCATTCCTGAAATAGCAGGAGCGGGGGGGTTGTTTTTTTTGGTTGGTTTTTTTTTTTTTTTTTCCCGTCTTTATTTTAGTCGAACGAATAAGAACCGACTTTGCAGCGTTCACGCCCTCCCCCGTGGGGTTGTTTTCCCACTCCCTGCAGTAACAGGTGGAAATGCTGTTCTCTGCAGGTGAACCAGCTTTGTCTTGCTCAGCTGCAGGTAACCACCAATTCCACTGAGGCAGCGGCTCCTCCTGAGGAATTAAGGTAATTAATCCTCCCTTTGAATGCAACTTATTGCACCCAAGAATTCTCAAAGCATCCTTGTTGGGCACTGTCAGTATTTTCTCCTCGGGAGGTTCTATGAAAAGGGCCTTGGATGCCAGCAGAGATGGCAAATGTAACCTCTTTACTTCACTTTTTGCCTTTATTTGTGCATCACAACTGCTCAAGTGTTTTGTTTTGGGTTTTTCCTGCTGCTGTAATCAGGGATGGCTGAGCAGTAGGTGCTGGGGAATGATTAGGATGAAGCTGGAGACACAGAAGCACCTTCAGTCTCTGCATTATTCCAGTTCCTTCTCAATAATCACTGCTGCAGTCCTACATCTCTTTAACAGTCAAAATTCCCTTCCCAGTCAATCCCAACAAAAGACTGTTCTCCTCACTAGGAGGATGAAATGCCTTCATTTACAAAGTGAGTTGTTTTTTTTTTCTGTTCCTGTCCCTGAGAAAATGCCACATAATTAAAGGAGTAGTTCTTAGTTTTATTTATACTTTATTCATTTTTTTAAAAAATTAACGGACTAGTTTTTTATTTTAAACTATTTGTAATTTTGATGTTTTAATGGCATGTTTTTTATTCTATTTTTTTTAAATAGCTTTTCTTAGGCAAGTGGTGCCGACCAGCAGTCTGTGTCACTGCAGAGCATCTGACACTTGTTCTGAATTATTTGTGTGCCTTCTCATGAAGGTCTTTCAACACAAACAGTTGTCTCCCAGCGTAAGATCATCAGGCATAACAAAAGCAACTAAAATACCCACTTCTGTTCCTGCAGGAAAATGCTGAGAAGTCTGCAAGGACTCGCCTGCCGTTCTCTGAAGGTGAGTCCTGTAAGAGCCTGGTGCTGTTTCCAATATTCCACCTTTCCCATGGCCTGGAATGACAATTTACAGCTAAATTTACAGCACAATTACAGACAATTTACAGTAAAAAGCGAGATTCTTCTTACATTTGTCAGCTAAAACCTTGGTGGCTCCTCTGAGCTGGGGGTGTAAACTCCCATTGTGGGCTAAGGAAAGAGCTGATCCACCATTTCCACCTTTCCCTGAGGGATGCTGAGGTCCTGCACCTTCCATTCACGTGTTTCTCAGGAAACAGGGATTATTCCACTTGCTCTGCATGGCTGGAATGTCCAGAGGAGGAAGCCACCAGCCTTGCACGAAGCCTGTGCTGCTGGTGGGAAGAGTTTTGCCAAAAAACAGAGAATCATGGAATATCCTGAGCTGGAAGGGACCCACGGGATCGTGGAGTCCAACTCCTGGCCCTGCCCACACATCCCAACAATCCCAACTTTTTCTGGGAGCTCCCAAGGCTCCTGGAGCTCTGGCAGCCTTGGGGCTGTGCCCGTTCCCTGGGGAGCCTGGGCAGTGCCTGAGCACCCTCTGGGCTGAGAACCTTTTCTTTTATTCACTTTCTGAGCCCAAAAGTGGCTCAATGCTTCAGCTGGGTGTAGTGATACCAGCCCTGCCCCAGCTCCCAGCAGCCCTGTGTTATCCAGAGAGCCTCCTCAAACCCCAAACAGCAGCAGGAGCTCACGGTGCAGGGCTGGAATGGCTTCTTGATGGAAAAGAATTCCAGCTTTTCCCCTGGAGCCACAGCCATGTGGCCGAGGGTGGCTGCAGCTGCCTTCTGCAGCTCTGGCTGTGCAGTGCGTCCCTTCCCGGGCAGCCTGTGGCAGCAGCTGGGAATTCCTGAGCCTGGGATCTGTGAGACACACGGGAACAGCCCGGCATTCCCAGAGCCCCTGGAACACACGGGAACAGCCCGGCATTCCCAGAGCCCCTGGAACACGCGGGAACAGCCCGGCATTCCCGGGATGTGCGGAACACGCGGGAACAGCCCGGCATTCCCAGAGCCCCTGGAACACGCGGGAACAGCCCGGCATTCCCGGGATGTGCGGAACACGCGGGAACAGCCCGGCATTCCCGGGATGTGCGGAACACGCGGGAACAGCCCGGCATTCCCGGGATGTGTGGAACACGCGGGAACAGCCCGGCATTCCCGGGATGTGTGGAACACGCGGGAACAGCCCGGCATTCCCGGGATGTGTGGAACACGCGGGAACAGCTCCACCTCATGGCTCAGGACTCCCGATTCATCTCCGGGCACCACGTGATGATTCGCTGCCATTTCAGGGATCCCAGGGAGGGGACTCCTGTCTCCTTTGGCAGATGGAAACTGATCCCGAAATCCACTCCCCGCTCCCGGGGAAAACGGCCTT
Organism: Sinosuthora webbiana; assembly: GCA_013397395.1. Taxonomy (NCBI): domain Eukaryota; kingdom Metazoa; phylum Chordata; class Aves; order Passeriformes; family Sylviidae; genus Sinosuthora; species Sinosuthora webbiana. Next base: position 182,093 of record VXBN01008738.1, on the reverse strand, counting down.
GGGAGAGGATGGGAGAGCCCGCTGGATGTGCTGGGGGTGCCTGTGCAGGGGGGAGCTCTGCGGATGTTTCTGGTGTTCCAAAGCCGAGGGATTGATGCTGAGCTTTTGTTCAGGAGGAGGGACCGCGGGGGCACCTCGCTGCCCTGAACTCAGGATATAAAATGTTTCACCAGGGGTGTCCTGAGCCGTCTGTAGGGCTGTTTAAAATGTGGATTTACAAAATTTACAAAACCCGGGTGGATTTTGTAAATGGAAACAGTGATTGATGAAGTGCAAGTCTGTATCTCTGGAGCTCAGGGCAGCTGTGAGCAGGGCTCTACTCTCTGTCTGTGAAAGGAGAGGAGCGATTCCCTCTCTCCAGGTGTTTGGGAGCTGCTTCCACACCCACAGCCCACAGAGGCAGAGCTCCAAAGCACCAGGAGGTTCCAGGGGGTTTTGGGAAAGAGCTGTCCTGCTGAGGCTGCAAGTGACAGTGTAAAACAGGGTCATTACAGGGGACAGGCAGAGGCATTTACAGATGGGATGTGCTGTGTTGACGGGAAAAAATAGAAATTTCATGTGTTTGGCTGCAAGACCAGAGGACTGGACTTCAAGACAAAGCCTCCTCACACTTGCATTCTGACTTCCTCTCCCTTCAGAGAACTCACGGGGAGCTGCTTGTGTCCCATAGAGGTTCCAGGTCCTGCTGAGCTCAGTTTTGGGCTTTTTAAAACATGAGATTGCTAACACTGGTTTGATGAAGTATCATTGGGCTCAAGGCTGTATCTGGACATCCCTAAAATCTGAACACAGAGCAAGGAGTTCATCCTTGCTTCATTTTCCCTCAGCACTGCACTGGGACAAGGATTTGTGTGATACCCCTGGGCAAAGCTCACAGCCCTCACACGCCCACCTGGGGCTTGAGGAGGAGGGAATGTGGGATCACAGAATTGGGATGGACTGGGTTGGGAGGAACCTCACACCACATCCAATCCCACCCCCTGCCGTGGGCAGGGACACCATAAACTGTCCCAGGCTGCTCCAAACCCCATCCAACCTGGCCTTGGACACTTCCAGGGCAGCCACAGCCTCTCTGTTCAAGGATGTTCAAGGGAAATGAGAGGGACTCTGATTCCAGGCCGGGAGTGACTTAGGGCTGGCATCTTCTAGGTGATCAGGTGACAAGAGTCACCTTCTGTAGTTATTCATGTATTAAATTGGCATCTTTGTGCCTTGCTCGAGGCTGTAAATTGTCACCTCCGTGGATTTGAAACTGAACAGAGCCAAATAAGCCATCCTTAAAGGATGATTTGGCTTTGAGGAGGGAAAAGGGCAACGTGGGAACAAGATGTATCGGGTGATCTCCCTATTTGCATTGCAGCAGTTTGTTCCAGAGGGTCCAGACTGCTTTAATTCCTTCCCTGACAGGAGGGCAAGTGCCCAAACACTGATTCAGTCGTGTGGAATGTGGGTAATGCCACTTTCACTGGAGCCCTTGTGGCTTTGCCGTGGCCCCCTGAGGAGCACTGGGGTGGCAGCAGAGCTGTGTCATGCCACGGGGAGCTGAAACAGCTGTCCCTGGCTCTGAGCTTTGCATTCTGCTGCTCTCACCCAGACAGACAAAATAGGAAACTGCTGGCTCTGTTCAGCTGCAACTGGCCCTGTCAGTGCTGTGAGGGACTCTCAGCTTCTCCCAGAGCCTGTCTGGAGGATGCACTTTCTAAATCATTGACAAATGTTTGTGTTTTCTTTCAGCACAACATAATAAAATGCTTGTCCTGCCACTGCTCACTTTCTTGCCTGTTTTGGCTGGGCTTTGCAGGCAGGCTTCAGCAGTCTGTCTGGGGAAAAATGAATTAATCAGCTTAGCTGGCTGTTTTGGTTTCTCAGCCACGTCTGTATCCTAATGCCAGAGTCTGGATGCAGGGACACAGTCAGGGAAATCAGTGCAGGGAGCGTAATTATAAATATCAAATAGTGGGCAGAGCTGCTGGAATCCCTCGGTAATTGGGGTGATTATGGATTTGCTAGACAGCCTGAATTTTCAGGATGCTGCCACTCCTCAGTGTAGGCAGAAACACGGTGGGCACTTCCCAGCAGTGAGGCCTTCGTGGCTGGATGTGGGATCTTCAGGAATTTTGTGGGGTAAAACTCAGGTGCAGAGCTGGGAACACTGAGGTGGCTTCAGGTGGAACCGGCTCAGGTGGGAAGGGTTTCAGTGCAGGCATCTAAGTGTGAAATCTGGTTCTACAGCATGTGGGGTTTCTGTGATGAATTTCCATGCTAATGATGAGCTCCCATTCTAATTGCAATCAGGGTTCAGCTCCGGGCTGCACGTGCCTCGGCGGGAGCACGGAGTGTGAGCCGCGAGCGCTCAGAACAGACTCCCCGCGTTGTTTTTCACCATCAATCCTTGGCTGCTGAGAGCTCTGTTGTCTCTTTGCCTTGTTCTCCCCTCAGCTGGAGCGTGGCTGTGCCCTCCACACGGCGGCCAGGGATGGCCTGAGCTCCGTGTCCGGCCAGGATGTCGCGGCACAAAGGCCCCGAGCGGTTTTCCACACCAGCGAGAGCGACCCGGTGAGTGAGCGAGTGCCACCACTGTCCCTGCACAGGCCTGGCTGTCCTGGGTGCCACCAGGGGCCGTGCTGGGAGCCAGCAGTGCTGCCTGGGAATGTGCTGGTCCAGGGGAAGGGGGTACACACACCTAAACCAGGCATCCAGCCCCGAGGGAACCACGGGGCCGTGGCTGTACAGGACAGCTGCTCGGGATGTGGCTGCTCTGTCTCAGAGCTCCTGGGAGCAAGTATTGATCCCTTCTGCAGAGCTGCACAGATGAGGGTGTATTGCAGAGGCTGGGACGTGGCTTAGCTTGTCATCAGACACCATTAATTCCAACTCCAGGGTTATTCTTCCCTGGAAGAGCCTCCCCGAGCCGGCTGTGAAGGAGATAAAAAAAAACCACACCCCAGCTGACCTCAGCACAGCTCCGCAGCATCACAATCCCAGCCTCACACTCTGTCTGGAGCACAAAATGAAGGGGGAGCAGATGAATGGAACGAGCCTTTGAGGTGCTTTGCTGCTGCCTGTGTAATTGGAGTCTCGGTGCCGATTCCTCCGGGGTCTCTATGGAAACGGCAGCGGGAGATGATCTGCTGCACGTGACCCGGTGTCTCCATGGATTGCACAGCACAGGCCAGATGGCCACCATTGTCCCCACTGTCCTGTGCCTGCCTTTGCGTTGCCAGGCAACTGGCTCTGGCATTCTGACTTGTGCCTGAGCTTTGGCACGGCTTTGGCCGGCTCGGCCCTCCCTGGGCTCACTGGGTCACTCCAGCAGCAAACCCTGGTGGCTCCCCAGCTCCTGCACCAGACAGTCCCATTTAAATGGCACTAAGAAAGCCACTAAACACAAGATTTTCCATCAGAGTTGGTGTATCCTTCCATGAGCAAAGCTCCGAGTGACTAAACGTGAGGATTAAGACACTGACCCACATTATGTAGGAGAGTGAAGGAATTTGCTCAAAGTCAGGGCTGAAGCTGGGAATGAAAATGGGCTCTGGAGTCCTGCTCTTCTGTTTGAGTCGTGGAAAACCACAGGTGCTGTTGGTCTGTGTCCATGTGCAGAACTCCAGGGAATCCACAGTTTGAGAGAAGGTTGAAGGAGATATCAAGTGTCACTCCACAGCTCTCCTCAGGTGACGCCTCCTTTGAGCAGGGCACCTCCTGAGCAGGCAGGATTTAACATTTCCCCCCTGCTGCAAAGATTTCCTGAGCAGTGGAACCCCAGTTTGGCAGCTCCAGCAGCTCAGCCCTTTGCTGAAGTTTCTTCCTAGAAATCATTCCTTGAATCGGGAGCTCCTCAAATCCTGCACCTGTGCCAAGGCAAACCTAAGAGTCCAGGATATACCCTGGCCTATCCTGGGAGAACCTTTCCTGGGGAGGTGTGGAACAGGGGGTAGCTGCTGTGTGGAAGGGGCAGAAGGTGTATTTTGTGCTGAAAGGCTGAAAGTCTGGTCTGAAGAAGGGAAGGGAGGCTTAACAAGAATCCTGGGGGCAGAAAATCCATGGATATGCAACAGAGCTACCAGCAGTGGTCCATAAAAGGTCCATCATAAACTGGGAAAAGCCAAATATTCCTGGCCAAACAGGCAGAAGTCACACCTGCACATAAAATAAAGAAAACAAGGAAATGGTTATATTTGTTGTTGTGCATGGCAGTTTTTATATACAACAAGAATAAAGAGGAGGATATTTTTACTTTAAATCCGTGGAAAAAATGCAGAAAGCAGAGCAGGACAAGATCTGAGCTTCAAAGATTAACACAGAACTGCTAAAAGTCACACAGGAAGGGCTGCAGAGTAATCTCTATTTACTGTCCTAATTAGACAAGACATAAAAACAGATGACTTGAGCAACAGGAAATAAGTAAGTGCTTTGCAGGTATTGCATGGCAGGAAAAGAGAATAATGAAGGGAAAAAAGCAGGGATTAAATCCTCAGATCCCAGTGACAAGAGCTTCTTGCTGTCATTGTGGTGAGAGCTGCAGGTAAACGCCAGAAATAAATGCAGCAGGATTCAAGTCCAGTGGAGGAGTAGCCCCTGATCACTGAGGTCACCACAAGGGACTGGAAATTATTGCCCCAGAAAAGAGATTCTGAGTTTTTAAGCTTCCAAACCCAAATGGCATCACGGGAATTATTCCTGGGAGGCAGCAGCCCAGAGCAGAAAACATCATTTTGTCACAGAAGAAAGTGAATGTGACAGCAGCAGGTAACCCAAACTGGTGTGACACCTCTCTTAAGGTTTGGGGGGGGGGGGGTCTGGTGAAAGGGGAGGTGAATTCATGGAGCACAGGGCCCCTGGTGCCCCCAAAACACCACAGTTCATCCGTGAGCTCAGGGATTCCCTTCACTGTTTAGTGCCAGGTGGGATCTCCTTTCTTTAGCCTCCTCCAAAGCACCTGCCAGCAGTGTCCTAACCCCACAACTCCTGTTTCATCTTGCTCTGCCTCCCAGGAAGAGAGTGTGACTGAGCAGAGCGTTGCCTCCCCGTCCCACCCTCCCAGGGCCACCCGTGTCCAGGAAAGAGGCATCACCAGTGTGACAATTCCCATTTTCCCTTCCAGGCCAAGCACACGGAGCAGCACGAGGGTCGCCTGTACAACATCCCCCTGGAGGAGGTGAAGGCTGTGTTCCCCCATGGGCTGCCCTATCGCTTCCAGCAGCAGGTATTCCAGCTTGGAGGGAATGCCCTCAGCTTGCCCAGGGGCGGCTGTGGCTGCCCCTGGATCCCTGGAAGTGTCCAAGGCCAGGCTGGATGGGATTTGGAACAACGTGGGAGAGTGGAAGGGGGTGGGATGTGATGGTCTTTAAAGTCCCATCCAAACCACATCCACAGCTCTGTGTGGGAAGAATCAGATCCATTTGAGACTGTGATGTTTTCCTGTTGGAATGAGAGAGAGAGCAGGAGTGCAGTTATTCCTGGCCCTTGCTGTTGTTTTCAACGTCTAAAAGAGATGAGTCAACCACCCAGAGCAGCGGCAGAAGAGTTTGAGGGTTCCACCTCAGGCAACCTTCACTGCAGTGTTTTTCATCTCTACCATCCAAGCACATAACGAATTGCAGAAATACTTTCCCTGGCTCTGTTTTCTGTGTGAAACAGGCTGTCTCGTGAAATAAGTTTATATCTGCAACAAAACAATCTTGGCTCCTGATCTGTGTGGTGGGGCGGATGGAGCTGTGCTGGGCTCTGCCTGCCTGAGTCAGGAGCAGATTCCTCACCTGTGCATGTCCAGCTCACCGAGTTGGATTCATGGCCAGGCCAGTCACCCACACCCCAGTCAGTCAGAGGGAAGAGGGTGGAACAGCTGATCCAGAAAACCCTTTCCAGGCACAGGAAGGACTTCACCCTTCACTGAGGGGAAGCAGCGCTTGACCAACCCTGTGGATGCTGCTGGGCAGAGAGGGCAGAGCTGGGGGCGTTGGGAGCCTCCAGGCAGGGCTGGAGCTGGGCTGGGGGCAGCTGTGCTGGGCCAGCTCGTGGCAATTTGGTCACTTCTGCTCCTTGCTCAGATCCAGACCTTCAACGAGGCGCGTGTGATGGTGCGGAAACCGGCGCTCGAGCTCCTCGCTTGCCTGAAGGGCTCCAACTTCGCCCACCCCGTTGTCAGATACGTGATCTGTATCCTTTAACTGGAGGGCAGAATGAAGACAAACACAATTTGTGCAGGTGAGAGGGTTGTTGTTGTTGAGCCTGAGCTGGCTCAGTCCCCAGGACGTGGTTGTGCCACGTGGTCTGTGGGCGGTGCAGGGGCTCCAGGCACTTCAGGAAGTTTTTGGGTGTCTTTATTCTACCTGATGGCACAGACCTACAGACAGGGTCAGCACACAGGGCGTGGGGCTCCTCAGCTCTGCTCCGTGGGGTGGGGGACAGGGAGATGGAATTCTCTGGGTTTGCTGGAGGAAGTGCCATCCTTGCTCTGACGAGCTCTGAACTCCCTTTGTGCCCTTTCTGAAGGAATCACCATCAAGTACAAACCAAAGTGGTTTTTTCAGAGACTTTTCCTTGACAGTCCTTGTTGGAGATGGTGAGAGAGGAACAGGGAAGACCATGACCCTGTGCCACGTGGTTCACTACTGCTCCAGGCAGGGCTGGCTGGTGCTGCACATCCCGGATGGTGAGAAAACCAGGGCTCTGTTATCACACCATACACCAAAAGAAGCTGCTTCAGGAGCTGTAGGATAGCACACCCACAATCTGTCCTTGTTTTTCTGTAGTGGAGAAAGCTCACAGAACAAAAAAAAACCCTAAATAAAATAGAGCATAGTTAGTTATTTTCACCTGCTCACACGTACTTTGGGTCAGTCTGGTTTTCTCTGTTGTTAATGAGATTGTTTGGGGTCTGTGTGCCCTCCTCTGATCCCAAGGGAGAGTTCTCCAGTTAGGATGGAGCTGTATCCACCTCTGGGATTCCAGCTCAGGAAGGACCTGTTGAAATGAATCCAGAGGAGGCATGAAGATGATCAGAAGGTTCAGGGGAGCAGCTCTGCTGTGAGGAAAGCCTGGGAGATTTGGGATTGTTCAGCCTGGAGAAGAAAAGGCTCTGGGTTTACCTCATTGTGGCCTTCCAGGACCTAATGGGGCTACAATAAAAATGGAGAGAGGCTATTTACAAGGGAGTGGAGGGACAGGACAAGGGGGAATGGCATCCCACTGCCAGAGGGCAGGGTTAGATGGGATATAGGGAGGAAATTCCTCCCTGTGAGGGTGGGGAGGCCCTGGCACAGGGTGCCCAGAGAAGCTGTGGCTGCCCCATCCCTGGCAGTGTCTAAGGCCAGGTTGGTGTCCCTGCCCATGGCAGGGGGTGGGACTGGTTGATCTTTAAGGTCCCTCCTGACCCAAACCATTCTGGGATTCTGTGACTTTCCTTACCAGAGCTGCAGAATAAGGACAAGCAACACAAACACCCCCACCACCTCCACCTCATACCATTATTTTGACTAAAAAAAAAAAACACCAACAAAATTCAAAACAACTGTTTCATTTTGCTCCCAGCTCATCTCTGGGTGAAGAACTGCAAGGAGCTTTTGCAGTCTTCCTACAAGAAAGACCGGCTGGATCAGCCTCTGCAGGCCTCTGTCTGGCTCAAGAACTTCAAAAGCTCCAATCAACGTTTCCTGCAAGAGGTTTGTGGCTGCAAACCCCACCCAGTGCCCCTGTGCTGGACCTCAGGGGCTGCAGGAAAAGCACTTTAGGTCCCCTCTGTGGGGGTGGCTGCTGGTGGTGGATACTTGTCCCAGATTCTGCAATCCAGCCTTGCTTTGCCTCCTTTCATCCCCAGTCTAATACCAGTTTTCTTCCCACAGATTAAAACACAAAAAAAGTACATGTGGGGCAAACAAGAAAGCACAGAGGAGGGCAGACCTTTGGGGGAAGTGGTGGAGCAGGTAAGGAACAAGCACTGCTGCCTGTGTGGTTTCACCTGGTAGCAGAGGATCCCGTCACCGTGTTTGTGGGACAGATTGCTCCTCAAGATCTCAGAGACGTGAGTCCTGGGAAATGGAAAGTGTCTCCCTATCAACAAAAGATGTTGTGGAGGCTTTGGCGGATCTGTAAAGAAAATTGTACAGAGAATTTGAACGGAAGACAAAGTTAGAATCTGAAATCCCCCACGTTTGGATGCTCAAACTTTGCCCCTTGGATAGGAACAAAGAATTTCTTGACCTTAATTTTGCCTTCCCCTGAGGAAGGGCAGCCCAAAAGTCACCCTGCATCACCCCTTGGTGAAGAAGGGCAGGCTGAGCTGTGTGCCTTGTGCTCCCTGCAGGGTCTGGCTCGTGTCAGGAGCGCCAGTGACGCCGTGGGGGTGGTGCTGAGGGAGCTCAAGCAGCAGAGTCACCGCGGCTCCTTCCGGCTCCTGGTGGCCGTGGACGGCATCAACGCGCTCTGGGGACGCACCACGCTGAGCAAGGAGGACAAGAGCCCTGTGAGGATGATGCCTTCTTGGGGCTACCTAGAAATTAGGGAATTAGAGGGGGCTACCTAGAATTAAGGGAATAAGAGGTGGTTGTATTTGTTCAAGGGCGTTCAGGTACATTTTGGGCAGATAAAGCTCCCTCCACCGAGGGCTACGCTCGAAAAGTGGATGATGGGTCATGGGTTTTTATACTTTTATAATTGGTCCATTTGCATATTGGGGGTTAATATTCCAATTACAGCTTCAGGTAATGAAGTCATTTACTCCAAGTTTTTCCCCCTCAATTCACTTTTGTTTCCATCTCTCAGGGCCTGAGGCAGTGAGGTGTCCTTGGTGCCCAGGCCTGGAGAAGAATTGTTGTGTCTGACCGAAATGGGAAAGCAGCAGCTCACACCGTGTGTGGAGTTTAGAGTTACACACTAAAGAATTGCAGGATTACAAATACATGAAAAATATAAAAGCTGAAATCCTAAGGCATCATTCCCCCCCCTCATCATTCCCCCCGAGCTCTGCCCTGGGGGGACACCCCTGATTCCTGCTGCAAGAGGGAGCAGGGTTTGCATTTGGTTCTGTTTTAGTCTTATGGCAATCCCTGAAAATCTTCATTTGGCTTTGGAGGGGCCTGAAAGGTTTGTATTGTGCTATAGACATTTTCTACTGAATTTTTACTGTCTCTTCCCTGAGACAGAAGTGCAGGTGGGTGTTGTTGGAGAGGCAGGGCCTGGGTGTTGCTCAGTGCAGCATGACTCAGGCTCCGTGCTGCAGGGCTAAGGGAAAGCAAAGAAAAAACGTGCCTGAAGGATACAAATGATCCTGCCAGCCTGATTGGAAGGAGGGGAGGGGAACTGGTGTCTCAGACAGAAGCTGCTGGCAGTAAAAAAGTGATGCAGAAAATCTCCCCCAGGTTTCTCCAGAGGAGCTGACGCTCGTGCACAACCTGCGCAAGATGGTGAGGAACGATTGGGTGAGTTCCAGGCTCTGCCTTTGCCTCTGCCACTCCAGCAATTAAAGCTGCCACAAGCCCAAAGCTACGAGTCCAGCACTGCTGAAGGAGAGCACAGGCTCAGCATCAGTGTCTCGTCGGTGTTTGTGACACCACCTGAGGAGAATGGGAACAGGTCAAACCCGGAGCAGCATTTCCTGATTCCCCAGCCAAGCTCCAGTGTAGGACCCTGAGCTGGAGGTGTTTTGGAAGCCTTTGGGACAGTTTTGGGTTATGATTTTTTGAGAGAACTTCTGGTTTCTGAACATTTTGCTGTAGGAGGTCAACTCCTCCTGCTGCTTTCTCAATCCCCTGGATGCTCAGAGTTAGAACGAGCAGGCTTCAGATTTAAAGGAAATTATATAGGGAATTCCTTTTTAAAGTATTTCACTTGTTTGCATAGAAAACCAATTATAGGTAAGAAAAGTTTTAATGCCAGCCCTGGAAACGTGAGCTGTGTATTTTCCCTCTGCTCACGTGGACTTGGAGCAGCCAGGATTAGTGTGGTCAGGAGCGTTATGAAAAGTTAATCTTGTAGAATGTTTGAAGAATCCAGATCCCAGAATGGGATCTTAAAGCCCACTCAGTCCCACCCCCTGCCATGGGCAGGGACACCTTCCACTGTCCCAGGCTGCTCCCAGCCCTGTCCAACCTGGCCTTGGACACTTCCAGGGGGTCCATGGGCAGCCACAGCTTCTCTGGGCACCCTGTGCCAGGGCCTGCCCACCCTCCCAACCAGGAATTCCTTCCCAAAATCCCATCTATCCCTGCCCTGTTACTGTGAAACCATCCCCCTTGTCCTGTCCCTCCATCCCTTGTCCCCAGTCCCCCTCCAGCTCTCCTGGAGCCCCTTTAGGCCCTGGCAGGGGCTCTGAGCTCTCCCTGGAGCTTTCCCTTCTCCAGGTGAGCACCCCCAGCTCTCCCAGCCTGGCTCCAGAGCAGAGGGGCTCCATCGTGGAACCTTTGTGGGCTCCTCTGGACTTGCTCCATCCTCCAAGAAGACTCCTCAGGGGTTGATCCTGAACCAGCACTCGCTTTGCAGCTAACAGGATTTTTATTTCTGATCTGCCTTCCAGAGTGGAGGTGCCATTGTGACCACCCTCAGCCAGACTGGCTCGCTCTTCAAACCCAGCTCAGCCTACACTCCCCAGGAGCTGCTGGGAAAGGTGAGTCATGGCCTCTTTGGGGTTTTTTTCTCCTCTTCACATTGGGAAACAAACAAAACTCTTGGTCGGTGACCTGGTTCTGTTCAAGGGGACCCTGTTCAGGGTCTCTGTGGATCACACACACCTTTGGGTCAGCAGTGCCCTGCCAGCCAGAGGAGCCAACAGTGCCCTGGGGTGTGCCAGGCACACGGGCAAGGAGGGAATTGTCCCTGCTCTGGGCTGGGGCAGCCTCACCTCGAGTCCTGGGGGCACTTTGGGTGTCACAATCTCTGAAAGGTCTGAAGCTGCTGGAGAGTGTCCAAAGGAGGGACACGAGGATGGTGGAGGGTCTGGAGGATGAGGAGCATCTGAGGACATTTGGTCTGTCCAGGAAAGAGGAAACTGAAAGGAGACCTCAGGGATCTGCAGCTGCTCAGGAGGGGCAGCTCCGATTTCTGCTTCCTGTGAGCAGGACAGGACCCAAGGGAATGGCTGGAGCTGTGTCCTGGGAGGGCTGGGCTGGATAGCAGGAAAAGCTCTTCTCCCAGAGGGTGCTGGGGCACTGAACAGGGAATGGTCTCAGCCCCAAGGCTGCCAGAGCTCCAGGAGCATTTGGACAGAGCTCCCGGGCACAGGATGGGATTGTTGGTGTCTCCAGGGCAGGAGCTGGACTGCATGATCCTTGTGGGTCCCTTCCAACACTGGATATTCCATGACTCCATGACCGAGCTCTGGTTGAGCTCCCAAGGAGTCTGGGCCATGTCCCCACACTGACCCCGGCTGATCTCCCTTCCCAGGAGGGGTTTGACGCCTTGGACCCCTTTGTGCCCATCCCGGTCCCCAACTACAGCCCGAGGGAGTTCGAGAGCTGCTACGGCTACTACCTGGAGCGCAAGTGGCTGCAGCACGAGAAAGGTCAGCGTCCGGGGAGGGGGCAAAACCCGGGGCCGTGCCCGCCCTGCGGTGTCCGATGCCGTTCCCTCCCTCCATCTCTCCCTCAACCCCTCAATCTCTCAATCTCTGTCTCTCTCCCTCGCAGTGCACACGGAGGACGGGAAGGCGGAGCTGCAGTTCCTGAGCGGCTCCAACCCGCGGCAGCTGGACCGGCTGGCGGGGCCCCTATAGCGCAATAAAGGCTCCGTTATCCCGGTGTCCGTCTCTCTGTCCGTGTCCGAGTCCGTGTCCCGTGCGCGCGCCCGTGCCCGGCGCGCGTGCCCGGCCCCGCTCGCGTCCCCGCCCGTCCGGGGCGGGCCCGGCCGTGACGCGCTCCCGGTTCCTGCGGCGATGCCGGGGGAGGCGGTCACGCTGCAGCTCGGGCACTACTCGGGCTGCGTGGGCGCGCACTGGTGGGGGCTGCAGGTGCGGGGGAAGGGGGCTGCGGGACGGGAGCGGGGTCGGGCCGGGGCCGGGGCTCGCTCTGATCTCTCCTCTCGCCCGTTCCCCGCAGGCCGCGGCGCTGCGCGGCGCCCCCGAGCCCGCCGAGCTCCGCGCGGCCGCGCTGCTCCGCTTCGGGCCGGGCCCGGGCGGCCCCGAGACCCCCACGCCGCGTCTGGTGGCGCTGGAGCTGAAAGGTACCGCGGGACCGGGGGGGGCTCGGGCGGCCCCGCCGCCACCGGGCGGCCCCGCCGTCACCGGGCTCTCTTTGCAGGCGGCGTGGGCTCGCTCAGACCCGACGGGGCGGGCACGGAGCCGCCGGTGACCTGGTGAGTGCTGGGCTGGGCTGGGCTGGACGGGCGGGACGGGCCGGGGCCGCCGCAGCTGCCGCCGCTTTGTGTCGCAGGGACGGGGCCGTCGCCGATTACCGGGACCGCGCCCCGGCCGGGGACTGCGCGCCGCGGGACACCGGGAGCCGCAGGGTGAGCGCGGCCGCGGGTCCCGCACCGCTCCCGGCCCGCGACACGAGCGGGGACGAGGCGAAGCGCCCCGTAACCGGGATTGTTCCCGTAGGGAGACGCTGCCGGGGACGGGAAGGGGAATCCCGGTGCTGCGAGGCCAGGTTTGTGCGCGGGCCGGTGCGGGTTCGGTTCGTTCCCTGGGATCGGAGTAAAAAAGGCAGAATTCCCTGGTACCTGCTGTGGTACAACGTGTTAATGAACGAGGAGAAGGAAAGCTATGGGATAAGACTGCTCGGCCTATAGAGAGCTGGGTCAGAGCAGCAAACGGGCTAAAAAACTGGGCAAGATAAAAACCTGATTTCTGCATTCACAGGGATGCTCAGAGCTGAAAGGACCTTTGCTCTCCCCTCTGTCTCCCTGCAGGGTCCCAGGACACTCCCTCGGTGCGGCTCTGGTCCGATTACCTCAACGTGCACCTGCACCCCAAGAGTGTCTACGTGATCCGGCAGTACCTGCACGATGGGTACGCCCAGGGGTTTGGTCCAGACCCCAGAACAGGAGCTGAGCTTTGCCTTCAGGGATGAATAAAAGGGATAAAATAACCCCTCTTTACCCCTTCTTCCCTTAGGGACTGCGGTTGTCTGGAAGCCTTTGGGCAAGGTGAAAGTCTCCTGCAGGACCCTGCCTGCCTCGAGGAGCTGGAAGATCGGCTGCACTTCTATGTCGAGGAGTGTGATTACCTTCAGGTTCACACCTTATCCGAGCTCCCTTTGCTTTCAAGAAACTTTTCTGCTCAAGATGAAGCAGAATCTGAGACGCTGCCGTTGTTTCCCACAGGGGTTTCAGGTCCTCTGTGACCTTCACAATGGATTCTCTGGAGTTGGTGCCAAGGTGACAGAGCTGCTCCACGATGAGTATTCACAGAAAGGGATCCTGACCTGGGGCCTGACTCCAGTCCTGAGTACTGTGGGAGTGAGTAAAACAGTGGGGGAGAACCAAGAACAGGTGCCCAGCCTGGGTTTGACAGGTTCTTGTCTGCTCTTTAAGATTCCAATGGTTGGATGTTTTTTCCCCCCAGGACCCTCAGAACAGTTTTTACAGACTGATGAACACAGCCCTGGGCATTGCTCACCTCTCTCGTCACAGCTCTCTCTTCTGCCCCATGTCACTCAGTGGGAGTTTGGGAATCAGGCCAGAACCTCCTGTGACGTTTCCATACATAAAATACGAGGTAAGTCCTGGATTGGGATCACCCACCATGGTTGGCTTTGAGCTTTTGTGCAGCTTTACCCCTCTCAAAGTGTTTTCTGTTTTTCATGGTGCTGTTCTGCTCAGCAGAGACCTTTTCCTGCTTTTTCACTGGGACTGAGCTGCCAACTTTTGATTTCTGTAGTTTTCTTCCTACTTTTGAAAATAATTAACACACTTCCTTGGCCGCTGTGCTTTCTGGTGGGGTGCTGCCTGCAGTGCTGGCAACTGAAGAAAAGGCTTTACTACATTATTCTGCACGCTCAGAGTAACTCCAGCCTCGCTGGAGCCCTAAGGAGCCAAAGAAAGATAAGGAAACTGGCACCAAAGCATTTGCTAGCAAACAGCTGGGCTGGAGCTACTGTTACACACTGGCTGCTTATCCCAGCCCTGACATAACTGTTCAACACCTCTTTCAAAAGCACAATTTACAAGTTAAAGTAAATTATGGTTAAGTTAAATACACGAAACTGGGTTAAGGAAGGGGTGACTGTGACCTGTCCTGTAACTCCTGCATTTGTCTCCTCCCCAGGCATCCCTGAACTACCACAGCAGCGCGATTTTGGCGGCAGCGCTCGACACCCTCACGGCTCCCTACAGGCTCTGGTCCTCCCAGGGCTCCATGATGCACTTTGCTGACTCCCTCACCTTCTCTGGGAGGAAGGTGAGGGCAGCTTCCAGCTGTGCTTGCAGCTGTTCTGCACACCCCCAAGTGCCAGGGGCACGTTCCAGACTCTGTCACCGACTCCAGGTCGTGGCTGCGTGGGCGGCTCTTCCCTTCCCGGCCTTATCCGGCTCCTCGCTCCCCGACACCCTGAGTGCCCACCAGCAGGACGTGCCCTGGAAGCTTCTGTCCTCGTGGAGGGAGCAAAAGGTCAGCTGCTGTTTTGCTCAGTCTGTTGTGCTACGAGGAATTTGCCAGGAGAAAGCCACCAGGTAAATCAGCATTTGAACTGCAGGGATTCCTCACTGGAGGCATCCACACTCCCTCCGTTCGGAGAGACAGCTGAAGGGAGGAGCGCTCTAGTGACTCAGTGCTACTAATTTTAGAGCAAAAAAGCTAAAAAGCAGCTGGGGCAGTGATGGTTTCAGGCTGGAAAACCCTGGATTTCCTTTGCAGCAGCTGCCCGGGCCAGCCCAGGTCCCCCCTGCACAGCTGTGAGAGCCCTGAGCAGATGCTCCAGCAGTTCCTCCACACCCAGTTCCCAGGAGCCTTCAGGTGGGTACGGGCAGGGGCTGGCTGGTTTAGAACAGGGAACAGTTGAGGGAGCTCTGGGTAACTTTATTCACCTCCTCACAGCACATCCCACGTGCTCCAGCAGCCCTGTGACACCCGGCCTCCCTTCCCCCAGTTCTTCTCTCCTCTCCTGACCAGACGAGGCTTCCTCCCGGACAAAGCTCAGGGCTCTTCCTCAGGAGGTAACAAACGCCCCTTCAACTCTGCAACAGAGAGATCAGGGCCTAACAGATGTAAAAATTATTATTAACAAGCTAACCCAGTGTGTGGAGTGTTGGAGGGCACAACTTGTGAGTGTGGAGCAGCCGAGTTCAAATAAGGCTTGTGAAGCAGCAGAGGGCAGGGACAGACTGAGGTGGGCGTTTAAGCCCTGCTCTGTGTGTGTGACCCTGCAGGTGTGCAGAGCATTCCCGTGCTGGCAGCCCTGCAGAGCTCCCCCGTGCTGCACTCGCTGCTCTCGGGGCTGTGCCGGGAGCTGCGGGCGCCCCACGTGCGGCGCTGGAGCAGCTTCTTCGCGGCCGGCGTGGAACACGACGACTTCCAGGAGGCCCTGGAGGAGCTCAAGACCCTGTCCCAGTGCTATGAGGCAGGATTTGGAGCATCTGAGGATGAAGGAGACTCGGATTAACCCACCTGAATTGTTGGGGGAAGGGAGAGTGGCTTTAAGATCGCTCCCGAAATAAAGGGAATGGTTACGGGAACGGCACAGCTGCTGCTCTCTTCTCATTTCACCAGAAATCTTCTTACTTCTGGCCTGAGTTCTCCAGCTACTCAACAGTTGTGTTGCAAAGGAGGAAAGCTGCTTTTTTGGGGGGTTGATTTTATACATTTTGGTTGGGTTTTTTTGACTGTGCAAACTAGATTTTGCTCTGCCTGTTCAAATAAACCCGCACGATAAATAGAGAATTCAGACTGTAACTATCTCACATACAAGCTCCAGAGAAGGGGCTTGACCTAGGGAGGAGTTACATCACCATTTACCCTCCTAATTGGTGCTTTTTATCAACTATGCTAATTTCCTTAAAACCTATAAAACGTACTCACCCCTGGTGGGGGGGTGAGCTTTTGTGGACATCTTTCCATAACTTCTCCTGAAGGCCTTCAAATAAAGATCCCCTTTTATATCACCTTCTCACTAAAATCATCTCGAGTTTCATTTCCAGGTTGGTAAAAAAGGCAACAGTTTGTTCCACGTGAAAACTGACATTTTAGAGTACAATATTTACAGAGTCTGGTCAGAGAATTGGCTGGGCCCAACCTTCACCCCCGAGGCCAGGTCAGTGTCCACAAGTTCTGTTATTTCACTGCTGAAGCTCCCCAGGGAGGTTCTAGAGAATGTTCTCATCTTCCTTCCTGCCTTTGGTTTGGTACAGGCTGGAAGTGCAGCAGGAAATTGAACAAAAAAATAAAAAATAAAAGGAAGGTGCTGTCTCAAGTACCTGTGCAAACAATTTTTCCACAGCACCTGTCTAGCAGCAAACTGGCAAAAAAAAAAAAAGCCCTCTTCTGGTGCAGTCAGTAGTTTTGTCACCTCAGTCATCAGGTTCTTCCTCAGAAAGCAGAAGATCTTTATCTGACAGCTGGTCTGTGTTACTGGTGCTGGTGGCATCCTCCTCATCTTCAGAGCTCCCATCACAGGACGTGTGGAACAGCCTCATCAGTTCCCTGAACCTGTGGGACACCTGGAGAACAAGAGAAATCCAGGGTGACAAGTGACCTAAGAGGTGTCACGGAACTGGAATTTAAGATTATGAAGTTCGGGGTGTTTTGTAACAAAATCAACGCCACGAGGGTGTTTCATACAAGATTCAGTCATAAAGGAAGAGAAATGGAAGAGCACTGGGTTGTTGTTTTCTCTGGAAGAATAGTTACATTCTCCAGGTAAAATCTGGCAGTTTGGGAAGATTCAGAGACAAGATTGTTTATACAGAAGCAGGAGGCTGAAGACCTGAGCCACTGAAACAACTCCAGTACCAAATGTGCAGCTCAAATATCAATGGCAACCCTGTCAGAAGGACCAGGGCACACGGGATTTTTGGCACCACTAACACAGAGCAGAGTTTGGTTTGGATTTTTTTTTATTTGCAACTGAGATGACTTTGCATCAAACTGAAGTTTGGGAGACTGGTGTGACAGCAGCCCCACCCTCCCAGCCCTGGAGCAGGCAGCTCTCCCACACCACCCCTCACCTCACTCGCTGTCTTGTTGCCCAGTTTCTGGGAGATGGCATGGAAGGTGTCCAGGTGGGCTCCCTTCTCCTGGCAGGTGGTGAGGATGACTCTGTCAGCCTCCCTGCAAAACAAACCCCTGTGAAAGCCTGAAACCAGTGACACACCCAAGCACTCCCAGCCCTGTTCCCAGTTCAGCAACCCCTGAGCAAAAGCTCCTTCCTTTACCCCTCCTGCCACCCTCAATCCCAGGACCCATCTCTAAGCAGAACTCCTTTAGCCTGGTTTTAAGCTTTTTGAAGGAGAAAAAAAAGATTCTTTCCCAGCCCAAAGTTCTCCAATAACAGCCCTGCCAGGAGCAGCCAGTTCTGCTCAGGGGGCCAAACTGATGGGCTGAGGAACGTTCAAAGGGAGGGGGCAGAAAACGGGGAGGCAAAATTAAAAAGACCCAGTAAGAGCTGGAAGCAAACAGCGAAGGCAGAAAGCTGCAGGAGGTCAGGCAGAGGTACCTGGTCCAGAGCACAACCTTCTCCCCAGTGGAGCTGACTTTGCTGTTCTTGGCACACACGGTGGCCTCCGTCACCCGCTGCTGCTGCTGCTCCTCCTCCCTCTGCCCCGGGGAGGCCGTGCCCACTCTGGCCTCCAGCTGCTCAGGCTGCTGATGCACCTGGAAGCTGCTGTTTGCATTTGACCTCGGCCTGCCCTGGGGAGAATCTCCAGTGCAGCAGCCTCTGTTCTCTGTCTCCACACTGCAGCGAGCTGGGGGCCCCGAGCTGCAGCTCTCACCCGCTGCTGGTTTGCTGCTCATCGTGATCCAGCCCTGCTTTGCCTCAGCTCTTCCTTCCAGGGGCAAAGGTGGTCCCTCGAGTTCTCTGCCAGCTCCTTCTGAAGCAAGAGCAGAGCCCCTGGGCTGCTCTGCTGAAGCAGAGTGAAGCCCCTCAGTCTGACACGGGCTCTGTGCACGGGAGGGTCGAGGTCCCAGGGTCCCTTTTGCTGCAGCAGAGAGCAGCAGGTCCCTGCTCGGCCCCAGGGAAGCCTCTGCAATCCCTCCAGGCTGCTTTAGTCCCTCAGTGCAAGGGCAGTCTTTGGTTTCTTGAGGTAGTTTTAGAGCAGCTTTGTGTAGCTGTGCCCATCTGGGGCCAGTGGCAGCAGAGTCCCTGTCCTTGGCAGTGTCCACACCTGCACTGGCACCTTCTGGAGCCTGGGCATCAGCAGGGGCAGGTTTTTCACAAGATCCAGGTGTGCTGGAGGCCACCCTTCCTTCCAGGTGAGATCCTGATAAGAAAGCCAAACAAGGTCAGAGAAGCTGTAAGGAAAAACTCCTGGAGGCTTCGTCCCCTGACTTTTAAAGAGATTTTTATTTACAGGGCCTAATGCTGCACTTGAGAACGGTTTGGGAGCAGCTTTGTGATTCCACCTGCACTTTTACCCATCTGTACTTCAAAGAAGAAAATCTGCAGCCCATTTTCTTCATCCCCTGTGGGTTGCTACAACCAACTGCTGTGTGAAGTGATGAAGATTTAAAAAGTGCATTGCCCAGAGCGAAACTCTCCAGGGAGACAGCCACTGCTGCTCTTGGCACCCTGGTTACAAACCCAGACACATTTAAACTCCTGTATTTAACTGTGTGTTGTCCCCAACAGCAGCACAACCTGAGCCCTGGCTCCAGGGAGGAGGAAGAGATCCCCCTCAGGTTGTTTATCCTGCCATAATTGTGTTTCTCCTTGTCTGTACCCGACTGGAGGAAAAACAAGCACCAGAGATTGTTGAAAGGCAGATTAGAGAGTTGCTGTGCTAAAATGGAAACTGGAAAAGAACCAGTACCATGGGCTGGGGACTGGAGCAGGATCCTGGCAAGAGAAGCTTAAATGGAATAATCATTGTGAAAAAAAGGGCAGAATATTCTCTAGGCAGGAAAGGTCTTGTTGAAGGGAATGCTGGACAGGTATGGAGCATCCAGAGAGGAGGAACAAGAGAAAAAAAAAGTGAAAAGATGACAATTAGAAGTTCTCATTATACTCAAAAAACGTGCACAAGAAAGTCCTGAACCTCTGCCCATTTGTGTGGAGAGGATTCTACACCTGTCTGTAGAAGACAAAAGTTCACACACCTGGAGACAGAGAGTCCACTCTCCTAGAGACAGGTTTTGTTCTGCCCTGGACATCCTCCCCCTCATCTCTGCTCTCCAGGCTTTCTTCTCCAGGTTCCTTTGACATTCCAGGATCCTTCCCTTCTGGCTGGGGACTTGACTCTCGCTGAGCAAGGCTGGCAGGCAGCTCTTGAGAATCTTTGCTTTTGTAAAATTTGCTTTCACACACCTGCAAACCAACCCACAGGGCACAATCACACACGTGTGGTCTGTCCATCCCAACCACACCTCAGCCATAATAATTACTATTATTATGAACAAGCATGGATCTTTTCACACAGTGGCCTTATNCTGGCAGGCAGCTCTTGAGAATCTTTGCTTTTGTAAAATTTGCTTTCACACACCTGCAAACCAACCCACAGGGCACAATCACACACGTGTGGTCTGTCCATCCCAACCACACCTCAGCCATAATAATAATTATTATTAGGAACAGGCATGGATCTTTTCACATAGTGGCCTTATTCTTAAATAAAACTTACTCTTAACCCAAAAGCACATCAAAAATGACATCATTTAGCAAAAAGCAAGGAGGGGGCAGTAGAAAGCGAGGAGCAGAGAGATGGGAGAAGGGCAGGTAGGTGCAGTCAGAGCTCCAGACAGGGAGGCACCCCCGGGCACCTTTGATTCCCTTCCTCACCCCTTTATTTGGGAGACACGAGGCCCAAGGATGATCACAGCAGGGAGGACCTTGGCAGGACTCCAGGTCCCCCCCCTGAGCACTCCAGGCCTCTCCACTGACCTTACTGCTACAATGGCTGCAGCTCCTCCTTTTGCTTTTCTTTAGCTTGAGCTCGCTACTCCCTTCATGGCAGGAACATGAACATTCCTTCATCCCATCCACCCACTCGACCTCCTGGAAACAGACATACTCCAGCTGACAGACAGACAACACCCCAGCTGACAGACATGCAGGGAACAGGGGGGACACGGGGGGTCCAACACCCGCAGAGAACTGAAGTGATGATGGCAAGCAAAGCACAACAGAAAACGTCCCCATCCCATTTCTGCCACCTTGGTGAGGTTGTTGCCACGCCTCTCAGGAAGACAGTTTATCCCCATGCATTTGCTCAGAGGTGAGAAATACAAGGGAGACACCCCGGGCCCACCTTGTCGTGGTGTTGGCCTCCAATCTCTTTCCGCTTCTTGTTTCTGGTGGCTCCGTGAATCTTGGGTGGCTCGTCCTCCTCTTCCACATCTGGCAGAGACACCTCTTCAAACCCATCAAACTGCAGCAAAACAAAACACCCCAGCTGGTCTCAGGTGATCAAATTTTGTTTTCCCCAGAAAACAAAAATCCCGTTCAAAAATTTGAAGAGTTTGCTTCAGTCCACCAGCAGCTCTCCCACCCCACTGCTTCCCTCTCTCTGGAACTGCACCCTCTAATCGAGCTCTTCCAGTTCAAACATGTTTCTGATCTCTGCTTTTATCGTTTCTGGTTTTAGGGAAAAGATTGCTCCACCTCATATTCCTTCTCTTCTGTCCAGTTGATCTCCTCGAAATCTCCCATGCGGCTGGCTGAGGGCCGCAGGTGATCAAAGAAAACTGAGAACTCATCCTGCAGGTGGTCATGTCCCTTCAACAGCTGCCACATCTGGGTCTTCAGCTGGAAGAGAAAAACCCAGGGAAAATGAGTCTCATTCCACATCACCTCACTGTCCTCCCTCAGAGCAAGGGGAGCCACCACAGCGTGTCACAGCTCCAGGATGGAAGTTGGTGCTTGCATGGCAAAAACTTCCTGGATATTCTGAGGTCATTCCACACTCAGCTAGCAAATTAACCTGGAAATATTCCTGCAGAATTCCAGGCAGACTCTGTAGATTACACTGCTGCAAGGTGATAAAGACAGGGTGGAGGTGGGGGCGAGGAAATGCACAGAGCATCAACTGTGCAGCCCCTTGGAGAGGCACTTCCAACTCCCCTTGAATCCAAGGCCAGGTTGGATGGGGCTTGGAGAAACCTGGGCTAGTGGGAGGTGTCCCTGCCCGTGGCAGGGGGTGGAATGAGATGGGCTTTAAGGTCCTTCCCAACCCAAATCGTTTTGAATGAATTTGAGCTGTACCCTCCAAAGGGACAATGTGCTGGGCCAACTCCAGTGGTCCCCAGGACAGGGACAGGCCATCAGGCTGGCTGACTGCACTCAGGCTGGGAGAAAAGGGGTCCCTGGTTACCTCAGCAATCTCCTGGGGCAGGCAGTCTGCACAGCTCTGCAGGACTTTGATGATCTTTTGGTGGTGGGCAGGGTTTTCAGCAAAGCAGATCTCCAGCTGCCTGAGGAACTTGCGGCTCTTTTCAAAGGCTTGCTGCTCCTCAAACTGGCCAAAAGAAAAAGATTCACCCTCATGCTCAAGCACATATTCCCCAAGCATCTCGAAATGACTTAAACAAGCTGGAAAATTCCCGTCCTGGTCTTTTGTTTTTCCATTGTTTTGATGCCCTTCACAAAACCGGGAAGAGGCAGAGAAACGCCACTCCGTATAATCAATACTTACATGAGCTATAAAGTTTGGCTTTGCACCCTAAGACAGGGAAATCCAGAAAGAATGGAACAGGTGAAACCCTCTATCCTACAAAGTGGAAGGCAGATTCGGAGATTTGCTGTATCTGCACACTGTCTCTGCAGTCAGAGGTGATGCAAGACACCTTTCGCTCCCACAAGATTTTATGTTTAAAATCTACCCCCCCTCTCCTTTCACTCCACCTACCAGCCCACACTCCAAAGCTTGCTCTGGCAAAAGAAAGGCAGCAAAATCTGTGAGCAGCTGTGGCCAGTCGTGCAGCAGTTTCTGCAGGGTGGCATAGAGATCCACGGCCGTCCGTTTGTCCGTGCTGATCTCAAACTCGTAGATGACGCGCAGGAAGTCCTCGTACTTCCCCGGGATGTGCTGCAGGGTCTCACGGACCTGGGGGAGCAACGGGGCTTGGTAACATCCAGGAGGAAAAAGAAGTTGATCACAGATTATCTCGTGATGGAAGGGATGTTAAAGATCAGCTCGTTCCAAGTGCATCCCAGGCTGCTCCAAGCTCTGGACACTCCCAGGGATCCAGGGTGCTTCCCTGGGTACCCTGTGCCAGGGCTTCCCCACCCTCCCAGGGAGGAATTTCTCCCCTAAATTCTTTTAATTGAGTAATCTTTGATCTCTTCTGCTCTGAATCTACACAGTGCTTTGCGATTTTGTCCAAGTCTCTTCCAAAAGATCAAGCTAAAGTGCTCATGAGAGGAGGGATCCCAATGCAGACTGTGAAGTTCAGGAATTCAGAACTGGACTGAGAGCAGCAGCTGAGCACCCCCAGCCCCTGACTCCTTCACTCCCAGCTCCCCCACTCAGGACAGGGGAGGGAGGAGGAAGAGCAAAAGCAGGAAAAACTCTCAGCTCAAGAAAAGGACACTTTGGGAAGCGAAGCACCACACTTGGGGCGTAGGAAGAAATAACTCCACCCCAGCCAGAGCAGTGCTCCCAGTCAGAAACAGCAGTTCTGTGGCTCAGCTCCGTGTCAGAGCCCCAGCTCTCCCCTGTGCCTGTTCCTGGGCTGCCTTACCCTGGTCAGGTAGGCCTGGGCAAAGGCCAGGTCCTTCTGCTCCCGCAGGGGATCCCTCTCCAGGATGTCCTCATCATACAACAGCAGCAGCTTGGAGGTGTCTTTGCTGGCCCGAGCCCGGCCCCGCTTGTTCCTGGTCCTGTGGGAGCTCCTGCTCTTCCCAGGGGCTTTCAGGTTTTCTCCTGTGGAGGAGCACAAGGTCAGCTGGCGGCAGAGGAGCCCCACGGCTCTGCCAGGACAATATTCCAACAGAAAAGCAGCTTTCAGAGTCAGTGATAGGTTCTGTCTGTGCTCCCTGCAAGTGGAGGAGAAATACACTTCCCATGAGTCAAGCTGGCCAAAATCCTAAATTTGCTGTTTGTTTCCACAGCATCTGAGAGGAAAAAAATCTCTGGGTGACCACAGCCACGGTTCCATCCCAGCTTTTCTTGGAATTAAAAAATCCTGCCACCAGGGCAGAACAACCATGAGAGGAACAGAGACACAACACGAGCCTCAGAGCTGGCTGTTAACTCTGCAAATTTTAGTTTATTATTTACATAATAGTTAAAATCACAGATAAATACCTGGTGTCACACAACAGGCAATGAAACAGGGTACTAAGAGGGGTTACATCCACATTTTTGTGGCTTCAGGAATCTGCTGATCTAATAGGCTGAGGTCCTCTCCTCTAAGTTCACTGCTCAAGTTCATTCACCACTTGCTGGACTGTGTTTCATTTCCTTTTCTCCAACATGATCTTGTCAGACAAAATTCAACTTGGCAAAGATTTGACTATTTAATATTGCTCTTCTACAGGTATGAGGTATTAGCTGACACAAACCATAAATCTGTCTGCAAATTTTTGAGGCACCAAAGACCCTCACAGGCAACAGAGCTGTGACTGGGTCCCGACTTTGTGTTTCCAGCTGGAAAGCACCACTTGGCTCAGACACATCTGTGAAATTAAACCCAGACAGGACCCCACTGATTTGTTCTCCCTGCAGAAAGCAGCTGTACTTCCCCACTCCCTGTGTCCAAAAAAAAAAACCCTAAAGAACTCACCTGCTGTCATCCAAAACTCCCCACAGCACTCACCTGCTGGCATCCTGTGGGCTTCCACCTGTGGGGAAGCTGCCTTGGCCATGGTGAAGGCAGATTTAGGCTCCTCTGATGTATCTCCACACGCTTCATCATCTTTCTGTAAACTCTCTATTCCTTCCCCTTCTTCCTCCTCCTCTTCTTCAGGCTCAGAGTTCTCTTCCTGGGAATTCTCTTCTTCAGAATCTCCTTCTTGGCTCAAACGTCTCTCTGTTGCAAGCCAAGTGAGTTTTTCCATTGTCTCCTTAGAAAGCAATTAATAACAAGAAATCACTTTGTTTTATTTTATTGTTTGGTTTGATATCACTCAGCAACTTCCTCACTGCATCAAGACTCCAACAGCCAATTTCACAGATCAGCACCTGCCCAACTAAAGGATTCTGCTAAGGAACAGAATTCAAACCCCTCCAGAGCTGCCTAAAATTGTATAGTACAAAATTAAATTTCAGCATCTGCCATTCAGCAGACTAAGCCTTAAGTTAGAAGGGATTCCTTAATGATCATCTCAGCTCTTAAAAGCTTGCTGGAATTGTGACCTAGAAATTAATTTTTACTTAAAGTACTTCTCAGAGAGCAGCCTCACTGAGGAGTCCTTGCAGCTCAGCAGAGTTTAAATCTGCATATTTGCAATGTATTCCCTCAACCTGGGCTTAAAAACCTGCCCAGGAAAACATGGTGTCCAATTTCCCTGTGACCAGCACAAGGCCAGGCTGTCACCTTCCCCCTGGGATCGGCCCTCACTCCACAGGGTATTTCAGGATACCCACAGTTGCTTTTAAGGGTTTTAAAAGTTTTGCCTTTACCTGCAGTTCTGGCACTGACAGAACAGACTCTTCCGAGGCTGATGACATCTCCTCATCCTCATCCTGTGTAAAATCATCAAAGTCATCTTCTTCCTCTTCTTCTTGCCCTTCCCTCTCTCCTGCAGCCTCGGGGCCGGCCGGTGTCCCCACAGACTGACCATCAATGCTGGACGAGTCCTCCGGTCTTCCTGGGGGGCTGCTGAACTCTGCCTCCCCCTCTGCCGGGTAAGGGAGGTCCTTTGGGGAGTCACTGCTGCCTGGTGGCCCAGCAGCCCCCCCTGCCTCCCCCTGCTGCTCCCCCTGGGGAGGGGACGGCAGAGCCGGCGGCTCCTCCTCTCCCTTCTCCTCACAGGGCTCCTTCTTGGCGTCATCCCCACAGGAACACGCAGCCTCCATGTTCAGCTCCTGGCCAAGGCCCAGCATGAACTCCTCCTTCCCTTCAGCACAAAGAAGATCGCTCTTCTGTGCCAGGTTGGCTTCTTTGGGAGCGTCACTTGCACCTTCGGACTCGATTTTCCCCGACTCATCGGGATCTTCTAAGTGAGGCAAGAGGTCCACGGGCAACGGCTCTGACGTGTTCCCATCTCCCTGTCCCACCGCCCAGCTGCAGCAGTCACCCTTGCTGCCCTTGTCCTGAGTGCCCTCCTGGGAGGTGGCAGGGTTTGTCCCACACTCCTCCCGGGGGGACACGGCGGAGCAGGGAACGAAGGGCTCTGCCTTGGCCTCCGCTGCGGGAAAGGCAGCGGGAGCAGGGACCAGGGTCAGCTGCTCCTCCCCTTCACCCACAGCAGGTGCAGACAGACCAACAGGGTTGGGAGACACAATCAGTGACGGGATGGAGGAGGTCACCAGAGGCTGGTTTAAGGGACACGGGAACGTGGATGGATTCACCAGCAGGGTTGTGACCGGAATGGCCTGAGTGCCTCGGCCCACCGCCGTGTTGAGGGGCTGGATCATGTTGCAGCCATTGCCAATGTTAACCACCTTCACTGTGGTGGCAGGGACAGTCAGGATGACGGGGGAGGGCTGGATCAGAGGGGGAGGTTTTAGCAGCGGGGCAGATCTCGTCCCTTTTTTCCTCTGGCAGCTCTTACGCGCGCAAGGTTTGCGCGGTTTCGTCCCAGCCAAGGGCGGCAGCATCAGCTTGGGCTGGAAAGTCACGGGCTCTGAGGACACCAGAGCTGGTGGGACAGCAGCTGGGAAGGCCTGTCTGGAGTCTGGATGGGCACTGGGAAGCACGTTCTGGAATTCCAAGCCATCCCCACCTCCCACCACTGCTGGAACGTTCAGGGGCTGCACGCCCGGCATGACCTGTGCCGGCTGAATGGGCCAAGGGACCTGGACCTTGCTGGGGGGAGCCTCTGACTGGGAGAGCTTCACAGCCTTCTGGATGCTGACAGGGCTGGAGCTGGGCTGCAGAGACAGACTGGGGCGGATCAGGACGGGCTTCAGAGCTGATGACTTCTGCCTCCTCCAGGGCCTCCTGGAGAAACGGTTGCCCAAAGGCTTCAGGGTCAGCACGAGCCCCTTGGGCATCAGCAGAGGGTATTTGTCATCACTTTCCCTGTCTGAAGTTTCCTTTTGTGTCCCCAAAAAGGCAGATTCTGCATCGGGTGAAGCCGGCGTGTCCTTGGCATCTTCTGCCAGCTGCTTCAACTCCCCCTGGATGGAGGGCAAGCTTGCCTGAAGGGAACAAGAATTCATTGGGATTTGTTATTTACAGGCTATCCCTGTATTCCTGCCTTCACACAGCAGCACAGAAGGCAACAGACAGCTCCTGCTTCTTCTACAAGCGGGTTTTATTTCCTTTATACTGCTGCATATTACTTAGTAGCACTTTAAATTCGTGACTGGCACTGCAAAGCCTTTAGGAGGCTCTGAGATCCTGAGAAAACCAAGACTGAGCTCCTTTATTAAAGGTTGCTTTAGTAAACACAGGATTTTGTGGGGAGGAAACTTCCCTGTGTAACAGGGGCTGATCAAGAGGACTGTATTTATGGCACCTGAGTCCAGCTGTTCCCTTGGGCACAGGCCCCCCTTGCAGACTCACAGGTGTGGTCTCCGTGCCTCCCAAGAAAAAGCCCACAAGGAAAACCCACAGGAAAACCCACCAGAAATGAACCAAACAACAACTCCTTCTCCCCCCAGCCTTGGGTGGAGAAATCCCTGGGGGATTTCTGCAGAGCAGCAGAAAATACCTTTAACCAGAAGGGCAGGCGATGCTCCTCCCTCTCCACGGGTGCCTTCCACTCGTGGGGCTGGATTTCCTCACAGCACTTCACCAGCACAGGCAGCTGCTTTGTCTTTTTGTAGGACTGTAGGGACAGGGGACAAAGCCAGACAAGGTGACTCTGGTCAGCTCACCTGTGCCCAGGTACTGCTGGGATGAAGGAGGATTGGGCTCTGTGAAAGTGTTCATGTGAATAAAGCAATTTTTAAAATAAGATTCTACCCACAGAAACATTAAAAATCAATAGCCAAGGCAGAAGAGGAGCTCACTGCCATCCTGGCTGCTCTCACAGAGGTTCAGGCAGATGTGCAGGTGTTGTTTTATGTTTTTGGTTCTTACTCTCTCCTCAGCAGTTCCCAGTAGCTCACGGGACAGGATTATTGCCCAGCTGGCTGCAAACAGCATTTTTCTTTAAGTCTTGCTACTCAAAAGGTCACCTGTATAATTTTTTTTAGGATTACTGAGTTGTACCAGGACTATCTGGGCTCTAAAGAATCAAAACAGTAATCTAAGCACTTGCCAAGTCCAGGGGCCTAAGGTAAATAAAAGGAATAAACAAATCCTCACTGCTAACAAAAAGATGACATTTTATTTTAAGGAAGTGGCAGCACAAAGAGGCCCTTGGAACACACAGAGCAGCTCTGCCCTGCTGGAACAAACCCCCTTACCCTGATGATGTTGTCAGGGGCTCGGTTCATGTTGAGGTTCTTGATCCTCACTGTCAGCTGGTGGGCAGTTTTGGTGGGCAGGAGGTATTTGCTGATCAAAGGCTTCGGGAACTCTGTCCCTTCAAAATGTTTCAGCCCTAAAGCCAACAAGCTGGACAGGGAAAGAGGGAAGGGAGGAGGTTAAGAAACCTCTCAGGGAGCTGCTGGCACGTGGTACAGTTCTCTCCAAGGACTGCACCCCAGAAATTCTCCTTCACAAAACAAACGCCATCTCCACACATTTTGTACAACGATTGAAGCACCTACTTGTCCTCTGCCTTGGTGAAGATGATCTTGTCCTGGTGAGAGTTTGCTCTCAAGGAACAGATTGGCAGCAGCTCTGGGTACATGAAGACTTTCCTTGTTGCCAAAATCCAGGCCACCTGCTTTGGCAAACACGAGACCTCATTTGCTGTGAAAAGAATTAACAGGGAAGGACAGTTGTGTACGTGGATGAATGTTTCTCACAACTCACTCCTTGAAAACTCCTTGTTTCTTTTACTCCTTTCACTGCAAAATAAATAGACTTTCTTCCTCTTTTTAGAATTTGCAGATTTCCTTGTTTTTCCCCCCTAAGTTTACATCAGCAAAAGGTAAAATTCTTTCCTCCATCTTTTCTTTTGCTCTGCAGCAAGGCAAAGGCCAAGTGGCCACTCTGAGCCCCCCAGAGCATTGGGCACAGCCCAGGAGGGGACACAGGCCCAGGGGGGACACAGGGGCAGCAGCTGCAGCTGCTCCTGTGGCTGCTCCACCATCCAAAGGCTGGAAGGAACCAGAGCCTGGGGCTGAGCTGGGAGGGAACTGGTCTGACTGGGAGCAGCTGGGAGGGTGGGGGGTCCAGCAGGGCCCTGTTGGGTCACTGTGAAGGGGCCTCAGTCCCTGCAGTGACAATCTGGGGGACTCCAGAGCTGCTCCAGGAGGGTCAAACTTGGAATTTCCCCTTTAACTCTCCCTGCCAATGCT
Source organism: Sinosuthora webbiana (assembly GCA_013397395.1). Classification (NCBI taxonomy): domain Eukaryota; kingdom Metazoa; phylum Chordata; class Aves; order Passeriformes; family Sylviidae; genus Sinosuthora; species Sinosuthora webbiana. The sequence goes on along the minus strand of VXBN01008738.1, from coordinate 153,551 downwards.
TTCCCCACCCTGTGCCCTCAACTCACCATTCTTCTTCGCAGCTTTCCGAGGGCTCCAGTCCACTGGGACCTGGGCATGGAAGTCCTCGATGAGCTGCAGGGCCCCCTGTAAGTTGCAGGGCTGGAACATGGTCTGGAACTTGGGGTTGAGGGGCACCCGGAGCAGGGTGGAGCTGTGGGCAAAGCTCCCCAGCTCGCTCTGCAAAGTCAGGCACAGGAACACATCAGAGAGAGCCCTTCAAGGGCAAGGCAGAGGACAAACGGACATAACGCCACAAAATTGCCTTTAAAAGTCTTAATTTGGGGCATTACAAATCCAGGGATAGAGGATTTGCTGTGAGGGTGGGGAGGCCCTGGCACAGGGTGCACAGAGGACTGTGGATTCCCCATCCCTGGAAGTGTCCCAGGCCAGCTTGGATGGGGTTTGGAGCAGCCTGGGACGGTGGAAGTTGTCCCTGCCCGTGGCAGGGGTGGCACTGAGTGACCTTTAAGGTCCCTGCCCACCCAAACCATTCTGACATCCCGTGACTTTTATTTTTTTTAATCCCTGCCCTTTCCAGAACCTGAGTTCTCAGTTTAATGGGATCCATTGAATAAATTAATCTCTCTAAGTATGCCCAGGGATCAGCAATAGTTTGAATTCGTGGATCTCTGATTTCAGGCATTCCTTACCAGAAACATCTGGGTGGTGCTGGCTTCTGAACTTAGATCAGGGTTGAAACTTGCCAGGAGGTGGATTTGAGTCAGAAGCTGAACATGCTTGAGGAATAAAATCAACACAAATTGTTTATCAGAAATCCAAGAAACTGGAAAGTCCAAAAGCACAAGAAATATCTCCTGAGCACAGCAAAAATCTCTGCAAATAAAAATCTGGTAAGCAATAGAAAACTGAGGGGAAACTTTAATATCCACTGGCACAAAGTTTATTACACAAACTTTGAACACAACATCTGTTGAAGTCTTGGGGCAGTTTCCCAGTTTTTGTGCCAAAGTCTCATCATGACCAACACAGAAACTGTTTGTTTTTTTTCCTACATAAATACATAACTATTTATTTAGCAACAACGACTTCAGCTCTCAGAACTGCCCCTTTCTGAATTTCTACACAGTTTTATGTGGTGGCAGGAGTTAAAAAAAAAAAGAATCCAAACTAGATCAAGAATAATATTCTTACACAGCAATAAAGAAGTTGGTGAAAACAGAGTCTGGACAGAACGCAGCCAGCCAAGGCAACATCTCACAGGAGAAGAGATGCCAAGAAACGAGCTCTCCTTCACTCAATTCCAACTGTCTTTCCATGTGAAATCAGGCATGGGAACACCACCTAATAAAGCTCCAATTCCCATGGAGCTTTTCCAATCAATCCCTTGAGGGAAGCCAAGCCCTGCTGTGCCCTTGGCTTTCCCTGCCCCTCGCTGTGCTCAGCAAACACCCCTCAGATCAGACCATCTCTAACACTGATTACCTGCTGCATCTGCTGCTGGAGCCTCTTTCTTTGTGCACTGTCCAGAACAAGGCTCTGGAGGGGCTTCTCATTTGGGGGTTTTGATTTTTCACTCTCTTGGGATGCTTTGATTGAGGATTTTCTCATTCTCAGCTGCTCCAGTTGCTCCTTCACTGTCCGGTGCTGCTTGTTCAGCAAATTGGCCAGAGGCTCCTCAAATCTGTAGGAAACCAGGCAGAGCAGAATGGAATAAATGTATGATTTAGTAATGATTTGTGTTTACTTTGAACATTTTACTCTGTGTTTGGTTTGCACAGTTCAGGGATGGCCATCCCCATACTACTCAACAATAACTCCAGCTTGAAAAACCCGAGTTATTTACACATAAAAGTCTTTCAGTGCACCCCAGCACTGCTGTATTTTGGGATACAACACTTCAGCTGCTTATTCCAGGGACACTGAAAAGCCTTTTCCACCTTTCCCAACCATCTGTGCCCCACTCACCTGTTCAGGTGCTCTCCCCAGCACGCAGCATCTAAACCAATCCAGAATGTATCACCTAATCTTTAATTTTTACATAAATTTTATCATAAAAACATCAGCAAGGGCTGAACCCAAGGTATTGCCAGTGGCATTTGATCACCTGGAAGGCCTCCAGAAAGACCCCACACTGCCTCAAATCCTGCTACTTTGTTAAAAAATTGATCAGTTATTCCCCAGCCTTATGCTGAGAACTCTGCCAGAGATCCTACAGTAAGAGCTACTCCTGCAGCAGAAAAGAGGATGCACGTGTCACCATCCTTTCAGAAACAGTTCCAACTTTATTCATTATTTCATTCTATTTATTTTACCTACACCAGTTAATACCCTAATTTCTGCTGGTGATCAGCTTCCCTTCTGTGACAGGCCTGAGGTCAGTTATAGGTTTGTTCCATGATGCTCCTAATGCAAGGTTTCATAAAAAACAAAAATAAATCCAGCAAATAGATATTTTTGCCTTTAAGAATCCTGTATACAGATAAAACCAGGGAAGAAACAACTGGGAGGAGTGAAGAAAAAATAATAAAACCACCCATTATCAAAGCCAAATGCACACAAATGAGAGAGAGCATAAAGCTGCCTGGATTTCAGTTTGTAGCTGGTTTTAGAGCTGCTGCACTCCCCTCTGGCACTGCTCAGCCCAGAGAGAGCACCCAGAGACTCCAGCCTTCACTTTAGCTCCTTTCCCAAACAGACACAGCTTCACCTTGAGCTGATCTGCCCCATAAACAAGGAGACACTGCTCATCCTACTGCTCCTCCTTAACCAGAGAGTGTAGCTGCTGAAACCCAGTGGAATTATTAGCTTGAGAGAAATCACAGAATCGTGGAATGGTTTGGGTTGGAGGGATCTTAGAGATCATCTCATCCCAACCCTGCCATGGGCAGGGACACCTCCCACCGTCCCAGGGTGCTCCAAGCTCTGTCCAACCTGGACATTTTCAGGCATGGAGCTGTTTTAGTTCCTTTCCTCTTCCAGCTGCTGCTATGTATAAACCAAAAAGTGACAACCCAACGTCCAGACTTCACAGATGTGTCATTCCTAGGCCTCAGCTATCTCAGGCGGTCGTTTTCCTTGGAAAAGCCAACACACATCCATGCTTAATTAAAGTTTAATTAAGTTTAATTAAAAGAGAAGGTGACACACTCGGACAAAACAGCTCCTTAAGCATCTCCTGCCACTGCAGCAATGTCAGGGCAGCAAGGGAACCCTGACCTCCCCTTAGCAATAAAAAGGGGAAGAAGATTATCATTTTCTGCCATGGTGTTGCATCACCACAGCCATCAGCACGGTGCAGAGCACAAGCAGGAGCAGTGGCTGCCACTGAGGTTGGGACAATCTTTGCACAGGTGTTTTAGAGCTTTGATCCCACAAACAGCAGATCCAGGGTCTCTGCCCATTTCCTGGATGAACCACCCAACCTTTGCCACCTCCTGCTCCACTGAGCAGTGCCAGTGACAGTTTTACATGGACAGATGGTGAGAGGACATGGGAATGGTTTTTAATTAGTTAGCAATAAAAAGGGGAAGAAGATTTGGGAAGAAATTCTTCCCTGTGAGGGTGGGGAGGCCCTGGCACAGGGTGCCCAGAGAAGCTGTGGCTGCCCCTGGATCCCTAAAAGTGTCCAAGGCCAGGTTGGACAGGGCTTGGAGCAGCCTGGGACAGTGGAAGGTGTCCCTGCCCATGGCAGGGGTGGAATGGGATGAGCTTTAAGTTCCCATCCAACCCAAACCATTCCATGATTCTCCATGGAGCACAGAAGTTGAAGAAGCAGCAACAGAATCCCCCACTGCAGATCCTGCCTTGCTGGGGCACATTCACATATCTCTGTTTTCAGCTGAGATACAGAACAGCACCAACCTTTGCAGGCACTCCTGCTCTTTCTGTCACTTTTTTTCCCTCGTTTTTAATTTTCAGATCCATCACAATCAGTGAAGTCAATGGTGGAAAACAGCAGAAAAAGGATCAATTCAATTGTCCAATCCCATGAAGAAAAATGGCTCAGGGCTTTCACAACAGTGGCCTGAGCTGTTAAGACAATCTCTGTCTTTGGTGGCTTTTCCTCAGAAGAGATCATAAAAAAACGCTCCTACCTGAGGGCCTGTGGGGTGTTAAAATTTGGCCGAGACTCCGTAACAACATCTTCATCTTCTGGCCCTTCATCTTCCATGTTGGAGAAGCCCATCTCGTCCTGGAACTGGCAGCAAACATGGAGCAAGTCAGGGGGAGAAAGCTCCAGGAATGGATTTACCTTTGGCTAATTAAGCTCAGGATGATCTGCTCAGCACACACCTTCCCCACAGGACAACCCTGCAGACCTTCCCTACAGGAAAACCCTGCAGATATTCCTTACAGGACAACCCTGCAGACCTTCCCTACAAGAAATCCCTGCAGATATTCCTTACAGGACAACCCTGCAGACCTTCCCTACAAGAAAACCCTGCAGATATTCCTTACAGGACAACCCTGCAGACCTTCCCTACAAGAAAACCCTGCAGATGTTCCTTCCTGAGCCTAAAAACAACCCAGTTATGGCAAAGCCCTTGGCACACACCCAGCACTGAGCGTTCCCAGAGCCACCCCATCAGATCCCACGTCACATCTGACAGCTCCATTCTTCAGTGCTGCACTCAGTTTATCACTTACTGTCTCAAACAGCTCCTCCATCAGCTCATTCACTTCCTTTTCTGCAAGTGAAATTTAAAAAGAATTACGAAGGTTCCTTTTCCAAGAAACACTCAGCAATCCTGTCATAATATCAACCCAATTAAGGGATTTCTCTCACAAAGGGAAATCCTCTTCTTGCAAACAAAGGACCAAAAAAAGAAATAATTCCTGATAATTCCTTTTTTAATGCTGGGCCCAAAAAAAAACTTGACCTGAGAGTGTTTGGATTCTAAAATATCACATAAAACTCGTCTTCATTATTGAATTTAAAGTTATGTTAATCTGCAATAAGACCTAAAGCAAGCGTGGCTTGTTGCAAAGATGGAAAGTGATATGTTTATAAAACTAAGCTGAAGACTGTGAGAACTTCAAAATTTAATGAAATTCAATCACAAGGCAAGCATTCAAGTCTGAACTTCCAGGATGTATTATCACCTAATTTCAGGTTTTACTGTCACCTAAATATTTTTCTATAATTTTCTGCACCTGAGCACAGCAGCTCTGCCCAGATCCTTCCATGTACTCCCAGACAGCCAAAAGCTGGTCAAACCAGCATGCAGATCTTTACTTAATATCCCACACTGCAAAAATCCTTCCAACAAAACACTTTTCCCTGTGAATAACTACTGCCAGCAAGACAGGAGGGGCGAATTCCTGGGGAACTTACTTGTGATTCTCACAGCACGGTCATTCCTGAAGTCTTCTGTGTCTGGTTCATCCAGATCTTCCAGGAAGTTGTACTCAGGGTCATCATCATCATCAGCTTCATCTACAAAGAAGCAGGTTTTGAGCTGTCATCACCCTGGCCCAGCACCAAGCAGCTGCCAGGAGCAGCAGCTCTTTGTTCCCTGCCTGACCTGTGGCAAAGAGGGCTGGAATTACTGCTGGAAATGAGCTGTACTTCTTTTATGGGAGCAATATCAAACCCATCCCTCCTTTTGAGCTGTTAGGACCCTGACCTACAACCATCCCCATTCTGAAAAAGCTGGCTTGATATACTGGGAGCTGAGTTTCAGCTAAATTTAGAAAGAGTCAAGTAGGGTAATTTCAGTTTGTGTTTTATATTCCATTTGCACAACTGTAAGCAACCAGTAAATACAGGGAAAAAAAAAAAAGGAAGCCGGGCCCCAGAGCTTGTTCCTGTTTTTTCTCAAAAAGAAAAGAACTGTTTCCACCCCAAAAAACTGTGCCCCAAGCAAGTACAGCACGCTGGGATTCAGGTGGATCAACGGTGAGCATCAGGGGTTAAACCCACCACTTCCCTTTGTGGCTGCCAGTTCCTGTGTGCTGGTGAGTAAATATTTACAAGTGAGACACCTGAAGTTCAAAAACTCTCCCAAAGGGCCACGGGGAAGATGAGGAAAGCTGATTGCAAGACTCGTGCACGGGGTTGAAAAATTAAAGGTCAGAGGCAAGAATATTGTGTATAAATAAAAATAAAGCTTCAGGCTTTCAACATACAATCGTGGAATGGTTTGGGTGGGATGGAACCTTGGAACACAAGCCCTGTGAGGAACGACTGAGGGAGCTGGGGTTGTTCAGCCTGGAGAAAAGGAGACTCAGAGCTGACTTTATCAGCCTTTATCACCTTCCTGAAAGGTGGCTCTGCTCAGGTGGGGTTGGTCTCTTTCTCCAGGCAGCAACTGCCAGAACGAGAGGACAGCCTCAAGCTGTGCCAAGGGAGATACAGATTGAAGAGTAGGAAAAAGTTTTTTAAGGAAAGAGTGATGAAGTACTGGAATGGTCTGCCCAGGGAAGTGGAGTCACCATCCCTGGATGTGTTTAAAAAAAGACTGGAGGTGGCACGGGGTGCCACGGTTCAGGTGAGATGTTAGGGCATGGGTTGGCCCCCATGATCTTGAAGGTCTCTTCCAACCTAGTGACTCTGTGGTTCTGTAATAATCACCTAGTTATTCTCCCTGCCATGGCAGAGACACCTTCCACTGTCCCAGGCTGCTCCAAGCCCTGTCCAACCTGCCTTGGGCACTTCCAGGGATCCAGGGGCAGCCACAGCTTCTCTGGGCACCCTGTGCCAGGGCCTGCCCACCCTCACAGGGAGGAATTTCTTCCAAATACCTCATCTAAACCTCCTCCCTGTCAGGATGAAGCCATTCTCCCTCATCATGTCGCTCCATCCCTTGGGAATTGTCTCTCCCCATGTTCCTAGCAGTTCCTTCAGGTCCTGGAAGGACACCCCAAAGCCTTCTCTTCTCCAGGCTCAACATTCCCAATTCCCTCAGCCTTTCCTCCCTGCAGAGCTGCTCCATCCCTCTGATCATCCTGGCTCCTCCTCTGGACTGACTCCAGCAGCTCCAGGCCCTTCCTGTGCTGCGCCCCAGGGCTGGAGGCAGCTCTGCAGGTGGGGTTCTCACCTGAGCAGCGCAGAGGGGCAGAATTCCCCCCCCTGGGATCAACCCAGGGCTCAGGGAAGGCTCTGAGCTCACGTGCAGCCTCCCAGGGCCGCTCCTCCTGCTCATCCCCAACCTGGCTCTGCTTCAACACCAACACCCTGAAGGCTTAAACCACAGAACCCTCAACCCCCAGCGACCTCCACATCCACCAGGTACCTTCATTCTCCACATCATCGTTCATGAGCCCCCCGAGCCACCTCTTCCACTCCTCGTCGTCGGCCGTGTTGGGGTCGTACATGTCGGGGGTGATGTCGGGCGCGCGCAGCTCGGCCTCCAGCTGCCCCAGGGGCACGTCCTTGAGCGGCCGCTTGGAGCGCGTCCTGAAGGCGATCAGGCTGTCCTCCAGGGGCTGAGGGGACAAAAAAAAGCCTTCCTGGGGTTTTTCAAGCAAAGCCCAACCCCCCCCAGAAATATTCGGTTTGCTGCGGCAGAGGAATGGTTTTTAGTTCTGTAGGGTGAGGAAGCTGAGCTCGCGCTGCTCTCCACATCCAGCTGGTGTTTTTAATAAATACACATATAACTGTATTATTGCTCATTTGTCAGCTCTTATCTGCCACCCAGGAAGCAGTTTGCACTATTTGATTCTTTCATTCATGTTTTACTCTGACATTAATGTAGAGCAGCAGCCCAGCTCTGTCTCTGCACCTCAGCTTTGCCCAGGAACACAGAGCAGCAAAGCTTTTCCCAGTATTAAAACGGGACACTGGGTCTCTTTGAGAACCAAATTCCTCAGCTGTTAACAGTAAAAATTGTGCCTGCAAAACGTAACTAAGCCAACAGGACAATTTTCAAAAGGAAAACTATTTTCATTAGTTATGTAAATGCTGCAGAGTTACGTTTAACAGCTGAAACAACAGCAGCCAGAGACTTAGGAGCATTAACAGTGTCATTACAAGAAACTAAAAGTCTGTGTCACTAATAATATTTTTAGCAGCTGCCTCTGAATGCCCTGCACAGTATGGAGATTCAATTTCACAGAATCAAAGACCCATGGAATGGTTTGGATGGGAAGGCACCTTAAAGATCATGTTGTTACAACCCCCTGCCACGGGCAGGGACACCTTCCACCAGCTCAGGCTGTTCAGAGCTCCACTGATTGTTTGAATTTACAGGAGGAGAACAGAATGCAATAAAAGGAGGAGCAGAGAACACCAGAAAGTCCCAGAAAAAACCCAGAAAGTCCCCTCCTCTCTAAGAAATTTTAACCAGCAAGCCCAGCACAGTACCTGGTAGGAGTCCATGCAGACAGGGCTCGAGGCCAGCTCCTCATCCACGGCGTGCAGCTTCTCCATGAAGGTGCTGTCTTTGGTTTGCTTGGGTTTGGGAGGTGGTGGGGGTCCCATGGGAACCACTTCAGCACTGATGTGTCTAACAGGTGTTGTGACCTTCTCCACCTAATTAAAAAGGCCTCTGTGTTAAAAAGGTTTTATTCAGAACAGGAATTGTCAAGGACAGAGTAAATCTCTTTTTCTGCTCGACCACAAATGGGAGAAATTTCACAGAAGGACACGGATTTTTCCTGTTACACTCACTTTGGTTTTCAGAAAAGTACAAAGAAATACACAAAGATTTGCTGGAAAGGAGACATTTGGAAGATCTGAGTATCAGTTTCAACATCACCAGAGCTGATAAACCTGAACACCAATTACTGTGGCAGAATCCTCCCAGAAACAAACTCATGGTGAGTAGAATGTGGAAATATCAGTATAATATTGCTGGGTTTGGTCCCAGGGGCTTTCTGATTCTTGTTTGCTGATCCTTGGCCTGTATCACACTGCACCTTATCACTCCCTCTGACTGTGCACAGCCACACAAACACCTTTATGCTTTTACCAAACTCACTTTCTCCTCCTAAGCCAAGCACAGGGAGCCACTCTCCTCCACTCCTCAGAAATGATCAGAAAAACAATCATTATCTAAGGAACTGACAACTGTTTCCATTCCCAGAGCTTCATTTTAGACTCAGCCCTTCGTGCAAGGAAACGTGGGCAGTGGGACCCTAAAGCCACCCAGCAGCTGGAATGTCCCCACAGCTTTAGGAATTGACTTTTTTGGGGGGTTTGGAAGAATAAATTAGGAACAACGACTCCAGCTTTACCTCACAGAGTGTCCCTCCCTCCTCGTCAGAGGAGCGCCTTGTCCTGGACCTCTTGGCTCCGCGAGGAGAAGAAGCCGTGCTCTCCACGTCGCTCTCCAGCAAGCTCTGCAGGGCAGGAGATGCTCTCAAACCATCATGCCACAATCAATAACTGCTCAAAACAACATTCCAAAGACTCTCATTCAGCCAAATGAATAGCAGAGCGTTGAAGAATGATTACTGGAAGGTCCTGGATGACTTACAAGTGTCCGTGTGTTAAAATAAAGAGCGTTCTCCTGCCTCAGACACGGAGCTCTGTGCTGAACACACAGACCTCTGCACAAGCTGCATTTACCTCTTCTGCAGTCTCATCCTCATCTTCATCATCAGGCTGGTATTCTTCATCAGAGGAATCATCTTCCTCCAGGGGAATGTCCACGAACTGAGGCGGCTGCACACAAGAGAAAGAGGGTGACCACTGTTAACAGGCAGGAGGAGGAGCTGCACTCTAAGGATGCACAGTCAGAGCAAATATTTCAAACTGAGGAAACACTGAGGCTCAGAAATCCTGAAGAAACCGAAGGAATAAATTACTAAAAGACTGGCAAAGGAAAGCAAGTGGTTTGAGAAGGTGCAAGAACAGGCACAAATGATTTAGTATTTATATGATGGAAACTGCAGGAGGTCAGAGATGGTTTCAGTACACGAGTCTGCTCCAGCCTTCCAAAAGATCTCTGCCTCAGCAGGAAGCCTCCAGGTAATGTCTCCCCTTTCCCAGCAAGAACTCACTTACCTTCATCTCGTTTGCCTTCTTAATTGGAGAAATATTCCATGTTGGAATCACCTAGGGACAGCAGAAACACTTGGGCTGTGTCACACAGGCAGGGTCAATCTCATCCATCTGAGGAGCCCCTGAGCTTGTGACCTGGATCTCCACAGTGGCCAAGCAACAACAGAGCTCAAACAAAAGCCTTCAAACCTCCCAAGGGATCTCCAGGAAACGATTTCAGGACAATGCCCACTGGGAATTCACTGCCCTTCCCAAGCCTGACCTGGCTCTGTGCTGCTCAGCTCAAATTAATCCTTTTTTTTTTTTTAAACACTGTCTTAACTGATTCTTTTCATTTCAAGACTCAAACCACATTTAGGCTTCTCTTAGAGGGTCACACAACCAAAACCACTCATGGAACAACGGGACAGGCTGAGTTGGAAAGGACCCACAAGGATCATGGGTCCAACCCCTGGCCCTGCACAGACCCCCCAACCACAGAGACACCCCACCCTGTGCTGGCAGTGCTGTCCAAAGGCTCCTGGAGCTCTGGCAGCCTCTGGGGGAAGAACCTTTTCCTGATCTCCAGCCTCAACCCCCCCTGACACAGCTGCAGCTGTTCCCTGGGGTCCTGTCACTGTCACAAAGAGCAGAAGTTGGAGCTGCCCCTAAAGGGAAAGGGGAAGGTGCAACAGGAAAAGCAGATGATTTACTCACCCCTCCTTTCTCCACAACTTCCTTCAGTTTGGAACGAGTCATTTTGGGCTCCTGAGAGTTTAAAACAAGACAAGACCAACAAATTCAGTCCTTTCCTTAATGACAGATTTTCCCCAGCAAGTCTTTACCTCGAAGCCTTTCTCTTTTTTAAAATTCATTACCTTTAAATTCACTACCTCTAAAATTACCTTTCAGACATCACCACAGTGACCTCAAAAATAACTCCTCATATTTCTGTTTCCTAATTTACACTCAGAAACTACTCACTTCATCCAGGTGGCAACTCTGATAACGAAATCTAATTATTATAACAGGAAAGTTAATTTATTTGCCCTACCTCTTCTCCCCACATCCCTTTATGGCCCAGCAAGGCAAAGTGGGGAAGGTTTTGTGCATTTGGAGCAACTGATAAAACCAACTGAGCAAGCTTTTTACTCACAAACAAAGGAATGTCTTCTGTCTCACTGATGGCTGCTTTCATCATGGCCACCACGTGCTCATTGGTGATCACTTCCTAAAGGAACACACAAAACCAGGATGTTTTTTAAAGAGAAACAGACAATATTAACAAGTGTTAGGATAAACTGCCTGGGAATATGATGGGGAAATACTCAATAGGCTTTGTAATAACACTGTAGCAAAAAGGATTGCTCAGAAATCAGGCAGTAAAATTCAAAGCAGCGCAGCAGTGATGAAAACATTTGCACTACATTTCCTGTGAACGCTCCCCCAGAATAAACTCCCAGCAAAGAGAAAGAAAAAAAAAAAACAGTCAAAACAAAAGCCCACACCAGTTTCCCTGATATCAGTAATCAGTCATGTCATGTAATCAGTAAAATGTGCTGATCCCAGTCACGGGAGAAATGCTGCTGTGAAGCTGCAACAGAAAACCCACATCTCGATTAAACTTCAATCTTTAAGCACCCACAGGCTCCCAAAACAAGGGTGCAAATCTCTGGAGAAAGTGTGGAATAATATCCAGTCTTTAAAACATTGTGCTACTGCATTCCAGCAAACATTTAACACACTTAGGAGAAACAGGAAAAGGCAGGAGAGACACAGTACCCCAGCCTGAATTTTCTGAATGCCTCCACAAGGCTCCAGGTGACTGAGGAAATCTCCAGCCCTCCCACAGCAGCACGTGAGAGGGAAAGGAATTAACTGGGGGCACTTGCACAGGAATCCACTGGTGAATCTGCCTGAAAGAACCATGGCTGTCCCCAGGTTGTTTGCCACAGGGATGGCAAAAAGGGAAAAATATCTGAGATGACCTGGATTTGAACAATTCTAGCTGCAGGGGGAAACAAAAGGTACGATTTCTGATTCTGTGGGAAAATAAATATTATTTCTCGCCAGATCACACTTTGGGATGAACTGAAAAGACTCAACAGGGGTGCAGAGTGAGAGATTCACCCCAAAGCTGTGACAGCACAAATATTCTTCTGGCAGCTCCCCTCTAACTGAGAGCTGTGTGATGGACATTAACTAAAAGTGATGCATTTCTGTCAGCACCACTAGAAGCCCACAAGAAATTTATGATGAAACAGCTCATCCAAAAAAAAATGGAAAACAGAGTTCACAGCCTGCACCTGCTCACGTGGGCCCAGAAGGATCATTTTAGCTCAGTTATTCCTGCTGTTGCTGCTCAGGAAAAGCAAAACAGGAGCCACTGTAAACGTGGGGGAGTTGGGATTTGCAAAGCAGGGCCCAGGTGAGTGGCACGGACACCACGAGATCCAACCCCATAATGTCACAGATGTTAACCCACGGCACATCCCCACAGATTTACTCACAGGATCCCCTCTCTATTCATTAGCAGAGCTCAGGAGGTGGGTTCTGACCAGGAATCAGGAACCCAGGAGGCACCACCAGCCCCCCACACTCACGTGCAGGATGTTCCTCACGTTGACCACGGTCAGGTTGTGCTGTTTGGCTCCGTCCTCCAGGGCTCGATCCAGGGACTCGTCCAGTTTGATGTCGCAGGACAAGGAGCCCTCTTCTCCTCCCAGGCCCTTCCCTTCTCTTTTCCTCTTGGTCGCCTTCCTCCTCCTCTTCCTCCTCTCAGCATCCTCCCCGTCCTGCCCCTCTGAAAAGCAGCAGAAACGGGATCTTGAAGCCTCGGTTGCTTCGCATGCAGCACGTTGGGAGAGGATGGGTTTGGAAATAAACACAAGCCAGGATTCTGCAGCTACTGAGACAGCAAAGCTTCCATCAGCTGATGGGGAAACCACCCAAACAGAAAGAGCCATGAGGGCTAGAAAGCCTTTTGAGTGATGGATTCAAGTTCTGCAGGACCTGACATGGAGGACACAGAGCTGCCACCTCCTCCAGAATGATTTACAGAATGGTCTCAGCTGCCTTTTTACACCTTTAACAGTGCTGCAAAACTCCAGGTACCACACAGCAAGAACAGGTTACAGCTTCCAGGACTTAAAAAAGTGTTTTCCTGCTTTGCTGACTCAGAGAAAGAAAAGAATCATCATTTTCTCTGAAGCAGAGCAGTGATTTTCAGCAGGCAAAAATTGCAGAGATCAACTCCAGCAAGTTCCACGGCGACACCTGGACTTTACTGAGACACTGAATTCTGGAGCACGAAATGGAAACTTTAAAACAAAAAAAAACCCTGCACCTACACAGCCCCCAACATCTTCACAATTCCAGAGCTTGCTGTATCATTCCCAACATTCACCCAGCAGAATAAACAGCCCCAAATCCAGATTTTCCCCATCGCTCTGCCCCGGGATCACTCACCAGCTCTGGAGTTCTTCGGTGGCTTCATCGTGGTGGGATTTCTGGCAGGCACCTGCAGGGAGCTCCTCCCTGGAGACTCTGGCACTGCTCCAGGGTTTTCACTTGGATAGGGATCCCGCTGAGAGCTCACTTCTACCTCTGTGTACAGCTTAGGGATTTTCCCTGCAAACACAACAACACCCAGCTGTAGCCAGACACAGGGACACGCAGAGCAAAGGTAACCAAAGTCTGTGCTACACACCTAACCCTAACAAATTGATCTTCCATTCACTTTCCCATTCAAACACATCAAACCAACTGCACAAATGTAACTGAGCCACGGGCGTGATGCAGCTGCACAGGGCAGCAGCAGCTCTATCCTGCTGGAAACAGGCACAGAGATCCCATTCCAGCTCTTTCAGCCCGGCTCCCTCGCTATCAGCTGGGCACAGCCACACTCAAACCCGCCCCTGTCACATGAACCAACTGCCAGAACCTGGTGATTTGTTCAAAATGTGGTTGTAGTCCCTGTTGTACAAATGCAGCTGCCACAGGAGGGGCAGGCACAGCCAGGGGGGCATTCCCAGCTGGAACAGTTCAGCTGGCTGCCCCCTCAGGATGCATTTTCCCAGCCGTGGGCCAATGAACCCACACGGCTGCAGGGGTGGCTAAAAACCCTTCAAACATTTCCCCTCCTGTTCTGGGCAGACCCAGAGGTTCCACAGCCTAGAGAACAACTGGGAACTGTCTGGCTCCACCTCCTTCCTTGACACAAACTCAGCTTTCACTCAAATCAGGGAGCTCATCAGAGAACCAGAGACAACAACCCTCACTGAGAAACACAAAATCCATCAAGCCTGAATGACCACAGAGGGTCACATCTGGTGCCACCGCCCTGCTCAGACAGGGACGTCCCAGAGCACAGGATTGTGGCCAGGTGGGTCTGGCAGATCCAAGGAGGCTCCACAGCCTCTCTGGGCTCTGCTCAGGGCTGCCACTGCCCAGGGCACAAGTTGTGCCTCCTGTGCAGGGGCAGTTCCTGCCCTCAGTCCCTGCCCGTGGCTCTGGTGCCATTGCTGGGCCTGGAGCAGAGCCTGGGCCTGCTCTGCCCCTCCCTGCACACAGGGACAGCCAGGGACAGCCAGGGACAGCCAGGGACAGCCAGGGACAGCCAGGGACAGCCAGGGACAGCCAGGGACAGCCAGGGACAGCCAGGGACAGCCAGGGACAGCCAGGGACAGCCAGGGACAGCCAGGGACAGCCAGGGCGCAGGGCCCCTCTCAGCTGGGGCTCCTCTCCAGGCTGAACAGCCCCAGCTCCCTCAGCCTTTCCTTGCAAGAGAGATGCTCCAGTGCCCTCATCTCCGCCCTCACGGGGGCTAAGGAAGGCCGGAGTGTCCCTTTCCCACACAGCCACAGCCCGGTTTGGGCGGGCAGGACCTTACAGCCCATCCAGCCCCCCTGGCACGGCACCTTCCACTATCCCCCGGTGCTCCAAGCCCCGTCCAGCTTGGCCCTGGGCACTGCCAGGGATGAGAAAACATCGGGAAAGCCCTCATTTTCATTCTAATCTACAACACTTCCTAGAGGGGGGAAAAAAAATTTCCAAAGCAAAATAAACACCACCAAATCCCAGGGCCCAAAGCAGCCACCCCCGCCGGCACCTTCCGCCGCCGCCGCCGCCGGGCTGCCGGGGCCCGCCGGGAGCTCCTGCCCGGGCCCCGGGGCCGCTCTGCCGGGGGCTTTCCTCCCGCCCTTCGGCGACGCCTCCCCGGGCCCCCTCCCCGCGGGCCTGCCGGAGCCATCGGCAGCGCCGGTGCCGGCGGAGCCTCCGGGCAGCTCCGCGTCCTCCCCAGCACGCTCCCTGGGGCTGGGCGGCCCCGCCGCCGCTCTGCGCTTCTTGCAGGGCAGCATCTTGAGCGCCAGCGCCATGGCGGGGCCGCTCCGGGGCCGCTCCGGGGCTCGGCGGGCCCCGCTCGGGCCGCCCGGTCCCGCTCCCCGCGCAGGAAGCGGAAGCGCCCGCGGCTCGCC
>VXBN01008738.1:111054-123060 GCA_013397395.1 Sinosuthora webbiana | reverse complement strand
TCTGGATGTTGGGAAGAAATCCCTCCCTGTGAGGGTGGGGAGGCCCTGGCACAGGGTGCCCAGAGAAGCTGTGGCTGCCCCTGCACCCCTGGAAGTGCCCAAGACCAGGCTGGGCAGGGCTTGGAGCAGCCTGGGACAGTTTATGGTGTCCCTGCCCATGGCAGAAGGTGGAACAGGATGAGCTTTAAGGTCCCTCCCAGCTCAGCCCATTCCATAATTCCATGATAACACTTTCCACTTAAGCCTTAGCCCATCCCAGAACATCCAGTAACCCACACAGCATTATCATTTGCTATCATTTGGTATCATTTAGCATGAACAGATACCATTAAGTTGAATCTAAGTGGGAAGAAAGGACATTATTACATGGGCAGAAAAAGAAGCGATTCGATTCCAGGGTTTGTAACTCCGAAGCATTCCTGGCCCCTTGGTCAAAGCTGAATTCTCCAGGAATGTTTTTCTCCATCCCGCCCCGTGCAAGACGCAGCAGTTTTCCCCCCTCAAGCGCTGGGATTTGGCTTCTGGGGTTTGTTTTTCTGCAGCTGCCCATCAACACCACCCAGAACAACATTGCTCGGCACGAAGCCACGGCTTTAGAAAAGGCCAAACAGCCCCGGGCTGGGTTTCCCCAGCAACAGATTCCAGCCTTAAGCCGCTCTCTGCTCTCCTCCCGAGCTCCCCCGAGCAGCAAAAAACCGACTTCCAGAGCTGCTTCAGGTGTCTCAGAGCGAGCTTCAGGTCTCATCTGTGGGGACCTGGGAGGTTTCAGCCCAGGTTTTACAGAGAGGTGGGTGATGACCCTGGAAAAGGAATGTGGCCAGTGCAGCATTCCTTGGCACTGGGCGGTGAGGATCACAGAGCGATGGTTTGGGGTTGGAAGGGACCTTAAAAATCACCCAGTCCCACTCCCTGCTCTGGGCAGGAACATCTCCCACTGTCCCAGGTTGCTCCAAACCCCATCCAACCCGGCCCTGGACACTTGCAGGGGTTGGAGCAGCACCAGCTGTTCTGGGATGTCACAATGTCCCCTGCTCTGCTCTGCCTTGGAGCGCCTCGTTTGCCTCCTCCAACGCCCCCAGAGTTAACACTAAAATCTGACTCTCTCCAGCTCTACCTGGGCCAAAGGAAAAACCAAAACAGGCTCACCAGGGACAGGCTCAGCTGTTCCAGTCACACTGGGGACACAGGCACTGGAACACACACGTGTGTTGAGCTTGGCCAGAGTTCTGCTCTGGAGATTTGATGCCAACCTTTAGCTCACCAGCGGCAGCCACAGAAGGTGCTGAAGACACAAAATTACCAGAAACCAGCGGGATTCTGCAGGTGATGAATGACCCACAGGACTCAGGGCTGAGATAATCAGGGTGACCTAAATTCAGCCTTCCAGAACCTCAAGGAGCCCACAAAAAAAAAAAAAAGAAAAAAAAATGGAGAGGGCCTGGAGGGACAGGACAAAGGGGAATGGCTTGGAACTGACAGAGGGGAGGGTTAGATGGGTAATGGGAGGGAATTCCACCCTGTGAGGGTGGGGACACCCTGGCACAGGGTGCCCAGAGAAGCTGTGGCTGCCCCTGGAAGTGCCCAAGGCCAGGCTGGACAGGGTTTGGAGCAGCCCTGGGACAGTGGAAGGTGTCCCTGCCCATGGCAGGGGGTGGCACTGGGTGGGATTTCAGGCCCCTTCCCACCCAAACCATTCCGGGATTCTTGTGCAGGCATTCAAATTCGATGCCCAATCAAACACAGAGGTTTATTTAAGACAGATATTTCCCCTTCATTTCCATGTTCTCTGCACCATGACTGATCAGGGTGCTCCATCCCTTTCAGTGATTTTTCAGGGCAAAAACCAGAGTTATTGAGCTGTTGGCTGAAACTATCCATCCGAAGTGCACAGTCACCGATTATCTTCTACTTATTGTGCAAAACGTGAAAGGGAATCTCTCTTCATCCTTCTCTGCTTGACTCCTGCATCCAGCACTTACACGCCTTTAAAAACCGGCGGGTTTCAGGTTCTTACCCCATTCAGCGGGAACAGAAACAAAAGGATTTGCATCATAAAAAAGGAGAAAAAAAAAAGAAAAAGAAAAAAAGCGCGAACAGAATGGGCTCGACAACCCATGAAAAGAGAAATGGTTTTGTGGAGAGCATGGAAGCTCAGCCCCGACTCTCTTCCCACCTTCCCTGGCTCCGCCACTGAAAACCAGCGGGATTTTGCTCCGCGCTTTTGGCACAATCGGGTCTTCTCCTCCTCCAGCTCAGCTCCCGCCTTATCTAATTCCCCGCAGGATCGCGTTGCCAGGGCGATGTGAGTCACCGCCGATGGCAGCGCTGCCTCGGGCTCCGCCGGCATCTCCTTCGGGCGGGAGGCGCGGGAAGCTCCGCGTCCTTTCGGAGCTGCCCCGAGGCTCCCTCGGTCCCTTTTCTCGCCCTCATTGAGATGCGACAGCTGGATGTGGGTCCTGAACGAGCCATTCCAGCGGGAGGATGGCGGGGCCCCCGCGGAGGCTCCGTTGTTGTGGGGAATTGGAAAGGTTCCAGAAAGTAAAGGCAAGAAAGACCCTCCGGAGCCCGTGGGGCTGCGCAGGGATTCCTGTGAGGAGCACAGGGGAGAAAAGGGGGATCGGGGGGGACCTTGTGGCTCTGCACAACTCCCTGACAGGAGGGGACAGCCGGGGGGGTCGGGCTCTGCTCCCAGGGAACAGGGACAGGAGGAGAGGGAACGGCCTCAGGCTGGGCCAGGGGAGGCTCAGGGTGGACAGCAGCAGGAATTTCCCCATGGAATGGGTGGTCAGGGCTTGGCAGGGGCTGCCCAGGGAGGTTTGGAGTGCCCATCCCTGGGGGTGTCCCAGGAAGGGCTGGAGGTGGCACTGAGAGCTCTGGGCTGGGGACAAGGTGGGGATTGGGGACAGGACGGACTCGATGGGCTGGGAGGGCTGTTCCAACCTCCAGCATTCCGTGGTTCTACAGAGAGTCACCACCTGGAGCTGCTGTGCTGGGACAGAGCCGGGGTGTCTGAGCTCCTGGGTCACTGCCTGACCCGCTGGGAGAGAGTTTATCGGGCCAATTGTAACAGGGCAGGAAGAGAAAAACAGACCAGGAGATAAGTGAAACAGTGGCAGAAAAAACCCAAAAACAAAACAAAACAAACAAACAAACAAACAAAACCCCCACAAAAAACAAAAAAACCCAAACCAAACCAAAACAAAAAAAAACCCAAAAAACCAAAANAAAAACAAAACAAAACAAACAAACAAACAAACAAAAAAACCACACGCAAAAACCCCACAAAACCCAAAAAAAACCCAAACCAAACCAAAACAAAAAAAAACCCAAAAAACCAAAACCAACCCCCCCCCAAAAAAAACCCAAAAAAAACAAAAAAACCCCCCCAAAAAAAAAAACCAAACCAAAAAAGGGGAAAAAAAAAAAAAAAAAACACCAAAAAACAAACAAACAAAAAAAAAAACACAAAAACCCCAAACAAACAAACAAACCAAACCAAAAAAATCCCCAAACCAACGCAAGAAACACACACACACACACACAAAACCCCAAACCCTGAAAAAACCCAAAGCGACCCCCTCAGTGCTGCTCAACTCCTCCAGCTCCTCCCCCAGCACCAACACAAACCCCGCGGTACCACCGAGAGCAGAACAGGAATTCAGCTGCTCCCGGTGACTCATCCCCAAAGGACTCGGCAGCCACGTGGGGACATCCCCTTAGCGCCCAAGGAAAGCAGCCAGCCCTTGGGAAAAAACCAATTAGCAACGCTCCCAAAAATAACCCAGAGCACGAGGAGCCTTGAGAGTCCTTGGAGGCTCGGGGACATCACCACGTTTGGGCTGGGAAGGGGAAGAAGGTGGGAAGTCACCACTTTGTCAGGACACGCCGATTTCAGCCGGGGCAGGGCAAGGGCTGGACCCATCTGAGCCCTGACAAGGATAAAAAAAACCCCAGGCGAAACTAGCTGGGGAATACCCACTTTATGTAACCTCGATTTTTACAAAAAATTAAGGAATGCAACTTTCCAGGCGTGTTTGTGCCTGAGAGAATGTTAATATGGAGACACAAAAGTCCAGAGTTCGGCTCGGAGCTCGTGCGAATCCTTCCCGGTAATGGAGGGGAGAAGCGGCAGCTCAGAAAAGCAAAAATGCACCAAGTGTCTCCCAGGAGGAAGATGTTCCAAGGAGGAACCACAGAGCTGAGATCCACGCACTAAAAATCTCCTCACAGTGCCCAGGGATGTGTCAGCCCCAGCCAGGATGGGTGTTCAGGTCTCTGAAAAGAATCCCAGGCAGCAGGAAAATAAATGAAGGTGATGCCTCATGTCCCAGCACAAAGCCTGAGATGATACTTCCAAGTCATTTTTTTTGTCTGGTAGAACAGAGGAATGTCAGAGCTGGTGGGGGAAAAAAATGTTTGGGAATGGTTGGGGGGGAAAGACTGAATAGGAAAGAGCCCTTACACAAGAGGCACAGCCCAGGGGGGAAATCCCAGCAGTGCCTGTAGAGGATCATCCAATCCCACTGACTGCTCCAGGCACAACCAGCATCTTGGCCACAAACAATCTACAGATATTATTATTTCTTTAAAATAATTTCTGGTATTTTTTTTTGCAGAGAATATCTGTATTTCCAAATAACTCAAACGCCGTGCCCACATGAGGACTCTAGAGGAGAACTATTTCACTTTTTTCCTAATGCTGTCTGCACTTGAATAGATTTAATACAGGAGAGGAAAAAGAAAAACAACTCACTCCAAAACCTAAAGGAAAGAGGGTAAAAGGATGAGAGCAAAGTCATCTTTGAGATGTCCTGACAATATTGGCTTCTCTGGTTCATGCAGATCAGTGACACCCTGTTTGTGCACACACACTGAGCTTTAGGCCACGGAATTCTTTCCTTTTTAATCCCTTCTCAGTCATCCCCAAGGTGATGTTTGCCCTCCTGAGCTTTGGTAATGTTTCAGAGGAGTTGTTTCTGTATTTCTAGGATTTATTCTATGGAATCTTAAGAGGCTGGAAAAGATCTCTGGAGGAGGCTCAGGAGTGATGCAATTGTGGCCTTTCAGGACCTGCAGGAGCTGACAAAAAAAAAACTGGAGAGGGAATATTTTAAAAGGTCTGGAGTGACAGGACAAGGAGAATGGCTTCACACTGACAGAGATTTACTTGGGATATTGGGAAGGAATTGTTCCTGTGAGGGTAGGGAGGGGCTGGGATGGAATTCCCAGAGAAGCTGTGGCTGCCCCTGGATCCTTGGAAGTGTCCAAGGCCAGGCTGGACATTGGAGCAGCCTGGGACAGCGGAAGGTGTCCCTGCCATGCCAGGGGTGGCACTGGATGGGATTTAAGTCCCTTCCCACCCAAACCACGCTGGGAACTCTCTGACCCTCCCAAACCCAACAGCAAAAACCTTGAACAACGACCTCAGGCAGCTCCTCCTGCCCCTCCTTGTAACTGGCCCTTGGAAAATCACCACACAGAGAAAAACAACACAGCTGGACAATGTTCATATTTCAACAATTCAGCACCAGACTCACAGAACTTTCAGGCTTTGCACCGCTTCAATGCCACGAACCAAATCCTTTTTTTCTTCATGCCAAGGGAAGCGTGTCCCAAATTCACCAGCACAAATGAACTCTCCTCCTTCAGCACCCTCAGGCTGAACAACCCCCCAACCACAGACTGACACACCCAACGCAAAGGTTCGTAGTAAAAATTATATATATATATATATTGTGTCAAATAAAACAATTGTTCTGTGTACAAATTCATAGGTGACAAAAAATAAAACTCTTTGAATAACACTGTGTAAAAAAAAAACAAACAAACAAAACAACAACAAAAAAAAAAGTGCTGGCTGCTGTTCTGCTCTACGAGTTCTAGAAGCAACAGGCTCACCAAAGGCATTAGTAAACAGCCTAAACTGCACTGCAGGACTCAGGTAAGGCACAGAACTCAGTCATTTAGGGGTGAAAATGGTCCTGTACAGCGTTCAGCACCTCTGCCAGGCTCCTCCAGCTGTGCTCTGAGAGCTGATGGAGGTTTTAAGGAAAAGCACTGGAAAAATGCATCATCACCGTCAGGCCCCGGCCCTGGAACACCTGACAGACCCAAAAAAACACTTCAGAGCCACTTCTTAGCTCACTCCTCCTCCTCTTCCTCCAGTTTTTGGCCAGGTGGTGTTTTCATCTGAGTTTCAGACAGCTTTTAGTCCAACAATGAGAACATCAGTGAAGGCTGGAGGGGCCGCTCGCACTCAGGAACGTGAGAGAGTCTGAAATTCTGAACAATCTGAATTCTCCTCAGCCTTTTCCAGGCCACTTTTTGATTCTGTCTTGCTGCCAGAGCAGTGTGGCACTGGGAGGAGATGAGAAATGGAAAGCAGTTCAAATGTTCAGCTCATCACAAAGCAAAAGTAAAATGTAGCCCCTGCCACACTTGTCATTTGTTTAAATCTTCCACGAAGAAAATATTCTTCAAACCAACAGGCACAGGATTTCCAGTCCTATCTTAGGTTATAAGGAGGTTTTTTACATATATATAATTTTTTTTTTTCTTCCTGATCTGAGAGGTGATCAGGGAGATCATTTAAGTCTAATCAGTTCTTTCACTCTCACACTGAAGGATTCCAGGCACTTGGTTCAGAGAAACTGCTTCTAACCACGTCTGAGTTACCCAGCTGTGATTTGTCCTGTTGTTAAACAGCAAAATCCAGATCCCAAAACTGCTGTAAAATCAATCAGCTCGAGGGCACAGAGTCCCTCCACGTGTGGAGGATCTGCCTCAGGAGCAAATTGTTCTTTATGAGCATCAGAAAGTGCCCCAGCCCTGCCTGGAGTGCTCAGACTGCACCAGGAGAGCCTCCCCAGGATCAGGGGATGTCAGTTCTGGGCCCAGACCCTCAGGATCAGCCGTTTTCTCTGCAAAACAGTTCCCCAGAGAATGGCTGGGAATGACTGTCAGAGACTCACACTCCCCAAAAATCAACTGCTTCCTTTAGGATGACACAAAACTGACTAAATCAGCCAGTGCCCCATTCCCACCAGGATTTGTAATAAACCAGGAAGCTCCGAGCTGTGGTTTCTCCAGCACATCCCACCCCACGTGCTGTTTGCAGCAGGAAAATCCCACAGGTTCCTGCACTGCTGCCAAGTCACAGCTGCCACAGGAAGCACAGTTTGTGACAAAGGGTGATGGAATTTGGAAGGGGCTGCTCAGGAGGTGGAGGAGTCACTGTCCCTGGAGGTGTTTAAAGGACTGGAGGTGGCACTGAATTCTCTGGTCTGGGGGAGATGGTGGTGCTGGGTCACAGGCTGGACTCGATGATCCCAGAGCTCTTTCCAATTCCCAATGATTCTGTGATTGTTCACATCCCACCTACAGCACTGCTGGTGAACCGATCTCTTGGGTGACCTTGCACACAAGCATCCCACGTCGATTTTCCTGGAAAGAAATCTGTTCCACGAGGGCACAAGAAGTCCAGCCCAGCTCTGCTCGGTGACCTCCAAGGCCACGACACTTTGTGAAAGGCCCGTTCAGCCTCTCACACCGGAGAGCAGCAAAATCCTCCTGTGCAAACAGCCTGGATTCACAGAGGCCGGGTCCAACCCCAGCAATGCTTTTGCACAGTTCAGCTTCCAGGGAGCTGTGACCAAGGACAAACATTCCAAAGTGCGGGAACCCACCGGCCTTGGTGGCCGACACGCGCTGGGGCCCAGTAAAAAAATGACAACAAACAAAAAAGTACAACTGTCACTGGGCCTGAAGTTCTCACGCCCAGAAATCAAGGCAACGTGGTCCTAAAACAAAAAACAACCGGCAGAGTTACTCATTCCCTCACAAAGTCCCCTCAGGCGTCACACATCCCGTCAAGCGTCGTCACCGAGCCGCTTCGGTCACAAAAGGTCACAGCTTTTGTCCTGCTCTGCAGAGGAACCTTCTGTTCAAGTGACAGAATCCTTCTTCCTCCGAAAGGGGGACTTGAGTCTCTTCCAGACGCTGCTTTTGGGCTTGGATTTCCTCTCCATGGCCATGACGGCCTCCTTCTCCTTCCTGCGGATCTCGCGCACCAGCGCGTGGAACACGTCGTCGATGTAGTAGCGGAAGGCGGCCGACGTCTCGAAGAAGGGGCAGTTGAACTCCCGTGCCAAGGCAGAGCCTTCCTCTTTGGACACCTGGAAAACGAGTGCACAGCCCTGGTCAGGGAGGCCAGACCCCGGGAGTTCACTGCTTTGCCTTTCCCTGTTGGTGCTCGCTGTCCCTCTGCACGGACACTCCAAGCCCCGGGACAGATCGTTTGCTCCAAAGGTTTCTCTGCAAACCTGTTCTGCTCTCACTCATCACTTCTCTGGCACTGCAAGAGACTCTTTGGGCATTCACCAGAAACAAACTTAAAGAATATTCTTTTTTTTTTGACCTAAACCTGTCTGACACGAGCAGTCCTCAGCCCTGGTAGTTTGGTGAGTTGGAGAAGCTTCCTTCTCCTTGTCAAAAGCTGTTGTGTTTGTCAAACTACTACCCAGACCCAGGAAAAACCTTTCTAAAGCTTTCCTGCTCCAAGCCCCATCCAACCTGGCCTTGAACACTGCAGGGAAGGGGCAGACACAAATTCTATGGGCAACCTGTGCCAGGGCCTCCCCACCCTCACAGGGAGGAATTTCTTCCCAGTATCCCATGTGACCCTGCCCTCTGGCAGTGGGAAACCATTCCCCCTTGTCCTGGCACTCCAGGCACTTTGAAATAATCTCTCTTCATCTTTCTTGTAGCTCATTCATGTCCTGGAAGGCCACAGTTAGGTCATCCCAAAGCCTTCTCTTCTCCAGGCTCAACAATCCCAATTCCCTCAGCCTTTCCTCCCTGCAGAGCTGCTCCATCCCTCTGACCATCCTGGCTCCTCCTCTGGACTCTCTCCAGCAGCTCCAGGCCCTTCCTGTGCAGAGCCCCCCCACTTTCCTGTGCTGGGGGCTCAGCCCAGGGCATGGGGTGTTCTGGGTGCCAGCACATGTCCAGGGCACCTCCAGCCTCCCATCTACCACCAAATCAAAAATAACAAACAAAGCAAATCCCAGGATCAACTGAAGACTCTGTTTCTGTGACCGCCGCAGGTTTCTCCACCACATTCCTCATGAAACCAGCGCCGCTCTCACCACGGGGACGACGCGACAAAACACCCAGAAAGGGACAAAACCCCCCTCTGGTTTCACTGCCTTTCCCAGCAGGAGCAGCTCCTGGTGGAGGGCTCCCCGTGGCCCCTTACCTGGCGCAGCTGGGTGAGGTCGGACTTGTTGCCCACCAGCACCACGGGCGTGTCGTCGGTGCGGCGCACGCGGTAGATGAGCTGCTTGAACTCGCGCACCTCGTGGAAGCTGCGCCGGTCGGTGATGGAGTAGCAGATGATGAAGCCCTCGCCTGCCCTCATGTACTGGTCCCTCATGGCTGTGAACTCTGCCTAGAAACAGAGAGAGGCTTTTTGGTCCCACAAATGTAATGACTTCCTGGTTTTGTCACCACCTGAGGTCCAAACCCGGCTGTGCCAACACCTGGACGTCAACCCCATACGCCATAAGCCAGGATGTGTTTGGGATCCCCTGGGATCTCCTCTGTTTGGGAGCCCCGAGGCTCCCCTGGCACAGAAACCCCACAGGCAGGTCCTTCACCAGCCCACAGGTGCTGCTGGCTCGCCACAGCTCAAGACAGGCACCATCAGCACCGACACGACGCTCACGGGAAGTGACAGAGCTCAGACCCCCCCAGTGTGAGCCATTCCTTACGCAGGATTTCTGTCCCTGCACCTGGTCATTACAGGCTGCTTCACATGCTCTCAGTTCACCTGTGTGATTACTCACACACCTGTCCCGCCGTGTCCAAAATGTCCAGGTTGGCAGGTTCATCGTCGATGCGGATCCGGATTTTGTAGGCGTCCTCTGTGGATTCCCAGGAAAACAGAAAGATTGGGACGCAAGCACAACACTCATCAGCCATCAGCTCACAAAGGATGTGACACCAGAACCACCCACCCCGGTAGGAGCACTGGACTGCCTCGGTCTGAGCTTTGTTTGAATTAAATGAAGTTAAATTTCCAGTTGTTCTGGTGTGATTTAACATTTCGTGTGCTGCTCCGGAGCCCACGGCCCAGATATTTATTTTGGTTGCCTTGGTGGAAAAAAAAACCAGAGGAACAACATTTTGTTTTTCTCAAAGCCAGAAAAGATTCAAGGGAAGAACTGGTCACCAACAACTGCTGATTTCTTAGGAGACATAATAATACATACCAATAAAATACATGACAAAGGATGTGACAAAATATAATTGTATATGTAAATATAACTATAACTACAAATATTATTTATTATAAGCACCATATAAAAACAATCTGTCTCTAAATATATAAATACACAAATATTCTGTCCCTCTCAGGCAGCACTCCCGCACTTCAAGAACCCCTTCTCAGCAAGAATTTGGCTTTTTTTTCCCCCCACTTTTCCTTCCATTTGGGTAACTGTTGGTTCAGGTTTCTCCTGGAGATGCTGCCAAAGTTCTACAGCACCAGAGTGAGCCTTTGAGCACTTTGATCCCTCTCAGCTTTCTCAAACACAAAGAACAATTCGGCCTGACAAGTGAACGGCAAAGAGCTGATCACAGCACAGAGTGTGGATTTTGTGAATAGACAACTACAACTGGCTGAGGAGCAGTTTCAATCCCTGTCTGTCAACACACAGATACAAGGCATGCCCTGGATGGATGGATGGCAAAACGATCAAAGAGCTGAAACTCAGGATTCACACCCCACTCTCAGACCTCTCAAACCACAGAAACACAGAGAGGTTCAGCTGGGAAGGGACCACAGCAGAGATCACCTGCAGGGCCATCCCAGAGCACAGGATTGTGGCCAGATGGGCCTGGCAGATCCAGGGAGGCTCCACAGCCTCTCTGGGCTCTGCTCAGGGCTGCCACTGCCCAGGGCACAAGTTGTGCCTCCTGTGCAGGGGCAGTTCCTGCCCTCAGTCCCTGCCCGTGGCTCTGGTGCCATTGCTGGGCCTGGAGCAGAGCCTGGGCCTGCTCTGCCCCTCCCTGCACACAGGGACAGCCAGGGACAGCCTGGGACAGCCAGGGACAGCCAGGGACAGCCTGGGACAGCCGGGGACAGCCAGGGACAGCCAGGGACAGCCGGGGCTCAGGGCCCCTCTCAGCTGGGGCTCCTCTCCAGGCTGAACAGCCCCAGCTCCCTCAGCCTTTCCTGGGCAGGGATCTCTCCAGGCCCTTCAGTGTCTTTGTCACCCTGCAGGAGCTCCCTGTCCCTGCTGTGCTGAGGATGCCAGAGCTGGGCACAGCACTGCAGAGGTGCCTCCCAGGGCTGGGCACAGGGGCACGGTCACTCCCTGACCTGCTGGGAATGCTCGGCCTGATGAGAGATCCAAGATCAACCTACAACCAGATTTACAGGTATCTTTGAATTGAATATTTTAAAGCAACGGGCTGTAGCAGCTTGACCTGCCAAAGGGAATGAACGAACGGAAAAGAGAAGTGATTTTCCTCACCAATGGTGGGATCGTGGTCCTCTGGGAAGCGGTGGCTGATGAACTGCATGGTCATGGCTGGAAGCAGAAATCAGGGAACAACTGAGCAGCTCAGCCCACGGCTCCCCTGATCACATCATCACCCCACAGCCAGGGCACAGAACCAAACCCGGGCAGGGCCTGCACCGAGCGCGGGGGCTGCGATCGGCCCAGGGATGCTCCGCCCGTGGCCTCAGGCGGGAAGAGCTCCAGGGACGCGGCCGGAGGCGGAAGGCGACGACCGGGACATCCCGGGAGGGGTCGGGACAGCCCGGCTGGGACACCCCGGGAGGGATCGGGACACCCCGGGAGCGGCGGCCCCGCGCCCAGAACGGGGGTTTGCCCAGGGAACGCGGCTTCCCCGCGGCCGCTGCCGAGCCGAGCCCCCCGCGCCGCCACCGCCGCTGCCCCGGCCCGGCCCGGCCCCCGCGGCCCCGCACTCACCGCTCTT
>VXBN01008738.1:96398-110148 GCA_013397395.1 Sinosuthora webbiana | reverse complement strand
CGGCTCCAAACCTCAGCCGAAACAGCAGCAGGAAGCAGAATATTTATACATTTATTTATAATGAAAGTATGGTTCTAATTATTTACAACACATCGGAAAGCCGAGGTTTTGTACAGGTGATCCGTCCTGGCTGTCCTGGCTGCGGCAGCAACACAGCCCCTTCTCAAAAGCACAGCTCCTGTCCCAAAAGCTGCCCAGTGCCGTGGAGCAGTCCCCGTGTCACTGCTCCGTGCCAGAGTTCTGTCTGCACCAGCCCACCCCACTCAGCCCCTGGTGCAGTTCATGTCCAAAACAGTCCAAAAACTGATTCCCAGGTTCTGCACATGAGGCAGGAGCTGCTGGAGCCAACTGCTGCCCTTGGGGAAACCACCGTGGAACCTTCTGGCTCTGGTGGAATCCAGTGAATGAGGGAAGAGATGAGGGTGAGCTTCTGGAAAAGGAATTGCTGCTGGGTAGGAGCGAGTCTTGGGGTCACCAGAAACAATTCAGTACCAGGGCTACAGTGCCAAGTCCACCTGGGGCAAAGTGGACCTATCCAAAAACCTGAGCATCCCCTCACTCCAACGTTATGTCTAGAATGAGAACTTGTGGGATTGGTAAAATCACATTTCAAACTGAAACCAAGCTGAGTTACAGGAGATGTCTGAAATAAAAACCAAGAGTTTTCGAAATGTGACGCTCAAGTTTTTCACGGCTCCTGGATGTTCCTTCCTTCTGATGAAAGTCCAGAATTGAGGCTGAGTCACCAGCGGATCAGCAGGAGCACTCCAAAAATGCAAATGCAGAGTGAAGTCAGTGTCACTGACTCTTCCCTTTCAGTTAGTTGGGAAAAATGGAAAATATGGCCCAAAAGAGGCTTCCCTGGTTCCTCTTTATAGCACTTCTCCCTCGCACAAGGGACTAGCCCCGTCGGGATGCAATTCCAAATATTCCTTTTTAAAACTGACAAAATACACTGCCAAAAATGAGGTTTTTAAAAAAAACAATGGAGCCCTTCCAAAGGGGGAAATTGGCTTCTGCAAATGTAAAAACAATGCGTCTTTGCCAAGTTCATTCTGGAATATTACATGCATTATTGCTAGAGGGGGGGAAAAAAAACCAGATGAATGAAAAACCCTCGCTCGGTTTTTACGGTGCCATCCAGAACGGCATCTGTTGTTTAGCTCGCTGTTGTGAGGATGGGTACTGGTACCCCAAACTCCAGCCCTGTGAAAAAGTACTTGCGTTTTTATGGCCACCGTGTTCCTCCTCTTCATCTGATGAATCTCCAGCATAGGCCACTAATCCAAAGCCCTTCTCTGCAGTTTTCAACTTCTTGGCTTGATGATCTAGGAGGGGAAAACAAAACAAGCCCCCCCCCACAGCCCAGCCCACAAGAAGGAAAAATAAAAATAAAAACGAAACAGAGATAAAATGCCCCAAAAACGAGTTAATAATAATAATAAAAAAAAAAAGATGTTAATTGCAAATTGTTAGTTGGACACCATTTTGAGGTCACAAGGCCAATGGTCATCCAAGGTCGAAGGCCACACGAAACAGCAGCAGCAACAGCCATGTGATCCATCAGAACCATGTAAGAGAACAGAGAAACAAGAAAGAAACACACAGAAAAGGTAAAGTTAGCAAATGGCTCTCATCGAGGGCAATTTCACCGTTAAAGAGATCAACACGTCAAGAAAAGGAGAAATTTGGTTCAAAAGGAAGCTAACAGGAGAGCAGGGTCTGGGAGCAAGACTGCAGAGGAACTAAGGTTAACCAGGCTTGGGTGATGTCTCTGCAGAGCTGAAAGCACTGAGCTGCCTGCAGAGTTCAACAACTGCATGTCTGACCAAGTTCAAACCCTTGCTGAGCCCTAGGAAAGATAAAATCCTGGCAGCACTTGTGCTGTCTGCAGCCAGAAATGTGAGTGAATCCCCACCTGAGCACAATTCCCCCCACTCTCCCCAGTGCCTCTGAGGCAGCTGCTCACATTGCAAAGCCTCACCTGTGCCACAAAAGAACCCCACCACATTTCTGTGCTGCCTGATGGGTCAAAACTCCCTTTTAGTCCCTCACTTAATTAAACTCCTCTCATTTCATTTATTAAAGCTTTGAGAAGCAACCTGTGTGTATAACCACAGCAAGCATCAGAGATTTTAGAGCAGTGCAATGTCACCTGCTTTGCACTTCAACGAAGGACAGCCAAAAAAATCACGAGTTTAGACACATGTTTAAACCACCACCAGCTCATTTGGGAAAGGAAACTGGACTTACAAGGGTGTTTGGGAAAGGAAACTGGACTTTGCAAGGGCATTTGACCCGCTGCACTCACCATGGTTGCCTGGTAAAGACCCCGCACCTTTTCTTTCTTCCGATTCCGATTTCATTCCAGTGACAGGAAAAGCTGGCGGAGGCATCAACTGCCTGTTCAAAGCAATATTTTTTTTCTGTTTTAAACCAAGCTGCCAAGAGTCAAAGGCAATAAAAAGCAAATTCCTAACTCAGCCCTTGGCCTGAGGAGTTGAACTCTAAATTTCCCTGACTCATCCAGTGACTGGACTGGAGTGACTGATGGTCCATACCTGGAGCTCTGCAAGGCCCTCTCCCAACATTCTTACTTCCAAATGGGACAGGAATGGATTGGATGGATGGATGGACCATTAGAGGGGTAAGGAACTGGGTGGGTGGCCACATCCAAGGAGTTACAACCACAGCTCAAGGCCCAAGGTGAAACCCTCTGTGCTGGGGCCAGTACAACGGAATGTGTGACAGTGCCAAAATTCCAGATCCACACAAAGACTTAGAGAGGAGTGGAAATGAAACTATTTTCACTCTGCAGCATCAAAATCACACCCTTCTCCTTAAAAAAAACCCCACCCCAAAATACAAAAACAAAACCCCCCACCCACAACCAAACAATCCCCCACCTCACAGAAGAGAAACACATCTCTGAAACACAAGCTGTGCACCAGAATCAGGAGAGCCTGGCCATGGTTTCCTCACTCACCTGTCCCTCTCTCTCTCCTTTCCTGAGGAACTCGCTGCCTTCGACGCGGCTCCCTCGATTTCGCTCTGACTGGAGAAGCCTGTACCTAAATTAGTCATATGAATGGGTCCATGCTATGAGCAGAAAAACACACGGCATTAGCAAATCTACAACTACAACAAAAGCTACAGCTCCTTAATGATACTGTTAGGAAAACCCAACCTTTCAGAGCATATGGCCAGCTAGCAGAAGGAGCCTCTAATCACCACTGCTACGCAAAATGCTTTCTTCCTAAAAATAGTGAGGGCAAGCGTGGTAAGGAAACGCGCCTGAGCGCCAGTCTGGAAGGCTCCTCACCACCTACTCCACCTCAGCAGTAGTGCAGGACAATAAAGAGAGCTGCTCCCTTCATGGATAACCTATTACCTCCTCAGTCAGCTAATTCTGAACACTGAACAGACCTTATGCCACAGGAATCTGCTCGAGATTTTAATATAAGCTCTAACACACACAGGCAGTTCCTTATTGCCTCTAGGCAAAGCTTTTATTAAGGGTTTTGCCTGTGGCAGGGGTGTAGCATCAGAGAAACATTTACAGACACTCCCTTTGCCCACATGCAAATTGGAAGAACTCAAAATTGTTTTTTCTTAAAATCATCTAACTGTCTAAAAAAAAAACCAAATAAATTAAGCTCTTAAACTAGGCTTCTTGAAATCCTCTCAAGTGCAACCTGCAAGGTAAATGGGAAAAACTGGAAGTTATTACATTTCCCTCCCTCGAAAAGGCCACCTAGAGACCCCAAAAAGACTCCAAATAATCTCCCTTTAAGCCAAGCAGTCCCACGCTCTTGACATGTCTGTGACCTGGATGCACCACTCGTCTTTGGGAAGGGCTGAGGGTATGGCAAGCAGCTGGAATGAGTTACACCACAGCTTTAGAGCAGTGCACCCACTCACAGACACCAAAGTGTGGGCCCTGTGCTTTGGAACAACCTCTGCCCTCGGCCCTGCACAGCTGCTCCAACAACCTCTGCTAACAACAACGACCTCTCGCCAACCCCGCTCTGCCTCGGTGAGGGAAGTAAAATTGGTGATTTTATTCCACCTGGTATCCCAGCAGTCCTGACTCTCTCTCATCAGGCAGTTCCTCGGTGAAGCGTCTCTTTTGGCCCTGGGGATGGGGCTGCACCTGTGGCTGGGTACCAGTTGGCATGCTGGTTTTTACTGGGGCAGCAGGGAGGAAAGGAGCGCTCAGCGGACTCTGCCAGGCACAAGTGGGAGAGAAAACACAAGAAAATGTGATAATAAGCATGCAAAGTGTTCATTCAATGCAATGTCATAGAAAGGAGCAGAACACATCAATAGTTTCTCTAGATTGTAAGAGAACTTAGAGGAAAATTCACAGCTGAAGAGGTAAAACAAGTATTTCATTTAGAGAATGCTCCCACCTCAAACTAATCCCCATCTGTAACTTAAACTCATGCACCTACACTGGGGCATCGCAGAGTGTGAGGGTGCTCCTCAGAAATGAGCCCCCACCCCCTGAAAATGTCCTTGCTCTCCAGATGGAATATGAAAAATGCAGCAGGAAGCTGCCACATGACAATTTAGTTGCTTAGAAGGAAGGATCAGCCAAACAATAACCAAAAAAAAATCATCACCCCCCAAAAAAACCCCCTCAAAACAAACAAATCCCCACAAAGAAACACACAAACAAACCAAAAAAAAAGGCAAAAAGAAAGCCCTAAAGAAGAACTCTCCCTCTGGAACTACAGAAGTCTTTTCTTGCTGATTTTAGTGTTCAACTAGAGAGCAAAGAGTGACCCTGGGCAGTACCTGGCCAGTGCTGGCTGGAGGCTGGACCTGAGGTATGGGGTACTGCGTGGGCACGGGCGGCACCGCCGTGGGCAGCGTGGGGAGGACTCCAGGAGCCAAGGGCACTGCAGGGGGGACTATCCCTGGCACCCCGTAGGGAGGCTGGACAGGCTGCTGAGGAGGGGGAACCACAGGATAACCAGACTGGTACCCGTTGGAAGGGTAATAGGAGGGCTGGGAAGGGACGCTGTTGATCGTGGCCGGCTGGGTGAAGCCTGGAGGGAAGAGAGGACGTCTTAGTTCAAAATGTCCAGTTTGATTCCAAATGTCAATCAAGTTGGACTCTAAATGCTGAGTTATTGCTGATGTTTACCTGCCAAGGGGACTGCAGTGGTTATCTGGTTCACAAATCGGGAGTACTCGGCGTGAACCTACGAAGAATTTCAAAGATTAGGCAATAAAAATGTGTTTACAATATCGACCCTTAGTAATTCCCCATAACCACGTGAGGGAATGCTGATTACAGAACACACCGTGCACAAGGACAGCAATAACCCAAACATAACAATCCACCCAGTAAACATCCCCCTGGATCCTCCTGGCCTCTGTGGCAGATTTGTGTAAATTATGGGATGATCTTTCACAAGAAAGAGAGTGGCATATTAATTATGACAATAGAGCCTCAGAGAATAAAAAACGTTTCCAAATATTTTTCAAGAGACTTTGTAGCCCATACTCCATTATCTTATTATTGTATTAACTGAAAGACTCTCCAGGAATTTATTTGCATTCATATAAGAGAACGGAGTAATTGAAGATTCTCTTTGTACATGTGAGAGATTTTCTAGAACTTTTTTGCTACTCCAATCACTTTCTCTTTCCTAAAGTAGACAGTGCAGCTCTGGACATAAAGCTAAATAAATGCTAAAAGCTAAAGCAGGGGAAGCTGGAGCAATGAGCAAGAAGCAGGTTTCTTTTATGTTTACAGTCAGACATTCCCCTGTCCTTATCCCCAGTTCTGCTCAGAAAGCATTTGCATTTTTCCCCCCTAAAATTCCAGTAGTTTCACTCCTTCCTGAGAAATGTTTATTCCCTGGACAAGATTTAGAGAGCAACCCTTGGAAGGAGAAACCTACGATCAAGTCAGACACATGAACAGCTTTGCTGCAAGAATTTGCATTAAGAATTCCTTAGCCAAGCACACCCCAAAGCTACAAAAGGCTCTGAAATCTCATATTTGTAAGTTACTCACAGTTTGCAACAGGTTCTCACAGAGCTTTTTAGCAGCTGCCAAACCTTCTGGCTTTGGGTGACTGAAAACATACATAAAAAAAAACAAAACTCATAAGAACAAACTTTCCTGTCAAATTTGGGAGCTCCTTCTTTGCCCTATCACCGTATGGTTACACCCTTATCACTTTAGAGACACGTCCATTAAAGTCAAACCAGGTTCAAAAATTATCTCATTTGCATTTAATCAGTAAAAATTAAGAACTCCCCAGAGTGATTAAACATTAAGCAACATTCCTGACTGGCCACTGGGATATTTTTTATGGCTTTTTTGGAAGTCCCCCATACCTGATGTAGATGTACATGGGTTCAAAGGCTTCTCTGCCTGATGCTGGTTCTATGCAACCTGAGCCTTTCCCTCGAAGAAAGACTTTGGCACCAGTTTCAATCTGAATGTGCTGCAAGTAGGAGCAGCCAGGTCCTTCCACCTTCTCCTTCACATTAAATGTGGGAACAGCGTGTTCCAGCCCAACAAATAACTTGTCCTGGACGTAATGCATCTGTAAATGAACAGCAAAAGCTTAGTTTGCTCTAATAGGATGTTCATCTCACTGCTGGGACAGACAGAAGGGTTCAGTGTCAGATGGCACAGTGAGCCCTGTGCTCTTCTGGAAGTAGGACTGCTCTCTCCATCCCTTTTCTTTTAGGAGGCCACTGTCACCCGAGTCTCACTCTGCAGACTCAGTCTTGCTAGTCCTCCAGATTTCACAGGGGGGGATTTTTTTCATCTTTTGTGCTGTGGGTTTGTTATTTTTTTTTAATAAATAGCACATGACATGCCTGCTTTGTAAAAGGTAAATCTTGCAAGCAGTGATATTCAATGAAATCNTAATAAATAGCACATGACATGCCTGCTTTGTAAAAGTCATGTAAGTCTTAAATCTTGTAAGCAGTGATATTCAATGAAATGCACATCAATGAACACTCACCCCTGACTGGAATGGAGGTTTTTGGCCAACAGCTGGAGTGATCTGGGTGATAGGGGCTGGCTGGTGATAGACAGTGACTGTGGCTCCGTTGAAGGTCGGGCTGGAGCCCGTGGCTGCTTTCACCACTCCATTGGTAATGATCTCTTTGATTCTGTTAACAGCTCCTGGTTGAGAGAACATGAAATCCATTCTTATTCAGCTGCCCAGAGTAACCAAACTGTGACGTGACAGGGTTACTTTCCATGTTCTGTGACAGGATTGCATCTTCCAGTGGGGTCCGGGATTAGCATCCTGGTATGGGATCACAAAAGATTCCCAGGGAATGGCTGGAGCTGTGTCAGGGAGGTTTAGGCTGGATGTAGGAAAAAGTTCTGACCCCAGAGGGTGCTGGGCACTGCCCAGGCTCCTCAGGGAACAGTCACAGCCCCAAGGCTGCCAGAGCTCCAGGAGAGCTTGGACACTGCTCCCAGAGATGCTCAGGGTGGGGTTCTTGGTGTGTCTGTGCAGGGCCAGGGGTTGGAATGGATGATCCCTGTGGGTCCCTTCCAGCTCAGGTATTCTGTGAACCATGAGAATTTCTTCTCCATTTCCACCCTGATAAAGTTTGGGCCAATGTTTTAAGGTAAGGCCAGGGTCCTGCACCAGGGAGGAACAACCCCAGGCACCAGCACAGGCTGGGGGTGACCTGCTGGGGAGGATCTCAGGGGTGTCACCAAGCTGTCCCCGAGCCAGCACTGTGCCCTGGCAGCCAGGGGACAGTGGGGTCCTGGGCTGGGTGAGGAAGAGCATTCCCAGCAGGTCAGGGAGTGACCGTGCCCCTGTGCCCAGCCCTGGGAGGCACCTCTGCAGTGCTGTGCCCAGCTCTGGCATCCTCAGCACAGCAGGGACAGGGAGCTCCTGCAGGGTGACAAAGACACTGAAGGGCCTGGAGAGATCCCTGCCCAGGAAAGGCTGAGGGAGCTGGGGCTGTTCAGCCTGGAGAGGAGCCCCAGCTGAGAGGGGCCCTGAGCCCTGGCTGTCCCTGGCTGTCCCTGGCTGTCCCTGGCTGTCCCTGTGTGCAGGGAGGGGCAGAGCAGCCCCAGGCTCTGCTCCAGGCCCAGCAATGGCACCAGAGCCACGGGCAGGGACTGAGGGCAGGAACTGCCCCTGCACAGGAGGCACAACTTGTGCCCTGGGCAGTGGCAGCCCTGAGCAGAGCCCAGAGAGGCTGTGGAGCCTCCCTGGATCTGCCAGGCCCATCTGGCCACAATCCTGTGCTCTGGGATGTCCCTGTCTGAGCAGGGCGGTGGCAGATGTGACTCTCTGTGGTCCCTTCTTGTAGGAGGCCTCTCCATCACACTCCTATTCCCATGGATCTCGGTATGTTATCAGTGAGATAAGAGCTGGACCTGCCCACTCCCCCCACCTTCCTTGTAGTCCATCCAAAGTTTTGGTTTCCTGATGAATGCAGGACATGGGACCTCGGGGATTTCTGAGCAGAGATCTCAGTATCAATGTCTGAATGGAGTCTGTTATCCCCACCAAGATGTTTACAGCTCAAATCCAACACAGCCACTCAGACAAACCCTTTATCACAACAGGGAGAGAAAAAGCAGAATGTTTTGTACTCACTGTCAACCAGCTCCCGTGTCTGACCCTGAACATGAAGATACAAGGGACGATCTCTGGAAAGAAAAAGTCAAATATTCAATTAAACACAAGACAAAACAATCATAATGGATCCAATCTAATTATGTTACAGTCATTACATACAGGAAGTCTTCCATAAAAATCTGAAATGCCCTCCAGGTAACAGAATATGAATTCCTTGACTATCACAATGCTCAGGCAAGAAAAGCTCTGCACTGAAAATATGATTCAGGAGTCAATGATGACTCATAAAAGTTACACCACTGAAAACTTCAGTTAGCTTGCCCACACAAACGGGACACTGACTAAAAGCAGCAAGAAATGAGTATTTGGGGAGTTGGAGTGTTCTGGGGGTTCAGAACAGTGTGATCTGTCAGGGTCATGGCTGGCATGGCTGTTATTTCAGCCCAGCAGTATCAGGCAGCCAGGACCACCAGAATGGCAAATTTATTGGTGACACTGCTCGTGAAGAACCAACCATGCAGGAACCCCAGCACTTTGTCACCTCTGGAGAAAAGAAGCAGGACCTCCAAAGAAAGAAATACAAACCCAGGCCCCACTTTGGCTTTCTCTTCTGCAGTCATGAACCTCCCTCGAGTCGAGACAGCTGCTCCACTCAGGCGACTGATCTGCAAAAAAACGTACAAAGCCCAGTGACACACCTGCCAACAACAAACCAGGCACACACACAAATACCAGAGCTTAAACAATGTAAAAAACCCCCAGAAATCATTCACAACGTGCTAAGAGACTGATGCTGGCTCTGAATTCACCATTCAACAATTTACCGAGCAAACCAATAAAGGATTAACCAAACGCATTTAGAAAACACGGGTTTTCCAGAAGGAAACAACCACTGACCAGAGTTCACTGCAAGTTCTTTCAGGTTAACCTTATCTCCTCAGTGAACCTGCCAGGTCCAGCTGTGCAGGGTTATGTAAGCTCAGAGCTGCCTGCCAAGGCCACCAAAGCCGCCGTGGGCGTGGGCCCTACCTCGTCCTGGGTCTGGCCCCTGGTCAGCAGGTTCCTGCACGTCAGGGGGACGTCGTTGATCTCCACCTCGGCCACCACAAGGTCATCTTTGCTTTTACTCGTGGCTGGACCTTTTCCCAGAGCCTGCAGCTTCAACGAGAACCAAAAAGACCAGTGGGTGGGGAAAGCAGCGAGGCAAGAAAAAACAAAGTGAGCGCGGAGCTCGAGGGGCGAACGTCCTCCTTGTTCGCCCCTCTCAGTTGGTGGAGGTAAAATCTTGACAGAGATTAGTGGAAAGCACATTGGAGCTGCTGCTTGAGCTGCCTCCTCACGGCCCTGAGCCCAAATAAACACAGCAGCTTTATCCTCAGCACATGTTAATAGAATAATTAATGTTTCTGCTCTGTGGAGCTGTAGAGCTGCTCAAACACAAATCAAAGCGTTTTACACTTGAATTGGCAGCTCTGACAGAAATCTGAGAGGCCAGTGAAATGTGTACTCCATGTTTGGAGCTCCTGCTCCTCTCAACAGGCTTTACAAAGACAGAATTTGGAATTTCTGTCTAAGATCTGAACTCATCCACATTTTGCTTCCCCCCATCTTTTTTTACAACAGGTGTGTAATATTTTGTGTCAGGCTAAGAAATAAAAAGCCACAGAAGCAAATTCAGAAGACACAGTGGAAAGGCTGAAGTTACCACAAAGACATTTTCAATGTACAGAGTAAGTACAGCTTTCTAAATATTCAGAAATTAATTTTGGGGACATAAAGGTGAAACAAAACTCTACAAACAAAAAAAGAGAACCTTCCAGGATCACCCATCCACTCTCAAAAATATCACTTGAAGGACTTGCAGGAGAGCCACAAGGCAGCTACAGAGGGACTCCAGTACAGGGCACTGTTCTGACTTTAAACTGCTCCACTCTTTCCACACTTAAAAAAAAAATAAAAGTACATTCATTAACCTGTAGCTCCTTAATTTCCATTCCCTCACAACCTGAAAGGTCAGCAGAGTTAATTATCCCAGAAATGCCACCACCGAACACGTTCTGCCAAAAGCAACACGTGCAATGAAAGAACCAGATGCACATTATATATACCTTTTACTACACTGAAAAATAAAAAAATCTGCAATAAAAATTTGCACCCCAAATGCCTGTTAACACTTGGTCAATGATTCCCAGAACAAAAGTTTGTCACAGGATGCCAGAGTGCCACCAGAGCCTGTGACAAAAACAGAGCTGGGACAATGAGACAGCACCAGCACCTGCCAACTTTTGGATGGCTCCAAGTGCCAGCCAGCAAATGGATTTTATTTCCAAGGGCTGGGGCTGTGGAGGCTCCCTGAAACCAGGCCATGTGTCCTTAAAGCTGGGAATTCCATTCTGGCTGGATTGTTCAGCACTGAGAAGCAAATCCCATCATTTCCATGTGGGATTCCTACAGCTACACTCTAAGGAACACTTGCTGCTAAACCTGGCACAGGAAAAAGGCTGCAGGGGTGCTTTCAGCCCCAGAAGTGACAGGG
Organism: Sinosuthora webbiana; assembly: GCA_013397395.1. Lineage (NCBI taxonomy): Eukaryota > Metazoa > Chordata > Aves > Passeriformes > Sylviidae > Sinosuthora > Sinosuthora webbiana. The sequence continues at coordinate 99,021 of VXBN01008738.1, read as the reverse complement.
GAAGCAATTAAGGAGAATTGGTGACCATTCCCCCACTCTTTTTTACCTGTGAGTAAATCCTGTGGCAAAATGAGCACTCCTTTGGATGCAGCCTCACGAGGCAAAGCCCCAGACTGGCCCAACACAATAAAACCCCACTCTCCTTGTTAGTTTTTTTTTTTTTTTATTTCAACAAGTTTGGATGGACATTGGGGTCCTCAAAAATGGAAGGGAGGGAGTCTAGAGGAGGCCCAGGGAGATGCTCCCAGGGCTGGGGGTGCTCACCTGGAGAAGGGAAGGCTCCAGGGAGAGCTCAGAGCCCCTGCCAGAGCCTAAAAGGGTTTATAAAAAGGAGGGAGAAAGACTTTTTCTTAGGGCATGTAGTAACTGCAAATTACTATTTTACTATACGGTTTTAAAATGACAGAGGGCAGGGTTAGATGGGATATTGGGAGAGAATTGTTCCCTGTGAGGGTGGGGAGGCTCTGACACAGGGTCCCCAGAGAAGCTCTGGGTGTCCCTGGATCCCTGGAAGTGCCCAAGGCCAGGTTGGGCAGGGCTTGGAGCAGCCTGGGACAGTTTATGGTGTCCCTGCCCATGGCAGGAGTGGCACTGAGGGGGATTCAAGGTCCCTGCCAACCCAAACCAGCCTGTGATTCCATGAAACTTGAAACAGCTTCTAAACTTGGCTCTAGCACAGGCTCAGGACACGCAGAAGAGCAAAACAAGCCTGTGAGTGGAGCTGGAAAAGCAGCTTTAAGTTACACTTGCTCTAGAATAGGAAACTCAGAGAGTGTTTAAGAGGAGCACACAGCAACCAACTGCCTGAGCTCATCAGGGTCAGGCAGGCTCAGGGCAGGGCTCAGCAAAGGCTGAACGAGCTGTTTAGGACTTGGACATACAGCTCCTGTTGGTGACTTCCTTAGGCACCAAAATCATTTGGTCCCAGATTTTAAAGCAGCTGTTTCACACGGCAATTTTCCATCAGTTCTGCTGTCTAGAAAATACTTCAGGAAAACACTTCGAGAGTTGGGCTCGATCCTCGTGGCTCCCTTACAACTCAGAACAGAGTAAGCTATTCTACGCTTCTGAGAAAAAAAAGTTTTTCACCTCCCTACAGGTGGCTTTGGTAAAGTCTTACAGCGGCCTGACATCACAGCCATCCGCTGCTATCCGTTAGGCTAAAAAAATAGTTTAAAAATCCTTTCCGACTGCTTTTATCGCCCCCAGTTTCACCGCGTCCCGGCTCGGTGACAAATCACGGTCCCCAGAACCCAGCCATGACACCCCCGCGCCCACCCACCTTGTCCGCCGTGCTGGGCGCCGGCTTCAGCTTCCCTTTGGCCATCAGCATCGCGTTGATCTTCGCCGCCACGGCCGCGGCCGCATCCAGCGCTCCCGAGGGCGCCGCGGAGCTCTCGGAGCCGGCCACGGCCGCGCCGCCATCGCCGCCCCCGCCGGGGAACGGGCGCCCGGGCAGCGGCGCCGTGCCGGGGAGGAGGAAATTGGGCGCCGGGCCGGGCTGGTCCCACTTGCTGCGGCGCCTGGAAAACACAAGAGAGAGCGTGAGGCATCGCCCCGAGGGGAGCCCGAGCCGCCCGAGTCGCCCGAGCCGCCCGAGCCGCGCCTCACCCGCCCGCGGCCCCCGCGTCCCGCTGCGCTCCGCCGCCCGCCGACATGGCCGACACGGCTCCCGGCCGTCACTTCCGGCCCCGCGCCCGCCGCGCCACGCCGCTTCCGGCCGTTGCCATGGGGACGGGCGTGGGGTCACGGAGCCGTGGGGCGGGGAGAGGAGCGCAGAGATCGCCCAGAGATCGCCCAAAGATCACCAAAAGATCACCCAAAGGTCACCCAGCCCAACCGCCCGCCGTTATTTTCACGTCTGCTATCCCAAGCGTCACGCCATTTTCCCCGGATAAATATGTAACGTGACTTTGGCCCGGCTGAAGTTCGGATGTACCGCGTCTTATAAATGCACGTTATAAAGTCGGCTTTTCGCAAAGATGCGTGCTATGTGATTAATAACGATGTGGTAAGGATGTAAGTTTTTATTTTTGCTATTAGTAAAGAAAACTAGGCATGTTTGGTCGGGATAACACCCAGTGAACATGTAAAGAAGACCCTGCTATTGAGATACCAACTATCAGCATCCACCATGTGAAGAAAAGCCTGGACCGAAGCCCAAACTGGAGGTGATAAGGAAGACACAGCCAAGAAACACGCGTGCTCTAAAAAGGCGGACCCAAAGAGAAACCGTACAAAACAGTTCCTAAAATATAAATATTCAACAAATTGATTCAATAGAAAGAGTATTTATAATCTAATATATATATATCTAATATAGCAGTGTGAACTCGGCTGAAATGCCAAGTCACCCAGCCAGCCGTCCTTTACTTTCTTTATCTCCTAATCGTCTTATTTGCTATTAAACCAATTTCTTAAAATCTACATTAAAAAAGTGAACCTCGTTTTTCACATCAGGACAAGGTTCTTCTCCCAGAGGCTGCTGGGCACTGCCCAAGGCTCCCCAGGAAACAGTCACAGCTCCCAAGGCAGCCAGAGCTCCAGGAGCGTTTGGACGCCGCTCTCAGGGATGTACAGGCTGCAGTTGTTGCGGTGTCTGCGCAGGGACAGGGGTTGGAAT
>VXBN01008738.1:81144-95529 GCA_013397395.1 Sinosuthora webbiana | reverse complement strand
TTTTTTCCCCCTCGATTATCTCTCAGCTTACCCACACCTCACCTCGCCCTCACCGCCGAGGTTTTTGTTGCCCGCCGCCCCGCGCTGCTCTGCAGTATTCTGGCGTCGTGCTTTTCGTCCTCCGCTTGCCTCAGTTTCCCTCGAGGAGGCAGCAGGTGGTTTCTGGGCTGAGGCTGCGGGGAAGCGGCTCCTTCGTCACAGCGGGGCTGATCTCGGACTTGTGCTGTCATCGGGGGGGTTTATGGAGGGTTGTTGAGGTGCCCTTTGTGATCCCGAGCTCACTTGTAGCTTGGGGAAGGTGTTTTCCGTGGCTTCAGGCGTGGGTGCGTTTGATATTCTTGAACTGAGGGGAAGGCTTGTGTTCGCTCAGGCTCGGGGTGGTAAGGGTCCTTTTTCTTCAATACTCCAAATTACAGGTGAAAGCAACTCAAGTTTGGGGGCGTTTGAAATGTGGGGAGCCTTTTCATATGGTCCTTTGAAAATCCCATCGGTTGGGTGCCAGCTAGCAGTGGAGAGAATTGCCTTTGGGAGATTCATATTTTATACAAATGCACATAAAAAATGTTCTAACTATTGCATCCTGTAGCCTCAGGGGAGGCCTGTGCTGCTGTGAAAACCAAGAATCTGACGCTGGGGATGTTTAGAGGAACTGTCCTGCTCTGTTTCGTGAAAACTACAGGTTTGTTGGAGCTGGGGAATTGTGCAGGAGGTGTTTGTAAATCCAGGGAATGCCCTGGAGAGCTGCAGGCTGGGCTTGCTGCCCTTCTCCTCGTCCAGGGGCTAATGCAGGTGTTTTGTTAACAGGCACAGGGATCTCTGCAGAATGGCAACTGCTCAGAAGCAAAGGAATTCTGTGGTACGGTTTTTGTTTGTGTGTTTCAGCACAATGCTGGGAAAAAACGGGGGAGTTTTGGCTGGAATAATGCAGCCAGTTGCTCTGTGACATTTCTCCACGTGAAAACAGGAGGCTAATTCAAGTCTTTTGATTATGACTAAAGAATATATAGAAAAAATGCAGAAAAATAATCTGAACTTTGTTGTCACGCGCTTGGTAGAAACCAGCTGTGTCCTACAAGTGTTGTAACACCAAGTGTAAGGAACGTGCTTGACTGTAAATACAAACCACACACATTTCAATTAAATCAAAATTAAGGCATTGAACAGGATTGACACCAGCACGGGTCTGTCGCAGTCGCTTTAACTGGTTTCTTTCTGTGATTTTTCCAGAGTGCAGTTGTATTTCCCAAGAAAATCGCCACGGAGCAGCAATCCCTGATGCTGGTGAAGAGGCTCCTGGCAGTGGCAGTGTCCTGCATCACGTATCTGAGGGGAATCTTTCCTGAAAGTGCCTATGGAACCAGATACATGGATGGTAACGGGCTCTTGCCGTGATAATTTGCAGAAGCTGTTGTCATGGAGCTGTTTCTAAATCCACTTGGTCTTTTTAATGAATGGATGCCATTTCACTGAGTGTAATGGAAGCTTCACTAATGAATTAATTAAATGTTGCTATTGCCGTTGCTAACTCAGCATTAAAACTATTGCTCACGCTTGTCGGTGATGTTAATTTTAGTCTCTTCTTGATATGCACTTTTAGGCAATGAACTTTTCCTTGCACTTTGTTCTAAGTAAACGTGTGTCTGTGTTTTTTGGGGTTTTTTTTTGAGATGTCTGTGTCAAAATTCTGCGGGAAGACAAGAACTGCCCTGGCTCTACTCAGCTGGTGAAATGGTAGGTTGGTTCCAGCACTCAGGTGAGGCTTCCTCAGCATCTAAGTGCTCAAAGGTTCCTTCCTGGTTGTTTTGCAGATACAAAGCAGAAAGTTCTCTTGCTGTGAGCAAGCAGCCCACGTTTCTGTCGTGGATGTAACAATCATGTTTCCAGAAAGGTTTTTTTTTCTGCTCAGGGTTTAGGAGAGCACAAATCTCTGTTTGCAGGGTGACTACTTTATACTTACTATATATATCCTCCGGGTGCTCATGAGTACTCAAGAGTGCACAGAATCCAAAAGTCTGAGCAGTAGTTCCTCTCTAGTTGATCAGGAGACTCAATGCCACCGTTTTGCATCCTAAATTTAAAGATCCTGCTCACAGATTTTGTAAGAGAGTGGGATTGTCAGGCTTCTTGTTCAAACACAGAGCTGTGCCTGCTTGAGCACTGCCACAGCTGGGTGTGACTGTGTCACCTGGGGCTGAGCTGCTTATTCTGGTTTTCTTTCTGCTCACAGTAGCTGTGAGGTCTCTTTGTGGTGCTCTCCTTGCTTTTTAGAAACCTCTGTAAGGCCATATTCCTGTATTTTGTTACCTCCATAAAGGTTCTTTCCCCCTTTTCCCCATTGTGGGCAAGGCGTGGGAGGGATGCTGCACTCCCCCCCTGGCAGTGAGTTGGTGTTAAAGGTGGAATCAGCCACGTGCTGTCACACAGTGAGGGAGGGGAAAAGCTGGAATTTCCTCCTGGATCTTCCATAGGTGAGGAAATGGAAGTTTTTCACCTTCCCCTCCCAGCAGCGTGGGCAGTTCAGTGCAGGTGAGCAGGGCAGGCTCCCTGGTGGTGTGGGAAGGGCTGTGGTGTGTGTTGGAGCAGAGTCACCTACACACCAAACCCAGGTTTTGTTTGCTGGCTGTAATTTGAAAGGAATGTCAGAAAAAAACAAAATAAGGGTAAGCTTTGATTCCCTGCTTGACTGNCAGGGCAGGCTCCCTGGTGGTGTGGGAAGGGCTGTGGTGTGTGTTGGAGCAGAGTCACCTACACACCAAACCCAGGTTTTGTTTGCTGGCTGTAATTTGAAAGGAATGTCAGAAAAAAAACCAAAATAAGGGTAAGAAGTTTTGATTCCCTGCTTGACTCTTGTTTGGGTGTTATATAAAAAGGAAATGGCAACGTCTAAATAAAAATAATAACTCCTTTGTGCTTCAGCAGTGTTGCTGCTCAGCTGAATTACTGATTTATGATGAAATCATGGAATGGTTTGTGTTGGAAGGGACCTTGGAGCTCCCCTTCCTCCAACCCTCTGCCGTGGGCAGGGACACCTGCAACTAGACCAAATTGCTCACCTGATTAATGAACACATGTGTTGGGAGGTGTTTGAAGTATTGCAATATGTTTTTACTGATAAATGACTTACCTACAGATTATATTTTTAATTGATTTACCTACAGATTATATTTTTAATTATTCCTTCAAGAGCTTGGGGTGATTTGGTGTCACAAAGGTAGTGACTGCTTGTATCACTGTTAATAAGATACAATGATAGAATAAATGTTATTTATTGCTCTAACACAGTAAAAGTAAACTCAAGAGTTTCATTTGTGGTGCTATTTGATTTAGTGAGAAACAAGTGAAAATTAGTAGTAGCTGGCCAATCTTATTTGGTTTTTGCAGGATGTTAGGATGCTATGATGCCTTGCAGAAGAAATACGTAAGTCCTTCAGTCTCATTTCAGTTGCATTGAAGTGTTTGTTTAAGTCCATTATCTGCCAGTGTCGTTGTAGGACTGCTCAGGGAGCAGCTGAGCTCAGTCAGCTGCAGTGTGGGATGCACAGGCATTTCTGCATAAAATTCCTGTAAACAGCAGCACAGGAAGGCAGGGATCTGGAGGTGTTTTCTTCTGCAGCTGAGTGCTCTCCTCCGCAGAAGAGGAGTGAAAAGGAAGAGGCTTTTCTTCCACCAGGCCTTAGCTGCCTGTGTTGGATTCTAGGGCTAGAGAGACAAAGCAGCTTGGCCAGCAGAAATGGGCTATGAAATATATTTAATGTTCTTTTTGTTTTCTTTCCCTCTGTTTATGTTCCTGACAGCTGAGGCAGATTGTCCTAGCAGTGAGTATCTCTGAAAGGCAGGGATGTGTTTTTAAGGGACATTCTTTGAGGGAGTTCTCATTCTGATTCCTCTCTTTTCTTTAAAAATACAGGTCTATACCCAGCCAGAAGATCCTCAGGTAAATCTGCTGGAATATCTCGTGGGATGACTGGTGATAATATGGATATAGTAAAAATGTGTGTACAAGCAGGAATGTTTAACATAAAGCAGGACACGTTGGAATATCAGGTGTAAAAATGACTGGAGTCAGTGGGAATTGCCATGTGTGGAGCTGCATTTGAGCATCCAGTGTCAGGTTATTCTCAGGCTGGTGCAAGAAACCAAAATGTCATTGCAGAGTGAGATGCCCCTAAAGATGCCTCATCCTGGCTCTGCCTAACAAATTTATGGGATTTCTGTGGAAAACACAAACCCCACTGGGTGTCACCACGTCTGTTCCGTGTGTGGAACGTTTTCATAAGCCACTGAAACAGGAATATTTTGTGCTAAAAAAACTTCAGCTGATATTTCAAAATATTTTATCATGGTGATTTCTGGAAAAGAATCATCATTTTTATAAGCTGACAGCTTTATGCATTATTGCTGTTACTTGTTAGAGGATTAGGAACCTGTATTCAGCACATGCAAGTGGATGGGAGTTGGGCTGTAAGTTATTTTCATTAAAGGTTAATAGATTGCAGAGCTGCAGCAGGAGTGTTCAGGATTAGTTTAATAATTCCTGGCTTTGTTTGCAGACGGTCACAGAGTGTTACCACTTCAAGTTCAAGTACACCCACAATGGGCCACTCCTGGATTTTGGCAGGTACAGCCCCTGGGACTGCTCCGTGGCCTTTCAGAGCCTCGGACACACCTGAATGTCTGAACTTTGCATTTGATCTGTTTGCTTTTTCAATTCTGCATCTTGAGACTGATTTTTATCAACATACACTACTAGCTTAGACTTGCTAAAATACAATTATTTTATCTGATTATGTTCATAACTTTCATATCCAGTCAGAAGATGATGCTCAATGTCAGTCTGATACTCTGTGACCAGGATCTTTGAGGTATTCCATGTGTGGGAGGTGAAGCTTCACTCCAGATTTACTTACTTGGAAATACTGGATGTTAAATGGAATTCCTCGTTTAGCAGCAATGATAAAAAATTCACCAAAACCACAATAGAAATGTAAGCTGCACTTAGCAAAGCTCAGCTGTGATCCATGGCTCAGTCATGGTGGAATTCCCAGGGCTCAGATCAGCTCACTGTGAGGACACTGGGCATCCCCAGCCATGGGGAGGGGATCTCTGGGCTGAAACTGGCAGAGAGCAGGTTTGGACGGGGTGTACAGGGGAAATTCCCTGCTGGGAGGGTGGGCAGGCCCTGGCACAGGGTGTCCAGAGAAGCTCTGGGTGTCCCTGGATCCCTGGAAGTGTCCAAGGCCAGGTTGGGTGGGGCTTGGAGCAGCCTGGGACAGTTTTTGGTGTCCCTGCCCATGGCAGGGGTGGGATGGGCTTTATGTTCCCTTCCCACCCAAACAACTGATGATTCTATAAAGCTGCTCCAGCCAATTCCTCTCTTCTTCAGAATTCTTTTGTTTGGTTTTTACACTTTTTAGGCCGAAGCATAGCTTCACTTCCCCTGTGTCAGTCTGGCAAACTCAAGGAGACATTCAGAGGCTTTTAATGAGCTCAGGGAGAAGCAGTTGAGTGGGACTCAACCCCCATAACTTTGTCCAGAATGAAGGCCCTGCTCATCTCTCTGTGTGCTGAGATCAGGTCACTTCTGGCAGCAGCTGTGGGCAGTGACAACCCTGTGCTCCTGCTGGAACTTTGGGGACACAGCACTGCTCCACAGCTCCTCCAGACCCTCTTCCACTGCTCAGTCACAGCTACAGGGAAATGGCTTGTTTTAAGACAAATGATTGAAATACAGTTAGTTCATACCTGACAAACTCCTCCCAGCTTCCCTCCTGCATAAAATGCTCCTTAAATTAAAAGAGACAACCCTGGGCTGGGTTTAGTTCCTTACCTGTGAAAGGAGTTTTAACAAACACTGGGATGTGACTCCTGGCCACACCAGGTTGCCACAGTGGAGCACCATAAATTCATGTCAAGATTAATTTGAAAATAGATGTGAAGCTACTTCTGTGGCCTCAGCATGGCAGGAAATCACCAGCTGGAGAGGGATGAGAGGTTTCCACAGTTCAGGGAACGCTTCCAGGAGACAGGGGCACACAAACAACTCCTGGTACCTGCCCTGCTCTGCAGGTCCCTCAGCTGTGAGGAGTTGGGGAACAGAGGGAGAGGTTTTAGCCTTGAGGTGGGATTTGGATTGGCTTCTGGTGGAATGGGAGCATGGAAATGTTGGAGCTGGATGCCAAGAGTCCCTTGGGCACCAAGTTTTTTATTATTATTACCCATTTGTGTCCAAGTCAGTAGAGTGACTTTAGTTAAGGGAAAGCAAGCAGGTAGGACTTCACAGAACTGAGGCTTTCACAAGTACCTGTGTCTTCCAGGTTGTGTATTTAAGCACTGTGTGATGTAGGACAGAGCAGTTGGTGCCAGGTGCTGATCCCTAAACTCCCCTGATGTCCCTGGCTCAGGGTTTGATCCCCCAAGGGCTGAGAACACTCAGTCAGGAATTGCAGTGTGTGTGGTCTCAGACCTCGGGCCATAAACAGGATGCTTCTCACGTTCACGGTCTGTTAAACAGTCGTCTCCCAAGACTAGAAGCAGCTGTATCAAAACTAACCTGACTGCTCTGTCTTCAGCAAGGACAACAAGTCAGACTCCACCATCACCTGTGCAGACACCAAGAAGGCCAGCATCCTCCTCATCCGCAAGATCTACGTCCTGATGCAGAACCTGAGCCCTCTGCCCAACGACGTCTGCCTCACCATGAAGCTCCTGTACTATGATGAGGGTACATTGCCGTGTCACCCTGATTTATCAGCTCTGTTCAGGCTCTGGAAAGCCACCCAAAGGAATATTTCAGTGTATAAACTTGGTGGCTGCTGGGGCCTTGTTAAATGAGGTTATTTCACGTGTGGCTGTTTCTCATGAGAGTTTTGAATCTCCTGGGGGGAGGTATGTGATCTCACTGCAGGAACACAATCCTGGCACTGACTTCATTGGATTTGGCTGTGTTTTAAAACACTTGGAGTTTCCCAGGGTGTGTTAGGCTATAGCATAATTCCCCAGTCTGGTTCTAGTTCTTGTCTGTCCAAATGTCTGGCTCTGCTTTCAGAGTGTGTCACTGCCTTACAGTGACACATCAGAGCTTCTGTTTTCTCTCTCTGTATCTACAATCTCTTCCAAAAAGCTTTAACTGGGCTTTGCCTGTTGTGCAAAGAGAAAAGAACTTCATTTACTCCAAATTGAATATCAATTACTCCCCACACACACACTTATTTTGCAGTAACTCCCTGTATTTAAAGGGGAAAAAAAGAGTTAAAATTAGTTTTGCAAGGACAAGTTTCATTCTAACACATTAAATGAATTCTCCCTGCAGTTACACCCCCTGGTTACCAACCTCCAGGGTTCAGGGAGGCCAAGGACGGGGGGCTGATGTTTAATGAGGAGCCCATGTACCTGAACGTGGGGGAAGTGCCAACGCCTTTCCACATGCTCAAACTGAAGATCACAACTGAGAAACAGCGCATGGAGAACGTGGATAAGAACATCCTGAGGCAGGGAGAGACTGCTGAGCTCCTCCAGGTGTGTGGAGTGAGCAGAGATGATCCAGAAGAAGAGAGCCAGGACATGAATGTAAGAGCACACACTTTGTTTTGTGTAGCTTTTTTGATTTTTTTTTCTTTGTTTTGTGGCAGATCGTCTAGAAAAAGGCCATGATTGTTTCACTGTGTGTAAGCCATAACCCCCTCTATTTTCAGATCTGGTTAAGCAGGACAATATGTCTTCAATCCATTTTTTTTTTCCTTAATTTTCCTGCTCCAGTTTGCAGCTTGTCTGTTCAAGCAGTGCCTGTGCATGAGGAGCAGCAGGGTGAGCAGCAGAGGGACAGCTTGTGCCATAGGGACACTGCCATGTGTCCCAGCACAGATGGAACCTCTCATCATCCCGTGTCACAGGCATTTATTTCAGTTTATTCCACCACAAATCCATCTAATAAGTGTGCCTCTAATAATCTGAGTAGAAACCTTCATCCTTGTGTGCCTGCAGTAAGTGACAGACCTGTTTCTTAAACCAGGAGGATCCTGCCTTGGATAACGAGGTGGAAGATAAGAATCATGTGAATATTTCAGAAGCTCAAGGTAATACTTGTAGGATTTTTCAAGTCTCTTGAGTTGTGCCTCTTACCTGATGTTACTTAAACAAACCCCTCAATTTTCTGTATTCAGATTTTCATTGTTCTTTTCACATCCATGACTGTGCCTTTGTTTTCTGTCAGGGCTTCATTTTGTGAAGCACTTGGTTAACAAATGTTAACGTGGTAAAACATGATTAACATATTTTCATGTTTCATGTTCAGAACTCTGATCTTCTGTTCCGTTTTCTCAGATAAGCTGAACTGAATGGGGTTTATATTTAGAAATAAATTTTATTTGCTTTTTTATTATTTTTGTTACTAACAATTATTGATGTATTTAGTTTTTGATAACACTTAGTTTGCACATTAAGCTTGCAGAGGTCTTGTACTGTTGAGCTCATTATTGCTGACCTGGGAAGCAGAATCCCCTGCAAAAACCAGTGGTCTGTTTGTTTTTTTTAAAAAAATTTCAGCTTTTTGGGCTTCAGAAATCCCACTTTTAGCCACCTCTTCCCCTGCAGCAGCCCAGAATCCCACTGTGCACCCCACACCTTCAGCCTGGGGCTGTGCAGGAGTTGAGAGCATCAGGGCTTCTGTGAGTAGAGAAGCTTTTGTGCCCTGGTGGCCCCTGTGAAACACCTCCCAAGGGAGCTGCTCGTGGTTTGCTGCTGCTGGTGCAGTAACTTCAGACTGTGTTGTGTTTTATGAATGATTCTGTGTTTGTCCATGCTGCTTCCTGTTGGAGTGCCTTTTCCAGCTGACTGTGCTCTGGGGACCTGCTGCCCTTTCCCTCTCTGCTGGAGCACTTTGATAATTGCAAGTGAACTTTTTTTTTTGCCATCCCAGAATAGAATCCCAGAATGGTTTTGGGTCAGGAGGCACGTGGAAGTTCATCCAGTGCCACCCCCTGACGTGGGCAGGGACACCTTCCACCATCCCAGGTGGCTCCAGCCTGGCCTGGGACACTTCAGGGATCCAGGGGCAGCCACAGCTGTTGTGGGCACCCTGTGCCAGGGCCTCCCCACCCTCACAGGGAACAAATCCTTCCCAATATCCCATCTATCCCTGCCCTTTATCAGGCAAAAGCCATTCCCCCTTCTCCTGTCCCTCCAGGCCTTTGTCCAAAGCCCCTCTCCAGCTCTCCTGGAGCCCCTTTAGGTACTGGAAGGGGCTCTGAGGTCTCCTTGGAGCCTTTTCTTCTGCAGGCTGAACAGTCCCAACTCTCTCAACCTTTCCTTGTAGGAGAACTTTAATAGGTACAAGTTCTAGCAAAGTGCTTTTGTTAACATGAATCACACAAAAATGAGTTTCCTCAAGTGTTTTTTCCTAACACTGTAAATAAAATCTGTCAGTAAATAACTGTCCTGCTCCTCCAGCCCTGGGACGTGCCCTGGAAGCTCCCCACTGCTGGCTTTTAATGAAAATGGGGATCCAGACTGTCTCCAACTCAAAACAGGAGACACCAAATTGTCTTCAGGGCATCTCAGGAGCTTCCTTTTCAGATTTTAGATAAACCAGGAGGAAAAGCAGAGGATGGTTTGTGTTCACATCTCCCAGTTCAGCCCAGGGGCCTGAGGGCTGAACTTTGCTGCCAAACAAACTGAAGAAGGAATTGCTGCTTGTTGATCTGCTTCTCTTGGAGGGGCTGGGTGGAAGCATCCAGACAATCTGGAACCCATTTTCTCTGCAGAAAGCATTTCAAATGTTGGGTTTGGGGTTTTTTTTTTGAGAAATAGCATGTGCAGCTTTGCCAAACCAGCTGCCATTTCCGTGCTGTCCAAAAATAATGGTGAAAATGTGGAGGAAACAGCACGTGTGGATGAGTATTTTTGTCTTGACAACGCTAGTAGGCTGCAGAACTGGAATAACCACATGAAGGTGTGTCTGATTCTTCTAAAAGGTCATAAAAGTTCCAAACCCCTGCAAAAATCCAGCGAATTTCTTGCCCTAGGGGAGCTGGCAAATGTTTTATTTACAGGAACTACGAGACGCAGGGAAACACATTTGTCCCCCTGAAATTCTTCTGTTGTCTCCACAGCTGATGCTTGGTCACCCATTCACCATCCCATGCCTTTATCTGTATCCTAGGAAAACAGCATGGATTGGGAACAGCAACCAAACTGCCTGGAAGTGCCTGTTCCCCCTTGGGGGCCTGTTCCTGCAGCTGCAGGCAGTGATGGGGGCTCTGCAGCTGGGATTGCAGGTTGGGACTGGCTGGGGCTGGTGGCTTCAGGAGGGGCAGGAGCTGGCCCAGAGGACAGGGCTGGAGGAGCCAGGACAGGTTTTTTGCCCTGTCCTGCAGCACCAAACAGGCTCCTGAGGCCTCAGGCTTGAATCAAATCCCTTCAGCAGGGCAGAGTGTGAAGGAGCTGGGGATCAAACCCATTCCTGCAGAGATCCTGTGTGTAAACCTGGGCTACTGCACTGAGCTGGAGGCTGGGAGAGGAAGTGGCTGAGTTAAAGAATAAGTTCAAAGCTTGGTGGAGTTAAGGACTTGCTGGACATAAAGAGCTGGAGCCCTCTGGAAGCAGCTGCTCCCAGCAGTTGTAAAGTGTTCTCTTGGTGTTGTTTGCTCTGGGTTGTTGGTGTGCTGTTGTTAACAGCTTTATTTAACTCTCCTACTCTTTCCTCCTTTCAGAAAATAATTCAGCTCATGAAGAGGAGGCTGGAGGGATGCAGACTCCCCCCTGTGTTTCCAATCCTCAGGTATGAGAACCATGCCCTGTCCCCTTCAGCTTTTCCTGGAGCTTCTGTGAAGCTCCTTCCCTCCTCTGAGTGATTCTTGGGTGATCTGCTGCAGCCTTATTTCCCACAGTCGCTATTTCCAGCAACAAAATTCCTTTAGATTTTACTTCCTGGTGTTTTCCAAAACTATTCTAAAGCACTGACAAAAGGCTGTTCCTCTGTAACACAGCTCTCAAAACAAAACAGATGCTGTTACTGAGTGTAAGGGGAATGTAATTTCCATGTTAATAAACTGCCTCACAGGAATTCCACTGCTAATTCTGACAAAAACCAAAGCTTGTTTAAAAGTTGATTAAAACTTTAAAAATTCAAGTTTATAACTCAGGTTATATCCTCTGCACGTAGAAATTGGTGGCATTTATACATGGAGGACTGCTTCACACAGGTCCTTAAGGTTTCTTAAAACAGGATAGCTGTAGGTAAGTGTGATTGATTTACTGTATAAAACCAGCACGTGCTTCTCTCTGTCAGGGCCCTCCAGCTGCAAAAGCTGTGACTTCCACGGGTTATCACCATTTAAATCCTCCCATATTTCAGTTTTGGCTTAGGCACTGCCCAGAGCACTGAATGCCCCAGCCCCGAGCCCTGCTGTGGTCTCCAGTGTGTGGTTTTTTTTGCTGCTGTCACAAGGCAAAAATCTATTTTCTGGTTTCAGGTTGATCATTTGACCCGTAAAACGTCTGAGCTGGTTGTGTCAGAGAGCAGGACGAGGAGTGGAAAGATATTCCAAAGCTGCATCGTTAGTATCAGTTTTTCTTTAGTTCTCATCGTTTCTGTTCCACACAGTGAATAAAAACTCTGAGCTTGAATGCATTTGCTATTGACAGAATGAAATTCTCATCACTTCCTAAATGCCCATTCGAATTCAACGCTGTCAAAAAATGAATTCTGTCCCAAAGCCTTAGAAGCTGATTTGATGCAGGTGACACAGGTTGAGAAAGATTCCTTAGTTTTAGTTGATATCCATTTAGCCCAGTTTCCTGCTGGTTTGATCCATCAGCCAGCAGAGATCTCCAGCACAGTTCACAGAGTGCTTCCTTGTGCCTCTGCTTGGGAAACACTGGGCCAGAATGATCACCTTGCCTCTGTGAATCCTGAATTCTGAGAAAAATCCCTTTTATTTGCTTTATTATCAGGTCAGTCTGGCAGGCAGTGCTGCTTGTGGGGGCCCAAATCATTCCCACCTGGCACAGCTGGGAGCAGGAGTTGTGTCCAGGCTGGAATTTGAACTTTGGGCCCCATGTCTGTGCTGTTCCTTCAGTGACTCTACTTGGGAGGCTTTGGGGGCCTTCCCAAGGTATTTGGAATATTGGGAATGCTGAGTGAGGGGCAGATCCTTCTCCAAAACCTGTGGGATGAATTTTTCTCTCTTCTTTTACACAAGAAATTGTTCCCTCTGAGGGTAGGGAGGGGCTGGGATGGAATTCCCAGAGAAGCTGTGGCTGCCCCTGGATCCCTGGAAGTGTCCCAGGCCAGCTTGGAGCACCCAGGGATAGTGGAAGGTGTCCCTGCCATGGCAAGGGTGGCACTGGATGAGCTCTAAGGTCCCTCCCTGTTTCCATCCTCTCATGTTCAGTGTTTTTTCTTACTCAGTGATGTGACAAAAGAGAAGGTTGTTCTGTTTGCTCACTATCTCTGTGTGTCTTTCAAAGAGATTTTACTGAATTTAATAATAAATTTATTAAACAAAACACGATTGCTATAAATAACCAAAAGCACAGTGGAGCTAAAGGGAGAGTCAGCAGCACTGAGCTCTCAGGAGGTTGTTGGGTGCTGAGCAGCCTCTGCAGGGTGCAGAGCCCTCCTGGTGCTGCTCCTGGAATGGGGCTGTGCAGGGAAGCAGCCAGAACCGCCTTGGAATCACGGGAATTATGGAATGCTTGGATGATGGGACCTTAAAGCCCACCCAGTGCCACCCCTGCCATGGGCAGGGACACCTTCCACCATCCCAGGCTGCTCCAAGCCCCCGTCCAGCCTGGCCTTGGACACTTCCAGGGATGGGGATTCCATGGAATAATCCGTACCAGGGCCTCCCCACCCTCACAGGGACCAACTTCTCCCATATCTCCATCCTCAATTTCCCCTCTTTCAGTCTGAACTCGTTACTCTTTGTCCTGTGCTGCAGCTCCTGATGGACACAGCTCCTTAGTGCAGCTGTGGCAGCAGGAAAACATCCCAGCAGAAATTCACCCCAGCCTTCCTTCAGTTGATCATTTCTGCCAGGAAATAGTATCCAGATGTTCCTGCAGGTCCAGCACATCTGGGCAGGGTCTGGGGTGTGGCTCTTGGATGTGTCACGTCTGTGTCCTGCCGAGGGTGGGCTGTGCCCTGTTGTGACACCACGGAGCTCCTGTAATTCCATGTGTTGGGTTTTTTTTTTGGCAGGTGCAGCAGCGGGCTGAGCTCTCCTCCAGCCAGGACGTGCTGCCCAAAAGGAGGAAGCTCAGCGAGCCCAAGGAGCAGTTTTAGCTGCCCATCTCCCGCTGTCCTGAGTTCTCCACTCCCGTTTGCCTGTTCCCTGTGCCTCTTGGGTTTTAAGGATCTGTTCTGCTCCATTAGGAGTCCCATGGGAGTGTGTTTGAAGGAAGGAAAAGGTCAGGAAGCCCAGCTGAAGAATTCCAAACTCATTTTGTGTGGAACCAGAAATCCTTGGATTTGGGGATTTGTGGGTTGGCTCCAGGTCCTGGTGATGATGGAGATTGATCCCCCCAGCACAAGGTTTCACCCAATGCCTTTGGGCTGTGGTCCTGAGCTGAGGAACTCACCCAGAACCTGCCTTGCCCCAAACCCTCTCCAGTTTTTGGGTGATTTCCAGAGCTTTCCTGTCAGTTACAGGCTGTTACAATTTTGAGGTTACAGTTTTTGCCGTTTCCTACCGGGACTGTTGGGGGAGTTGGATGCTTTGCATTTCTTCCAGGCCAGAGGCACCACTCAGGTGAAAAACCAGCTCTCTCCATGCCTTAAATTCCAGACTCCCTGCCAGAACGCAGGAATTTCTGATGCCAGGTATCCATGCCACGAAGAGCTCCGGCAGTGTCTGTTCCGAGGTGTGAGAGCCCCGGGAGAACCTGGCTGTCCTTAGAACGATTTATGGCAGGGCTTGGACGCGGTGCCAAGTGCTCCAGCACCAAAGCGTTAATTGTCCGGCTGCCGCCAGGGAATGGGAGTTGAAGCCGTTCCCGCCGGCGTGGGCCGGGACAGCTGAACGTTTTTTGACTGTTTTAACTCTTCAGTTAAGAATGTGTGTTCACCATCAGTCCTCTATTAAACGGTGTTCACTTTTGGGAGCGGCGTGTTCCGTTACCGGCGGGACGGGATGGGATGGGCCGGGAGCAGGGAGAGGACGGGAATGGGATGGGACAGGGAGACGGGACGGGAGCGGGAATGGGATGGGGTGGGACAGGGAGACGGGACAGGAACGGGAATGGGATGGGATGAGACAGGGAGACGGGATGGGAGTGGGAATGGAATGGGACGGGACAGGGAGGCAGGACAGGAGCGGGAATCTGATGGGACAGGGAGAGGACGGGACTGGGATGGGACAGGGAGACGGGACGAGAGCGGGAATGGGA
>VXBN01008738.1:0-44141 GCA_013397395.1 Sinosuthora webbiana | reverse complement strand
AACGGCCCTGGGACCGCCCCCGGCCCCGCCCCGGAACGGCCCTGGGACCGCCCCGGTACTGCCCGGGAACCGCCCCCGGGAACGCCCCGGAACGGCCCGGGAACCGCCCCGGAACAGCCCCGGTACTGCCCGGGAACCGCCCCCGGGAACGCCCCGGAACGGCCCGGGAACCGCCCCGGAACAGCCCCGGTACTGCCCGGGAACCGCCCCGGAACCGCCCCGGAACCGCCCGGGAACCGCCTGAGGACCGCCCCGGGGACCGCCCCGGAACAAGGCTGGTACCTCCCGGGAACCGCCCGGGAACGGCCCCGATACCGCCCCGGTACCGCCAGGGAACAGCCCCGGTACCGCCCCGGTACCGCCCGGGAACAGCCCCGGTACCGCCCCGGACCCGCCCCGCCCGCCCCNAAGGAGCTCCTGTGAGCGCCGGTGGGTGCGGGATGAGGATGGAGACAGAACCGCTCGGAGTTTGCCCTTCTGCCTCCCGCCCCTCCCGTCCCCCAGGGCAGCGGAGACCCCCGTGTCACCATCCCACAGCCCCGCTCCACTGTCAGCGCAGCTGAGACCCCGCAGATTCCCCACGGCGCTCCGTGGGCATTCCCCCCTCCACTCCTCCGGACCCTGCAGCACTCCCCTCCTTCATCATCCCATCCAGCAGAGACCCCCCATCTTCATCCCCCAGGACAAAGGGGATCCCCGTTTTCCTTTGGAGAGTGGAGACCCCAGAACCTCCATCCCCCAGGGCAGCAGAGACCCCACCTTCACCACCCCATAGAGACCCTGCCGTCACCACCTCGCACACTGGACAAGCAGCCTGGGGCTCTGTGCACCCGTTTTTTGAAGAATTTAATCCCCCCGGTCCTCCTCCCTGCTCACCTGCTCTTCTCCCCCATTGGTTTACAGAGACCCCCATGGATGTGGATGACATGAATTGCAGAGTTTCCTTCTGCCTGTGCCAAGGTTCATCAGCAGAGAAACCCCATCTCCCTCCCCCAGGGCACCTGAGACCCCCCCCAACGTTCATCATCCTGTGGAGTGGAGACCCCCCTCCTTCATCATCCATGCAGCAGAGACCCCCCACATCAATCCAGCAGGACAATGAGACCCCCGGTTCTCCTTCAGAGCAGAGACCCCACTGCACCCCGTGGAGCTTCTGGACCTTTGGGGTATCTGAAGCGTCACCCTCGGGCCTCTGGACCATCCCATGCTCCAGAGACCCCCTCACTGTCACCACCCTGTACTCTGGAGACCCTCNACCCTGTGGAGTGGAGACCCCCCTCCTTCATCATCCATGCAGCAGAGACCCCCCACATCAATCCAGCAGGACAATGAGACCCCCGGTTCTCCTTCAGAGCAGAGACCCCACTGCACCCCGTGGAGCTTCTGGACCTTTGGGGTATCTGAAGCGTCACCCTCGGGCCTCTGGACNCACCCCAAGCACCAGAGACCCCCCACCTTCACTGCCCCGTACTCTGGAGACCCCCAAATCCAAGAGAGACCCCCACCTCCACCCCCCAGGACACCAAAGAGCCCCACCCTGCCCATGTTTTGGCTGCCCCAGTGCAGGTGCAGGCCCTTGTCCTTGGCTGCCCTGAAGCTCCTGGTGTTGGCACAGACCCCCCAGAGCCCCCTGGCACTGCCCACCCTGGGGGGGGTTTCCACTCCTTACACCTGGCACAGGCATTAAATGAACAATCAGAGAGAAACGATGGATTTATTTAGAGATAAACCTGAACCCCAAAAACCCTGGGAGCTCCTGGGGGAGTCCAACACCTCCTGCAGGCACTGCATCATCCTTGCTGGACACGGGGTGGCTCTGGGAAGCCACGAGGGGGGAGAGCAGGGAGGAGGATCAGGGGCACAAACTGTCCCCTCATGTCACAGCCCTGGCCCTCTTTGGGGTCAGTCATGAACAAGGGGGAAGCACAAGTGTCCAACCTGCTGAGCCCAACCCATGGGGCAGGAGGAACAGTCCAAAGCTCATGGGAAAGGAGATCCCAGGGGGAGCATCCCAACATTTTTGTTGGTTTTAGGGATGGCAGGGGAACATTCCACAGCTTTTTGTCGGTTTTAGGGATAACAGGGGAACAAGCTGGAGTTTTTGTTGGTTCTAGGGTTGTCAAACAAGCATTTTCCATTGTTTTTGTTGTGTTTAAGGTTGCCAGGAGATCACTGTGCCATTTCTGCTGGTTCCAGGGTTGCCAGGGGAATGTTCCACTGTTTTTGTCAGTTCTAGGGTTGCCAGGGGAGAATTCCACCATTTTTGTCAGTTCTAGGATTTCCAGTGGAGCATTCTACTGTTTCTGTTGGTTCTAGAGACACCAGAGGAGAATTCCACAACTTTTGTCAGTTCTAGGATTTCCAGAGAATTCCACCATTTCTGTAGGTTCCGGGGTCACCATGGGATCATTCCACCATTTCTGTTGGCTCTAGGGTTGCCAGAGGAACATCTCAGAATTTCTGCCAGTTCTAGAGTCACCATGGGATCATTCCACTGTTTCTGTTGGTTCTAGGGTTGCCAGGGGAGCATTTCACCATTTTTTAAATTCTGGGGTTGCCAGGAGAGAATTCCATCATTTTATTGGTTCTAGGACTGCCATGAAAGCATTTTAGTCTGTTCTAGAGTTACCAGGGGAGAATTCCATTGTATTTCTTGGTTCTAGGGTTGCCAGGGCAACATCCCACTGGTTTTGTTTGTTTTTAGGGTTGCCACAGTAGAATTCCACCATTTTTTGCCAGTTCTAGAGTTGCCAGGAGGACATTTCCACCCTTTATTGTCAGTTCTGGGATTTCCAGGGGAAAAAAATCCATTATATTCTTTGGTTCTATGATTTCCAGGAGAGAATTCCACTGGTTCTGTTGGTTCAAGGTTTGCCAGGGGAGAATTTCATTGTGTTCTTTGGTTCTAGGATTTCCAGGGGAGCATTCAACCCTTTCTGTACGTTCTGGGGTTGCCATGGGATCATTCCACCGTTTCTGTTGGCCCCATAGGGTAGGGTTTGGGGGTCTCAAGAGACAAATTCCCTGCCCCTCCAGATGGGGCTTCATTCCTGGGAGCCTGAGGTCTGCAGGGATAAATGTAAGATCCCATGCAAGCTCCCTCTACGGTTTAGGGCATCCCAAACATCCTTTTTTGTTGGGAGTTTGGAATGTTCTGGGGCAGAAAGCAAAGCCTTCCTGATTCTGATGGGGAGTGTGGGATAATTAGCAGGGAACTGCTTTGGAACTGTGTTTGCACATGGTGGGCATTGCCAAAAACCCAGAAGGGTTCCCTCACTGGGAACAACATCCTGCAGCAGTGACAGGACAGCTGTAACTCAGTGTTTGTGTCCTGAAGGGAATGGAAGTAATTCTTCCATTTTCCTCACCTTTCCCAGCACATCTGGCTGACTTTTTCCCTTTTCCAAATGAGAACTTCTTGCAGGGAGAACAGGAATCCTCACACCTCCTTATCTCCTGGGCAGCGCACCTGAGGGCGACCTGGTGAGGTAAGAGGGGAGCTGAAGGTTTGGGAAGATTACAGAACCGATGGAAATTCTGGAAAAACCAAAAAGGAGCTGCAGGACCTTCTGCAAAAGAAGCCAAGGGAGCCCAAAAGTGCAGCTGAGAGAGACTGGGAGCTCTGTGTCCTCCTCACACAGGTGAGGGGATGAACTGAGCTCGTCCCACACAAGCAGTGACAACTCTGGTGCCTGAATTTGGGGGCTCACAGGGCTCTCCTCCCCTGGCACAGGGTGTCCCTGGACCTGAGGGGTACCTGAACATGAAGGTTGTGGCACTCTGGCCTTCCCAGACACAGCAGCAGGAGGAGAACACACCTGGTAACACCAAGGATCTGCTCCTGAGCTCTTCCATACTCATGTTTAGGGGAAGAGGAGCTCCAACTCTTCCCAGAGGAACCACAGCTAAGCTGGAATTTTATTGCTGCCCCTGTCCCAAAATGCAAATGAAGATATTTCATTCTCCATTTGCTGAAGGCAGAAGTGATCTCTGCAGAATCTGCCCTTTCTCCCCTCATTCCTACCAAATTTTCCTTTGGGTGTGTGTCCCACTCACTGCCCACAAATTTTCTCTTTTTCAGCATCATCTTCTGGCCTTTTCCCCGTGATGAATGTGATGGAAACGACAATTTTGCCATGATGAACATGGGGGCCAAACTTCCAGCCCCACCAGGGCCTGGGTTTCCAAACGGGCTGAGCTCCAGCACTCGCACAGACACCACAAGGAGAAAAACAAACAAGCCAAGGCCAGAGATGGAGGTGGGCTGGTTTTCCACTGGAGACCAGAAATCCAGTCAGTGGAGGAGCATCCTGGGATCGGCAAGTGTGCAGAGAACATGGAGTCATGGAATGGTTTGGGTTAGAAGGGACCTTAAAACTTGTCCTGTCCCACCCCTGCCATGGCAGGGACACTTTCCGCTATCCCAGGCTGGTCCAAGCCCCATCCAAGCTGGCTTTGGACACTTCCAGGGATGGGACATCCATGGAATAATCTGTGCCAGGGCCTCCCCACCCTCACAAGGAACGATTTCTTCCCGCTATCCCACCTAACTCTGCCCTCTGACAGTTTAAAGCCATTTCAGAGTACAAAGGTCCAGGCAGGGGAGCACTGAGCTACCCAAATGTACCAAGGTGGACACTCACATCAGAGCCCAACATTTCTTTGGCCACACGTGTGAAAAAATGACCCCGTTTATGGCAGGAAATGCCACCAGAAGGTTCTGACCTGGCCCCTACTGGGGAGCACAGAACTTCCCTGAGGAAGAAGGCATCAAAAACGGGACAGTGCTGGGGGGGGGCACACGTGGGGTTAAAACACCTGCCTGGAGGAGACACCAAAGGGAACGAGGGAAGGGGGAGATGAAGGAGGGAGCACAGGGATGTCACATCCATCAGCTGTGCCGGGGAAAAAGTCATCCCCTCCCCACGCAAACCCTCGGGGGGCGTTACAAACGTGACCGATCAGCACCTGGGGGGGGAAACGGCACCAAAATAAAAGAGCCACCTGCCTGGAGATCATCTCTGCCGGGACTCGAACCCGGAACCTCTGGATTAGAAGTCCAGCGCGCTCGTCCATTGCGCCACAGAGACCTCACCGTGAGGGGAGCGTCGGCTCCAGAACTGAAAAATCCGCGGCGCCGCGGGCCCCGGCGCCCACCGGCACCTCCCGGGCACGGCGGCACCTCCGGCGTCCCCTCCCCGCGTGGGGACACGGCAATCGATCCCGGGGATGAGCCGTGCCTCAGCCTGGCAGCCGGGGACGCAGCAAAAACCTGGATGCGGGCTGGGTATCCGCCTCTCTGGCAAAGCCCCGCGCAGCATCCCCGGCGCTCGGCTGCGGGCAGAGCTAAATCCTGGAGCAGAGCTCTCGTTGCTGCATCTCCCCCTCAGCATCTCAGCATCCTGGCGTCCTCCTCGCCGCACAAGCCCAGGGGTGAAGATGAAAAGAGCCCAGGGGTGAAGATGAAAAGAGGATTTTTAGCTCGGGGTGCCGACAATGGTTAGGGTGAGGAAAAAAAAAAAAAAAAAAAAAACCCCCGCCGAGAACCTGAGGGTTGAGCGGGGGAATGAAAGGGAAAGCGGCTACCGTGGGTGTCCTTTCAGCCAGCTGTCAATCAGGGGTTTAATGAAGAAATCGTTTCGTGCCTCTTCTGTTGGGGGGGAAAAAAAACGAAAACGGTGTCAAAACAACAGGAAAGGTCCATTTACTGCCACTGACCTATTAACAATCGATCAAACTCTGTCGCGGAGTCCTGGCTGGGAACAGTTTGGAATCCCTGAAGGGCACTAATTTCTGGCTGTTTGCTCCCAAACACGCCCTCAATTCCCACAAAAGGGGAGATGTGAAGTGCAATCCAAGAGGAGGAATTCCCCGCCACGGGGAGCTTTTGCCTCAAGGTCAATGTGACCTGAAGGTGCAACCTCAGGACGTGGTGAACAGCCCAGAGCAGGAATCAAACACGAGGAGAGTCACCCCGCCCGGTGGAACCACGGACAGAACCTCAGAATTGGGGATAAACCCCCCCAAACACCCGTGTTTAGATGATGAAGATCACGCCACGTGTATCCCACCTGCGCAGGACAAGCTCCTGCTGCATCCCTGCCTTCCTCAGTGCCTGTCCCTCCTGCCTCAGGCTGGGGCACCTCTGTGCTCGTGGCTAAAATCCTGGAGGATCAGTCCTGTGCCAAATCCCTGCCTCCCTGCTGGGCTGGCAGAGACCTGCCTGCTGCCCAAACCGAGCTGGGAAATTGTGTGGTGCTCAAGAGGAGAGGCACAGCACAGACAACCTCAGCACACCCAACACAAACTCAAAGGATTTTGGTTTTCCTTTAACTCGTGGTTGTCTCGACAAGTAAAATCCTGGAATGGTGGGAAAGAAGGCAGGGGTTGAACTTCCATCAGAAAAACCCTTCCTGCTGCAAAAGATAACCCAGTAAATTGATAATCCTCGAAATAAATCCCTCTGTGAACCAGCTGTGATCACACTGGGAACCTGGAGAAAACTCAAAAGTCTAGAAAACACCCATCTGCAGGGTGACCAAAGGCTTGTGCTTAAAAATGTCAGAGGGAAAAAAATAAAAAAAATCTCAGACAAAGGTATAAAGCTGTAAAGGATGAGAAAAATCTCCCAGAGCCTGTGAGTGCATTTCCACAGCCTGTGACTGCGTGCTCCTCCTGGGGGGATGAAGACACCAGCTTTCAATACGATTCTGGGAGGCTGCACCTCCAAAAGTGCCTGCTTTGAAGTTGCCAGCGAGCAGAAAATCTGGAGATGATTAATGAAATAGCACCGGCTCTCAGAAGAATGACTGTGGCTTTATGGGCAGCCACATCCCTGGAATCAGAGGTTTGAAGGGACCCTCATTCCTCCTGCCTGGAGCTCCCTAATTGCACCAAAGCCAGGGAAGGACCAGGAGTTCCAGCATGGCCTGGTGAAAATGCCACATTTCTGTCAGGGGAAGTGTGGGGAGAACCAGGGATGTGCCAGAGGAGCTTCATCCTCATCCTCATCCCCACACACAGCTCTGGAGGCCTGGGGGCACCTGCCAGGTGTTTTTGTACCTTCATTAACCCCCTCAGCCTTCCCTGAGGTCCTCTGCTCCCTCAAGATGTGACAAATTTGGGAAGCAGAGACTGGGGGGAGCAGCAAAGGCTGGTTTTGGTGCATCCCATTCTGTGGGAAGAGCGTTGTCCTGAGCCAGGAGAACACCCCTGCTGGGACACAGAGGGACAAGGGACGTGTCCCCAGCACACAGAAACGTGTCAGGAGTGAAAGAGCTGCCAATTGTCCCCCCAGCTCATCCCTGGCCACCTCCCAGCCTCAAATCATGTCCCGCAGACAGGGAGAACGTGAGCCACGAGCAAGGATGCAGCGGCCCAGAGTGAACCCAGAGAAATTTACCACCTAATAAACAGCTGGGAAAGGCCTTTGGGAAGACAGAACTCTGAGCAATTTGGTGACTGATGGAGCCTTCAGATCCACCTCACCTAAAGCTGCTCCAGGGCAGCATCAGCAGGGCTGGGAGATGCAGGAATGCTTTGCACACTGAAAGAAACAGCGACAGAAAAATCCCTGCCAGGGCTGGGAGGGCTTTGTGGCATCCAGAGAAAGGTTTTTCAGCTGTAAATACAACCACAAAGGCTTTATTGGTACCAGCACCCAATTTCCCAATAAAACCTTCTCAGGAGCCACCAAGCAGAGGGTAAAGCTGTGTGACTTCAGGGCAAAAATCCCCTAACACACGTGTGATGGTGCAGGCTCTTCCCCCAAATCCTTACAGTGGGTGTATTCTTATTTTTTTTTCCAAAATTTGTAATGCCTTTTTCTTCCTCTGCAAACCATTTAAGCAGCACCCAAAAGGCAGCCAGGTGTCTTGTCCTTGGTTTTATTTATTTGCAAACCCTCCAGTGCCTGAGCCTTGCTTAGTGTGTGGGACTGGGCTCATCTAAAAAACACTTATCAGGAACTCCACAAACTGAATTTTGCTGCCCTGAAATGCTCACGTGAGACACAGACACGATTTTGGGAGGTTTTGCCATTAGTGCCACGGGCTGGTGTCGGTGGCTGTGCCAAAACTTGCTGGGTAAATGGCTGATTTTTCACCTTTTTACTACTTTTCTGAGCTTCCAGATAAAATACAGCCTTGTGGTCTTTTGACAAGCAGCTCAGGTGCCACATACAAACGATTTGTTTGCCTTTTGCTGGACATCAATCCCCCGAGGGGATTTTTTTTTTTTTTGCATCCCAGGTTGAAGCAAAAACCACCAAGGAAATAAAAAAAGGAGTGGAGAGAGGCTGATGTTCCTGAAGGGAGAACGTTGGATCTCAGCCACAAAGCGACAAATGATAAAAGGACGCTGGGCCTGGTGACAGAACTGAGGGAGGGTTTGGGTGGGAAGGGACCCAGGATCACCCAGGGATGGGCAGGGACACCTTTTATTACCTCAGCTTGCTCCAAGCTGGCCCTGGACACTTCCAGGGATGGCACAGCCACGGAATAACCTGTGCCCGGCCCTCCCCGCCCTCACAAGGGAAGAATTTCTTCCCAAAAATCCCACCGAAACCTCCCCTCCTTCCCCCCTTTGTCCCGCACTCCACGCCCTTCTCCAAAGTCCCTCTCCAAAGCTCTTGGAGCCCCTTTAGGCGCTGGAAAAAAAAAACTCCCTTCCAACCCCTTGCCACCTTCTAACCTCAGTATTTCAGCTTTCGCCTGTTCTCCTTCAAAAAATCCCCTCACTCGGCGGTGTTTTTTTTTCCCGTCCCCCGCACGCCTTGTCCCGCGCAGGCCGCGCCTCACCCCGAGGGCTCGCTGCTCTCCGGGCCGTCCCCTCGCTGCCTCCCGGCCTGGATTCCCGGTGTTCCCCGGTGTTTCCCGGTGTTCCCCGGTGTTCCCCGGTGTTTCCCGGAGCCGGGGCTGTGCAGCTCGGAAGGGCTCCGGGCCCGGCCGTGCCCCCGTCCCGCCCCCGCCCCGCTCCTTTGTGCGCCCGTCCTGCCCTTTCCGCCGGGCCCGGCCGGGTTTCCGCGGGGCCGCGCCGGGACAAAGCGCCGGGCGGGGAGCGGGGCCCCGGCCCCGGCTGGGGAGTGCCCGGGGCCGCCCGGGCCCGCTGGGGCCCGCTGCGGGGTGCTGGGATCCGCTGCGGGGTACTGGGATCCTCTGGGACATGCTGGGATCCGCCAGGATCTGCTGGGATCCACTGCGGGATACTGGGATCCGCTGCGGGCTACTGGGATCCGCTGCGGGGTACTGGGATCCTCTGGGGCATGCTGGGATCCACCAGGATCTGCTGGGATCCACTGCGGGATACTGGGATCCGCTGCAGGGTACTGGGGTCCACTGCAGGGTACTGGGATCATCTGGGACGTGCTGGGATCCACCAGGATCTGCTGGGATCCGGTGCATGTCACTGGGATCCTCTGGGATCTGCTGGGATCCTCTGCGGGGTACTGGGATCCTCTGGGACATGCTGGGATCCACTGCATGACACTGGGATCCTCTGGGATCTGCTGGGATCCACTGAGGGGTACTGGGATCCTCTGGGACATGCTGGGATCCGCTGCAGGATACTGGGATCCTCTGGGACGTGCTGGGATTCAGTAGTATCACCTGGGATCCTCTGGGACATGCTGGGAACCTCTGGGATATGCTGGGATCCACTAGGATCTGCTGGGATCATCTGGGACATGCTGGGATCCAGTAGTATCTGCCAGGATCCTCTGGGACATGCTGGGTTCCAGTAGGATCTGCTGTGATCCACTGCATGACACGGGGACCCCCCGGGATCTGCTGGGATCCACTGCGGGATACTGGGATCCTCTGGGACATGCTGGGATCCACTGCAGGATACTGGGATCATCTGGGACATGCTGGGATCCACTAGGGGATACTGGGATCCTCTGGGATGCACTGGGATCTGCTGGGATCCACTGCAGGATACTGGGATCATCTGGGGGACACGAGGATCCACGGGGAGACACTGGGATCCACTGGGTTCCAATCAGAAATGTTTGGATCTGCTGGGATCCTCTGGGACATGCTGGGATCCACTAGGGGATACTGGGATCCTCTGGGATGCACTGGGATCTGCTGGGATCCACTGCAGGATACTGGGATCATCTGGGGGACACGAGGATCCACGGGGAGACACTGGGATCCACTGGGTTCCAATCAGAAATGTTTGGATCTGCTGGGATCCTCTGGGATCTTCTGGGACATGCTGAGATCCTTTGGGGCAAGCTGGGATCTGCTGAAGCCCAGTAGGATCTGCTGGGATCCTCTGGGATCTTCTGGGACATGCTGAGATCCTGTGGGGCAAGCTGGGATCTGCTGGAACCCACTAGGATCTTCTGGGATCCATTGGGAGATTCTGGGATCTGCTGGAACACACTGAGGTCCTCTGGGACACACAGGGACCCGCTGGGATCCAGTGGGGCACACTGGGGTCTGCTGGAACCCACTAGGATCTGCTGGGATCCATTGGGACACACTGGGATCCACTGGGCCCCACTGGGATCTGCTGGTGCTCACTGGGACCCTCTGACATCTACTGGGATCCTCTGGGATTCNGGACATGCTGAGATCCTGTGGGGCAAGCTTGGATCTTCTGGAACCCAGTAGGATCTGCTGGGATCCATCGGGAGATCCTGGGATCTGCTGGGACACACTGAGGTTCTCTGGGACACACAGGGACCCGCTGGGATCCAGTGGGGCACACTGGGGTCTGCTGGAACCCACTAGGATCTGCTGGGATCCTCTGGGATTCTCTGGGACGCACTGAGATCTGCCGGGATCCATGGGAACACCCTGGGATCCCCTGGAATCTCCTGGGACCTGCTGGGATATTCTAGGACTCACTGGGATCCACTGGGATCTGCTGAGACTCACTAGGACCCATTTGGGATACTCCGAGATCGGCTGTGATCCACTGGGACCTGCCGGCATCCATTTGGGGTCTCCTGGGATCTGTGGGACCTTTGGGGATCCATTTGGAATCACTGGGCCCCGGTGGGATCCACTGGGATCTGCTGGGCTGGGCCTGGGCTTTCACTGATGGTTCCTGCACCATTTCACCCGGTCCTGGGGTGGTTTTGGTGGGAAGGGACATAAATCCCACCCAGTGCCACCCCTGCCATGGACAGGGACACCTGGCCTTGGGCACTGCCGGGGATCCAGGGGCAACAAATCTGGGAATTCCATCCCAGCCCCTCCACGCCCTCACAGGGAACAATCCCTTCCCAATATCCAATAAATTCCTGAGGAAGGCGGAGCAGTTTCTGCTTTGTGTGACTCACGCCAGATGATGATGAAGATGAAGAATTTTGGGGTTTTTTTTTTTACCAAAAAGAAATGGTCAAGCATGCTCCTAAAGCCAAAGTGCTTTTTGTCAGCAGCCCCCAGATCAGTCACATCCCAGCCACCACAAATACCCGTTCCAAGGATGTCAAAAGCCTGGAAGTTTCACTGATCCCTGGGACTTTGGAAAACAAAGCTCACACCAAGCCAATATTTCTGTCACCACCCTGCCCGTACCGCGCCTCTGCCATGCAAATTGACTTCGTAATTTCTAACTAAGTGGGAATAATTTGCATCCAGGTGTGGGTTTGTTAATGGAGGTGATTAGCTCCAGGTTTCCCCTCTCTCTCTGAGCACACACAGCCTTGCTGGCGCTGAGCAGGAGCGGCAGAATCTCTTCCCCCTCTCCTCCAGGGAAGGTGGGATCGCGGGGATGGGAATGGAACGACTTCAGGAGAAAGAAGGGGCTGCTCCAAAATGTCTCGTGGATGGTTTGGAGGACCAGAGCCTGACTGGACTCGTGGGTGCTGGGCCTTGAGAGGCCACCTAGAACAGAGGCTAGACAGAGTAAAGACATAAAGTGGATATTTATTAAAAAGGCCTTCAAAGGATGCACCTTGGGCAGTGCAAGAGCCCAGCCGAGGCTACACCCAAGGTGGATAATGGATCATGGATCATTAATTGGATAATGGATCATTAATTGTCCAGTTACAGCTTCAGGTTATGAAGTCCCATCCTCCCAGACTGCTCTCCTCAATCCGATGTTATTTACACTTTTTGGGCCTGAAGCTGCAACAGTTCTGGGGCTGGAAAAGAATTTTTTCAGAGGAGAACTTGTTAACACTTTATACGAAGTTCAGAGTTATATCCCAATGCAGTACAGAATCTGGAAAATATGAAAGCTAAAAAGGCATCAGGTGGACAATCGACCACAAGAGCCTGGGTGGGTGCTGGGTGTCCCCTCTGCCAGGTCCTCACTCCCTGGAGGGGTCCCTGCAGGTGACACCGTGCCAGAAGAGGCTGAACTGCCCTTTTCCCTCCCCTTTCCAGCTTCACCTGAGCTGTGTTGGAAGAGCCTTTGAAGACCTGCAGCCCAAAATCCTCTTCAGGGCTGGATTTCCACCATTGCCAGGGATGCCCTGACCATCAAGAGCTTTTCTGGCGAGTCTTTAATGAATTTCCACATGAATTTCCCCTCCAGGCTCCCCTCGTGCTGAGCTCTGGTTGTTCTGTCCCACTCGCCCACTCGGTGCCACTGTTGCTCTGTGGTTCTCATCCCAAGCAGGCAGAGCAGGAAATGAAAGGTCCGGGGCAAGGCAAACACAGGGAAGTTTGGGAAAATAAAATCGGGTTATCACGAGGCCCATGGGGCCAGTTTACTCAGGACCTCACCGGGCTGTTTTTTCAGCCCAAACGAAGGGATTGGTCCAAAATGTTAAAAATGGCATTTTGTTCTTCACACAAAACGTTGTTGGAGAGTCCCCTCTGAGCTGCTCCAAGTGGGGTGTGTTAAAAGCAGGGCACTGAGCAGGCTTTGGGCTCTGGGGCTGGAACTTTGAAGGGAACATCCTGGGAGATTCAGGGGCCGAAGGAGGAGGCTCTGCCCCTCAGCCAGGGAGGGGGAGCAGGCTGCTGAAGGAGCCCAGGAATGGCACAGCACAGGGAAAGGTGAATCCTGCCCACAGAGCAAAGCCCTGCAGTGAGCTAAGCCCTTTTTGGGGCGGTTTATGGAAGATTTCCAAGTGCAGACTGGCCCAGGGACCAAGCAAAGCTCATCCACAAGAAACACGAATTTCCTGAGGCCTTGGAGGACATGCAGCCACGTTTGGAATCCCTCAGATTCCCCAGGTCCAGCAGGAGCATCCAGGGGAATGGGAGTGTGATCTGGATCCAGTGTGTCCTGCAGAGGCCGGGCTGCACGTCCCCGTGCTGGGGACAGGCTGAGCCTGCGCTGCCAACGCACACAAAACTCACACAGAGCCACGATAATCAACACAGGCAGGAAGGCCACCAGCACAGCCAGCCCTGCCAGGCTCCCGCTGTTCCTCCCTCCAGCTGAGCGGGATAAAAAAAACCCATTAGTGCAAAATACAAATAAACACACACATCCCTCCAGCAACTTCAAACAAGGCCTAAAAAGAAGCTTAAAGTCCAACACAGTTCCCTTTTCTCAGACTCACCAGCGCTCCCTCACAGCAGCAAGGGAAGCTGAACTCCAATCATATCCTTGTCGTAATTACATGCTTAATATTAGCGGGTGCTTTTTGTCATCTTGCCTGGGTAATGCTCACACTGGAGGAGCAGAAACACCTCAGTGGGATGAGTAAACATGAGGCAGGGCCGCAGCACGGGAAGGAGCAGGGATGGGGCTCTTTGCTGACAGGGTCTCAGCGGCACGTCCACATCCAGGTTTGGCTCCACAGCTGGGACTGGCACGGGGCAGTGCAGCCCCAAGGAGCCCAAATCCTCAGGGGGATTGTCCTGAGCAGCAGCTCTGGCCAGGCTTTGCCAGCCCCAGTTCTGTGGGAAGGATCTTTCCACAGTTCCCCCCCCAGTTTAGGGTTCATAGGGTTCCTGTTGTGCTTGGATTGTAAGGTGATGTTACCCCGCTTCTCCTAAATTCACTGACGGGACAAGGGGGAGTGGATTCAGACTGACAAAGAGTGGGTTTAGACTGGGTATTGGGAAGAAATTCTTCACTCAGAAGGTGGGGAGGCCCTGGCAGAGGGCGCCCAGAGAAGCTGTGGCTGCCCCTGGATCCCTGGCAGTGCCCAAGGCCAGCTTGGACGGGGCTTGGAGCAGCCTGGGATGGTGGAAACTGTCCCTGTCCACGGCAGGGGTGACACTGGATGGGCTTTAAGTCCCCTCCCACCCAAACCAGTCTGGGATCCTCTGATTCTATGACTTCAACCCTTCTAAGCTTTTCCAGATCTTTAATGACAGTTTTAGCACCTGCAGCCAGTGAGATTTGCGATGCCGTGGCAAGGATTCCTTTCCTTTAAAAATAAATATAGATGAATATACATGTACATGTGTATATATATGTGTTTGTGTGTGCGTGTGTGTATAAAACCCTCGGCACTGCCAGTTCTCCCCGGCTCTGCACAGCTTTTCTTTGGTATTTGAGCTTCCTAAACAGCAACCCATATTTCAGAGCCTATTAATAGCCGCCGCTGCCAAATCCCCCTTCTCCTGTTTTGAAGAATCCACGGATTTTGCTTCCCTTGCAAACCTGTTGTTTCGCCTGGACCGCTCTCCTGAAGCGTGGTGACAATTTGCACAGCTGATAAATCTGCTTTCAATGGCCCTGAGCTGGCTCTGAGTTAGGGAGATCCGTGGAGGGACTGGGACGAGGTGTGACAGCTCCCACCTGCTGAGCGTGCTTCAGGGATGAACCAATGAAGGGAACACCAGCCAGGCTGGGACAGAGTCGGTGCATTTAATAATGAGATTTCGAAAGGCACCGCGAGCACTCTCACCTGCCGACCCCGGAGCTCTTGCGCCGAGCCAATATTTGCTCCCGGTCTGCAAACTCAGGGAGTTTGGGGGTGCTCTGGATGTGATCATCAAGCCTGGCTGACAGCTCAATTTATCACCGGGCAGGTTTCAGCGTTTTGACTCGGCAGAACGTTCCCCCCCGTCGTCGTTTGCCTGCGTTTTACACCCGGTGAAAAATCTCCGGCGAGATTCCCGGCGACAGCTCCCTTTGCATTCCTGGCGCACACTCAGCCAGCCAAGCAAGGCTGTAAATAATTGAGCACCCATCATTCCCTTTGCAGTCCCCACCAGAAACCAGCCTGCTTTGCTCTCAGCAGCAAATATTTAGTGAGGTAATCTACAGAATGAGAAAAAAAAAAAATAAAAAAAAAAAATCTTAATTTGGATAAGAAAATTAAATGTTTTTCCCAGATCTTCTATCTGATTATCTCTGGCATCCATCCTGCTGTTCTCAGGGTAGGTGCTGTACCAGGAGATAATTATGAGGATCACAGAAGCAGTTCAATTAACTGCAGCTAATGCTTCTTATTAGCATTTTGCTGGGGCTTGTGGAGTTTTTCAGCTGAAACAGATAAACAAGCTCAAACATTCGCATAGGAAAGCTCAGACAAAAACAGAAACAAAGGGCCGGGGAGGCTGTCAGGGAAAGCCCAGAGCAGCTCAGGAGAGCAGGGGCTGGCTGCAGACACTGAGATCTCACTGCTCTCAGGGCGTGGATGCAGTGCCTAAAAAAAAATGCTTTTTTGGAGCTTTTTTGGAGCACACGTGGGGCACGACTGGGAGCTGCTGCCAGCTCAGAAATGCAACGGGATGGAACATCCCCAGGGATAGCCCTCAGCCCACTCACCCCCTGCTCCAGGTCAGGAGCTCCTGTCCCTGCGCTCACCTGCCTCAGGTGTGGCCACTGCTGCTCCTGTGCTCCCACAGGAGCCAGGCAGCAGCACGTTCCCCGTGGAGCTGTCTGTCCAAAGTGTCCTGCTGCACCTTCTGCTCCGGATGGGGTGGCACCACCTCAGTGACAGGTGCTGTCACCCCCCGAGGGAGGTGCTGACTGTCCTGGCGTGTCCCTCGGAGCAGTATGGCAGGAGGACACGGCCTTTCACATCTCCTGTGCCTGGGGACACCTGGGCTCACACATCTCCACTTGCAGCCCACAGGACACCCCAGGGCTGCCAGCCGTGACAGCTCCTGGCCCACATTGCACTGCCCAGCTCAAAGCCCAGGAGCCACCTCAGCCGAGTCCCAGCCTCTCTCTCTCTCTGCACAAGACCTTCTCTCCCAGCAGAAGCAGCTCCCAGCCCTGTGCTCTTACAGCCCCTAAAAGCTGAGACCCACAGCCAGGAAAGAGCTGGTCATGAAGCAGGAGCAGGAGGAGATGAGGCTTCCCACTCACCTCATTGCTGAGAAGGAGGTGAAAGAAGTGGATGAGAGAGCAGAGACTTGGGCTGCCTTTTACAGCAGCCCTGCCCTGCCTCAGGCCCAGAGGCACCTTAGTGGAAGTCACGATTTTGTGACCTGCTCATGTCAAGTGTGCACCATCCCAGCTAATGGTAGGGCTGTGCCCTGGTTTCCTGGCTTCTGCCATGTGTGTGCTCCTAACTGAATCCCATTTCTTCTGGATGGGAGGCCCGAGAATTCCCAGGATATAAAGACGTCAGAGTAGGCAGAAGGCTCAGATCACGGTCTGGTGGCATTCCGTGCAGGCACGTGACGTGGACCTGTCACTCCCGTGGGTTTGTTGGTGGCAAAGCACTCAGGGCATCGCTCTCACTCATCCTGCATGCCCAGGATGGTTCCTCAGCGAGGCAGACGAGCCCAAGCCCTGCTCCCAGCGGGGCTGTTCCTGCCCAGCAGCCTCTGACTGGAGCATCAGCCCAAGGCAAAGGTGCAGCTCCCTGCCAGCATCCAGATCCTCACTTCCACATCTGCTCTCCAGGCCGCCCTGGCTGCCTTCCCTTCCCTGTCACCTCCCCACAGGCTGCTCTCTGCACTTCCAGTCATCCAGGGCCAGCATGTTCAGGGCTTTATTCTGGTGTAGTTTTGCCCTTCAGTGCCCAAGGCCACCCCTGATGAGGGCAGGTGGGGATTGCAGGTGAGGTGTTTTGGTGTTTAACCAGCAGTGCCCCCACTCCTGAGGATGGGCTCATCCTGCAAACCAAAGCTCTCCAGCCCTGCCTGTCCCTGAGACTCCAGGAATTATCCAGTCTTTGAAATGAGGCAGCTTCATGGCTTTTTACTTCCAGTTCCCATCCAAGTCCTCTGTAATTATTATTTTTTTTTCCCTGGTTTCCCTGACCTGATTCGCTCTGTGCCTCATTTCTCACCCTTCCTGGTGCCTGCAGAGCCGGGGTTTGCTGTCCTGGAGCTCCAGGGCTTGGCTGTTTCCACGTGTGGGAAACGCTCACGGTCCTGTCAGCACAAATCCCTGGGAATCTTCTTGGCAGCAGTTCCCAGGCTGCTCCATCCTCGGGGACGGCCCAGCCTCACGTCTGGCCCTGGCAGTGCACCTTTGCCAAGCCCCGGGTGACGGCACCGAGGCAGAGCCGCGTCCTTCTGCCGCTTCCAAAGGCTCGGGAATTGCGGGAGCAGCTGCGAGGGAGAGCGCAGAGCACAGCCAGGCACCGAGTCCCATCTGTGCCCTGCCTGGGACAGCCTGAGCTGCCCTGGCAGGGGCACTGTGGCACTCAGGACCGAGGGAAAACCCCCGTGCCCTCCCAGGGCTGGTGCTGTGCCAGTGCTGCATCTCCAGGACAGGCACCTCACCAAGCTCAGGCCCACAGAGCATTTCCAGTTTTTCCCGCTCGTGGCAAAGGCTGAAGAGGTTTTTTCTTTTGGCCTCCTGGGAGCTTGGATGTGCGCGGGGTTTGGTGGGAGGATGTCACAGGGAGCCCTGTGAATTCAGGATCTGGGGTTCCTGCGTTCCCCACTGTGCAAATCCCACACCGGCGGGACCTCACAGGACGTGGGGGGAGCAGATGAGGAAGGAAAGGGCTCCACGGGTCCATCCCCGGCTCTGGAATGGGCTCCTGCCGTGCACAGTCCCTGCCTGGAGCACACAGCAAGCTCTGCTCCTATTAAAGATAATAACCCACCTCAATTAACACTTGTGGGGCCTGTTCCCTGCACACCCACGACAACCCGGCACAGCTGATACCAGGCATTCAGCAGAGCTGAGCCAAGACAGAAATAGCCTCTTCTGCCACATCCTCTCCACTCTAAATCCCCCTGGGCTCAATCCACGCCGAAACCACGGAAGGTCTGAGGGAGCTGGGAGGTTGTGAGAGGTCCCAAACCAGTGTGGAGTCAGTGAACTCCTGCAAAACCACCGAAGGATTCAGCCAGCTCAAGCTGACCCAGAGGCTTGAGGGGGTTGATTGCAGCTCCATCTCCCAGGGAATGAATTCCTTACCAGGTGAAGAGCTGTCAGTGGATGATGCAGAACCAGACTGCCAGGCAGGGACTGCAGAGCTTTATCATAAATGATGGGCACGGCTTTTCCTGATGGGAATTCTCCCTCTCGCAAACACGACTGAAAAATTCCAAACAAACACGCGTCGTGCCAGGAGGGGACCGGGAATCTGTTTGAGGGAGGAATTCTGCCGTGGAGATCCACGGATGGCATCAGGCAGGCTGGGGAGCAGAGCCAGAGGAGGTCCCAGGGAGGGGCCAGCCGAAAAATCCTCGCTGTGCCTCACACGGATTCCATCGGCTCTGGCCAAGTGCCAGGGAGCCAGGAGTGGGAACAGCCAGAGCCGGGCTCAGCGTGTCAAACCAGCCACCAGGGAGTGGAGAAAGGCGGGATAATGGACAAATTAGCAATTGTTTGGAGCAATTAGGACACAAGTGGCTTCAGAGGACGCTGTGACAGCCCACGGCAGTGCAGGGAGTGGTTCTGACAGGCAGAAAGGGCTGGTTTGGAGGCTGGGGAGACGTGGAGGTCAGGCACACCCGGATCTGGAAGGATCCTCCACCGGAGCAAGGACCATTTCCCAGGAGGTCGTTCCTGCCTGAGGTCAGACTCGAGGGGTCCCAAAGGCACAGTGAAAACACCCAGGGACTCCTTTAGCCCCTGGGGCTGCTGTCAGCAATTCTCCCTTCACCTTGGGGCATGCCAAACCCAAACCCCAGGTGAGTTGGCAGCACAAACAGCTCTGGGGCTGCCACCTGCAGAGTTGCTCCTGTCACTTATTCCCACTCCTCTATTCCAGAGCAGGTTTTTTTCCCCTTTCTTCAAGGTGTTGTCACAGAGGTGCTGCCACCGTGGGCTCTGCTCTGGCACCAGCTGGAATTTGTCCATGATGGGAGTGGCTTCTGCCATCTTCCCACCCTGCAGCTCCCCCAGCACCCAAACCTGGCCACAGAACACCAAACACGGGTTTGTGAATCACTCTGTAAAACCCCACAGCTTGTTTTGGACCCGTGACCAGGCCACACCATCCTGTGTTCCATACCTGCCGGGCTCTCAGCTCAGCCCCAAGTGCCTGAGGGCAGCGATTTGGGTCATTTCCCTGCATTTGTCCACCTTGCCCAGGAGGTTCTCAGGAGTCCAGATGCCCCAGGTGCAGCAGCATCTTTCTAAGCCTAGGAACGTGCAGCTGGTTTTCCTTCAGATATTTTGGAGAGCATCCCTCCCTCAGCCCAGCACTCCACAGCCAAATATCCTTGGGATGCGTCGGAGCAGCGTCCCTTACCCCTGGAGCTGCCAAAGCAACGGGAAGTCCCTTGAAGAGAGGTTTGATGTGGCAGCTTGGAGCTGATAAGCCATTGATTTCTTCTCCCTTTTTTGGGCTGGAGGAGATTGTCAGCCCAGGGACACGATAGCGAGGCAGGGATGATAACAGCCCGGGCTGCTGGAAGGATCCTGGCAGGCAGCCCCCGCAGCCCAGGGTGGGATGTCCAGACAAAAAAAAAACACGCTTCAATTTCTCTTCCCAGACTGAGACATCCCAGATAAAGCCCTTATCTGGCCTTCTCTCCAATCAATGAGATGCTTCAGCCTCGCTCGGCGCGCGGCGGGGCAGCAACAGCTTTATCACACCAGGCAGGGACGGGGAATTTGTCCGCCCAGAGGTGCCTCGGTGTGTCCCTGGCACGGTGGCAGTGCCTTGGTGTGTCCCTGGCACGGTGGCAGTGCCCTCGGTGTGTCCCTGGCACGGTGGCAGTGCCTTGGTGTGTCCCTGGCACGGTGGCAGTGCCCTCGGTGTGTCCCTGGCACGGTGGCAGTGCCTTGGTGTGTCCCTGGCACGGTGGCAGTGCCCTCGGTGTGTCCCTGGCATGGTGGCAGTGCCCTCGGTGTGTCCCTGGCACGGTGGCAGCTCCAGGCTGCAGCTCCAGGGAGGCTGAGGGTGCCAGCCCAGCCCAACCTGGAGATGCCTTCGTGGGGAATTCAAAGGTAAAAACGCCCTGGGCTCACCTGGGCTGCCCTCATACATTTCACTGCCGGGTTTCCGTCTCCCCCAGACACCCGAAATCCCAATTCCAGCCCTTTCCCGGCTGCCTTCGAGCAGGAGAGGGCAGCAGATCGCTCCTCTGGAAGGAGGGGAAAGCAGGTCGGGAGAGCACGAGGTCTCCATTTGGGGATGTTTTGCTGTTTGCTGTGGAAATCTTCAGTCAGAATCGTCTTCTGGTGCTCTCAAGGGCTTGCTGCAACCAAAATGTTTGGATGTGCTCCCACCGAATCCTCCCAAAATCGGGCTTTTTTTTTTAAAGGATGTGATGCAGATGACGCTCAAGTTTTGGGTCCCAGACACCAGTCCCCGACCTGAACTGGTTTTTGCAGCCTTGTGCTTCCAGTAAATCCGGGAATTTCAGATATTCCTTGGCACAGGGGCTGTGTCATCCTCGGTGCTGCATCATCTGAACGGTTTTCAGGCCGTTTTCAGCCGTGCCGTGCCACGAATCCGCCTCTCAAACGATTTCCAGGCTCAGAGAAGGGACCATTCCCCAGGGGCTCTTGCTGGGGACATCCTGCTCTGCCGAGGGTTCCTGGTGAGCTGTGGTGATCCCCTTGCATTCCAGCACCTGTCTGCAGCATTCCCAGTCAGGATGGAGACAATTCCAGAGCCTCAGTGCCTCCTGCAGGGGTGCAGGAGCTCAGCTGAGCCCTCGTCACTGTCAGGCCCACTGGGGAGAGTCATCCACCCACATTTAGGCAACTGCAAAGTCCGTGTCTCCAGTGAAATCATCAGGTTTTGGGGGTTCTTAGGTCCCTAGGAGCTGGTGGGGAGGAATGGGAGTGGATCCCACAGGGAGGCGCTCCTTGTGCTCTCCACCAGACCCTGATCTCCAAGTTTGGATGCTGAAATTCACAGAATCGAAGAATCCCAGAGTGGTTGGGTTGGAAGGGGCCTCAAAGTTCACCCAGGGCCACCCCTGCTGTGGGCAGGGTCACCATAAACCGTCCCAGGCTGCTCCCAGCCCTGTCCAACCTGGCCTTGGGCACTGCCAGGGATCCAGGGGCAGCCACAGCTGCTCTGAGCACCCTGTGAATTGAATTTCCTCCCAATATCCAACCTAAATTTCCTCTCTTTTAGTTTGAAGCTGTCCAGCCTTGTCTTATCACCCCAACTCTGGTCCAAAGTCCCTCTCCAGCTCTCTTGGAGCCCCTTCAGACACTGGAAGGGGCTCTGAGGTTTCCCTGTTCACTCTCCAGGTGAACATCCCCAGCACTCCCGGAGCAGAGGGGCTCCAACCCTGGGATCCACTCTCATTCCAACAGGTGCAGGTCCTTCTGGAGTGACACATCCTGGGATTGCTGACTGCTCCCGTCCTCTCTGTGGAGTCTTGGCCCTACAGCCACCCCACTGACCCCACAACCAGTCAGTCATTTACCCTCCATGCCCCGCTGGGATGAGCCTCCCCGATCCCACCCTTCTTACTTGCACATTTCCCCGAGACAGCCTGAAAAAAAAAAAAAAAAAACAACTAAAAGAGAAAATAGAAAAACCCCGAAAGTTCAACCGAAAGTACTACAGAACCTTCCTGGGTGGGAGCAGCTGAAAATAGAGCTGCCTGCACACACCCACCCCCCCGGCTCGTGCTTCCAGAGCCATCTCCAGCTCCTGTGTTTGTATTTATAGCCCAGCAAACCCCGCTCCCCACCGCCGGGAGCTGGGGGATTGTGCCCGTCTGCTCAGCACGGGCACGGAGAGGCACGAACCCACCAGGCATGGAGAGCTCATGTCCCCCCCCCTGGAATTCCTCCCGGCAGCTCTGCCCTGAGCAGCAGCAGCAGCAGCGGGTCCCAGCCAGCCCCGAGGGAGCGCTCCCAGCAGGGAAATGCCCCCGCAAATCCAGGGAAAAGCCAGCTCGAGGCACACAGGTGGTTGGAAACTCGTTCCCGAGGCCAGGGCTCCTCTGGTTTAGGCTGGAGCCAAGCTGAGGAGCGCAGCTGATCCCTGGATGCGGATCTGGGGCCGTCCTGCCAGCTCCGAGAGGGCAGATTTGCGGCTCCGCGGAGCAAAGCGGCGCTTAGGGCTGAGCCCGGGCTCAGCGGTGCCCGGGGCTCCGTAGGTAAGCGCCAGCTCTGGCAGCGCCGTTGCTGTTGTCACTTTATCAGCCTGCTGCAATCTGCTTTTCTGCTATATTTGCCTGTTTATAATTAGCCCGCTGGGTTTGCTGTTCTCCCGGCTTTCTTATCTGGGTTCCTGACAGTTTTCGAGATGGCTCCATCTTAAATCTACCCTGTGCTTTAAGAAAAGAAACTCTTCTCCGGCTCCCTTTGAAGCTCGGCACGCCGGGGAGAGTGCCAGGAGACAGGCTTTGCGCTCCGAGAGAAAGGGACAATTAGGTGGCAGCAAACATTTAATTATCAAATGGATTGGTGCTTCTTAACGCTGCCTGGAGTTAAGCAGGTGCCTCACGCGCAGGATCCTTCAAATATCAGATGTGAGGAGCCTTTGAGAGCTCACCCAAACGAGCTGATGAACGCATTGAGGCTGTGAATTGAGGCAGGAGGTTTTTTTTTCAGCACGAGGCTTTCACACGGCGTTTAACACCTGCGGGGAGCGGCTTCCAGGTCACTGCGCACCTGGCCCGGGGCAGAGGGGACCTGCTCCTGCCTGGAAAAGCCTCCGTGGATGTCCCTGACCGGGGTCCTGCTCCTTTGGGGGCCGCCCAAATCCATTTTTTCTTCGCTGGAGTGGGCTGAACCCACCAGAGGTGTCTTGTCCCGGTCGCCGAGCAGTGGAAGGGACACTTGGGACTCCTCAGGTTGGGAAGAGTCCCTCGCCAGCCTGTGTGGGGTGGATCAAAGCTGGGGGAGAAGGTCTGAGCAATTCCCTGCCACCCTCGGGCAGCCGGTGGGAGGTCAGGCTGGGATATTTCCCTGGAGGCTGAGGGGAGAAAGCCCAGCCCCAGGGTGGAGAGGAGGAATGACACGGATCCTCCCTGGGAGTTTGAGGGGCAAGGCTGATGGAAAGGAAAGCTGTAAACAAAACTTGAGGTATTCCAGGAAAACAGCAGCAGGATCCAGATACAAAGCAGGAAACAGAGGCACAAGACTCCCTGCAGCTCCCAGGATAATCTTAGAGGTCTTTTCCAACCTAAAAAATTCCATGTTTCTGTCTTGGGCGTCCCAGCACCAGGAAGAGGGGCCACAGCACC
Organism: Sinosuthora webbiana; assembly: GCA_013397395.1. NCBI lineage: Eukaryota > Metazoa > Chordata > Aves > Passeriformes > Sylviidae > Sinosuthora > Sinosuthora webbiana. Next base: position 20,748 of record VXBN01008738.1, on the reverse strand, counting down.
ACCTTGTCCCTGTCCAGCCTGCCCAGATAACAACCCCCGAGCCTGCAATTCCAGCAGGAATCTTCCTGGGACCTTCACCAAGCAGGAATCTTTGCCAATAATAATAAAAAAAAGAGCTTCTCCCACTCTCCCCCCTCAGCTCTGCCACTCCAGACTCCCCCAGCACTGACCATCTGCACCAGGGCCAGGCCAGCTCTGGGAAATGGGAAAGAAAAAAAAAAGAAAAAGGATGGATTAAAGCAGACCGGGGGCCGTTAGAGCCACTTCCTAATGCAATTTCCCCAACATTTTGTGGTTCATCTGGGAATTTCTGTTCTCACATCTTGCAGGGAACAGCACATCCCCAAGACAGAAGGACAGGCCTCACACTCAGCCTCATAAATCCATGCTGGCTTCTCGAGTCTCACCCTTCAGGAACTCCGTGTCCCTTCCTGCATTTCCTTTTTCCCAGTCCTCAGGCTGAGGATGTATTTCTGGTGCTCCAGCCCAAGCCAGTGGTCTGCTTGCTCCTACCAAAGCTGTGCCTGGAACCCCAGCTCTGCTGATCTGTTCTCCTCCACTTCTGCCTCCTCCACCATTCCAGGCTCAGATCCTGTCCTGAGCGTGGTGTGTGCCACCACCCTGAAGCCGTCCTGCTGCTCTGCTCCATGGATGCCAAAGCTGAGGCCTCCTCCCAGCCCCAGGTCTCTGCTGCATTGCAAGGCAGCAGGTTGAACCACGTCCAGGTCTGGTGTCATTTGGAGGCAGAGAGAGGCTTTGGGTTTGTTTATTTTCCATTAAGTGTCAACTTGGGCTTTACAAATCCCACCAAACGCTCGCCTCCCTCCTGATGGAGCAGCAGGGCTGGGAAGGTGGGGAAGGGTCTGGAGTGGCTGAGGGCGCTTGGTTTGTTCCGCTGGAGGAGTGACTGAGGGGAGAATCCTCGGGGGCTGCAGCTTCTCCTGAAGGTTGGCTCTGCTCTATGACCCTGACAGGACCCAGGGAATGGCTGCAGCTGTGCCAGGGAGGTTTAGGTTGGATATCAGGGATATCAGTTGGATATCAGTTCTTCCTCCTGAGGGTGGTGGGCACGGCCCCAGGGCTGCCAGAGCTCCAGGAGAGTTTGGACAACACTTCCTGCACAGGGTGAGGTTGTTGGGGTGTCTCTGCAGGGTTGGACTCCATGATCCTTGTGGATGCCTCCAGCTCAGAACGTTCTGTGATTTCGTTTCTTGGTCTTCCCCTTCAAATTTCCAAACCTTCCCAGGCGGTTCCTCTCCACCACCTCCTAGGGAAGACCCCAAACACAAGCCCTGCCTCCCAGGTGCCCTCAAACCTGGTTTTTCAGCCCAAATCAAACTTGTCTGAGGCTCCAAGGCCAAAATGGGCTCCTGCTGCCGCGGTTCCTCCCCCGTTCGCTTTCTGCTGCTTCAGACACACGCAGCTCCCAGAGAGCCAAATCCCTTGGAGACGGGAGCAAGGGAGCCTTGCTCATGGCTGGAGAGTGCAGCTGGAGCAAGGCATTAATTCCACTTACAGGATGAAATTGGCAGCAGAGCAACTGAATTTTCCGTCCAGCTCTAAAGTGCTCTCAAAGTGATCTAATTTATCACTGCGGCAGCAGCAGCAGCCATTCAAAGGCTCTCCCAGCTCCTGCCTCTGCCATGGCGTGAGGAGATGACTTCAGCAGCAGATGGATCCAAGTTCTTTGTCTGGCTCCAGCTCCTGGGTCCTCAGCAGACCTCGGCTCTGGCAGGCTCGAGCCTGGGCTTTGTGCTTCAGACCTCCGCAGGAGGAGGGGAGACAGCCTCGGGCTGGGCCAGGCTGGGCATCAGCAGGAATTTCTTTGTGGGAAGGATGGTCAGGGCTTGGAAGGGGCTGCCCAGGGGGGTTTGGAGTTCCCCAATCCCTGGAGGTGTCCAAGGAAGGGCTGGAGGTGGCACTCAGTGCTGGGGACAAGGTGGGAAGTGGGCACAGCTTGGTCATGGAGAGCTCTTCCAATGATTCTGTGATTCTTGGAAGATCCGTGTGGAGAGTCTCTGTCTCTGGGAGCAGCCAGGATCCATCCCAGCAGGGATGGGTGCGCCTGGGATGTGCCACCTGGGAGAGCAGAGCCTTGAGGGCACCTGTGGGTGTGAGCACGTGGGGAGGTGACACAGTGGAGGTGGCCCCAGCACTGGGGTCCCTTCGTGGCTTCACCTGGGGCTGGCAGGGCTCAACCTCCCCCTTCACGTCCCTGCTGGCTGTCACAGGTGCTCAAGGCAGGGGAACCCATCTAAACCCAGGTGAACACCCAGAAATTACATAAAGCCACACAAAGTCACAAAACCCCACAGAAATGCCCCCACAGCCCGCCATAAATCCACATAATCCCCCATAAATCCACACAACCCTACATAAACCCCTAACAACCCACATAATCCCACACAAAACCCCACAAAATCTCACACAAACCCACAGAAACTCACATAGGCTCCCACAAACCCACACAGACACCCATGAAACCCAGACAGACACCCAAAATCCCCACAAACACACCATCAACCCACACAAACCCCATGTGAACCCCCATAAACACCCAAAACACATGTAAACCCCACACAAACTCCACAGAACCCCACACAAAACCCCACATAAACCCACAAAATCCCACACAAACCCACAGAAACTGCACAGAAACTCATATAGGCTCACACAAACCCACAGAAACTCCACAAACCCACACGATGAACCCACAGAGACACCCAAAACCCACACAAACCCACATAATCCCACACAGAACCCCATGTGAACCCCCATAAACACCCAAAACACACGTAAATACCACAGACACACGTAAACACCACACAAACCCCACAGAAATCCACAAAATCCAACACAAACCCACACAAAACTCCACAGAAACTCACCCAGACCCCCACAAACCCTCATANCCGCCATAAATCCACATAATCCCCAATAAATCCACACAAACCCCAAACAACACACAACACCCAACACAAAACCCCACAAAATCCCACACAAACCCACAGAAACTCACAGAGACTCACACAGACTCACACAGACCCACACAAACCCACATAAACCCCACATGAAGCCCCATAAACACCCGTAAATACCACAGACCCCACCCAACCCCCCCCAAAATCCCCAAAAATCCAACAAAACCCCCCCCAAATCTCCACATAAACCCACAGAAACTCACAGAGACTCACACAGACTCACACAGACCCACACAAACCCCCCAAAAAATCCCCAAAAATCCAAGAAAACCCCACACAAAACTCCACATAAACCCACAGAAACCCACACAGACCCACACAAACCCCCATAAACCCCACATGAAGCCCCATAAACACCCGTAAATACCACAGACCCCACCCAAACCCCCCCAAAAATCCCCAAAAATCCAACAAAAACCCCCCCTGCCTCTGCAGGTTCCATCACCTCGAGGGGTCCCACAAACACCTGCAAGCCATCAGAGCAGCCCCAGCCTCATCAGAGCAGCCCCGCTGTAATTAGGAGCCGCTTAATCCTCGGGCTGAGCCTTCACTAATGGATTTGGGGGATCCAGCTCCACCACAGCACCGCTAATGACAGCTCTGTAATTAGCGAATGTGCGAAGGAGCTCGTTTTTGGGGAGCTTCCCGCGGCCCTTTTGGACAGGGAGGAGCTGTGGGGTGGCACAGGGGACGCGTGGAGGGACAGGGCTCAGGGAATGGATGGATGGATGGGATATTGGAGAGGAATTCCTGGCTGTGAGGGTGGGGAGGACCTGGCACGGGTTGTCCCGTGGTTGTCCCGTTCCTGCAGGAGCCCGAGGCGTGGTTGGAGCAAGGTGGGAGAGTGGAAGGTGTCCCTGCCATCAGCTCCATTGTCTCGATGTTCCTCCCAGCCCAGCCCATTCTGTGGTTCTCTTGGCTTGAGGAGGATGCCAAGTTCCTTATTTGTGTGTTCAAGCTTTTGTTTGACCTCCCTCAGACCGATGCCTTGAGGATTTTAGCTTTTATGTTTTTCAAATCCTGTACTGCAGTAGTGCGTAGCTCCAAACTCCACATAAACCCCACACAAACCCCACAGAAACTCACACAGACACTCATAAACCCACACAGACACCCATGAACCCACACAAACACCCAAAACTCCCACAAACACGCCATCGACCCACACAAAACCCACATCTCATAAACCCACACAGACACCCATGAACCCACACAAACACCCAAAACTCCCACAAACACGCCATCGACCCACACAAAACCCACATAATCCCACACAAACCCACAGAAAATCACACAGGCCCACACAAACCCACAGAAACTCCACAAACCCACACAATGAGCCCACACAGACACCCAAAATCCACACAAACCCACATAATCCCACACAAAACCCACAGAAACCCCACAGAAACGCACACAGACCCCCACAAACCCTCATAAACCCACACAGACACCCAAAACTCCCACAAACACACCATTGACCCACACAAAACCCCACATAATTCCACACAAACCCACAGAAACCGCACAGAAACTCACACAGGCCCACACAAACCCACAGAAACTCCACAAACCCACACAATGAACCCACACAGACACCCCAAACCCACACAAACCCACATAATCCCCCACAAAACCCCACATAAACCCACAAAATAAAGTGTCGGTTACTGTCTTCGCCTTTTGGTCGGACAAAACAATCCCTCCAGGCCTGAAATTCGAGGACACCCTGCTGCCTCAGGCCCCTACAAGGATAATTTAAAAAGTGGGTTGGGGGGCAGCAAACTGGGGGTGTGTGACTTCATTCCCTGAAGCTGTAAATTGGAGAATAACCCCTGTTATGTCAATGGACCGAACTTATAATTGTCTGAAAAAACTCTTTACCATCGTCCAGCTTGGGTGTAAACCCCTCTGAGAGTCTTCTGACTGCCCCGGGTGTGACTATTAATTAAGACTTTTAATAAATCCCCACTTGTTGTTGCATTCTCACACTCAGGAGGATGTTTTTTCGTGTTAGGAAAAGAGTTTCAGTTTCACTATTGAACTTAAAAGGAAGGAGAACCAGAAAGTTCTGTGCTTTCTCTTACTGCAACTGGCCCAGTGCCAGCACAGAGGAACCTGTTGGAACCTTTTAGCTGCTCCTCGGAAATGCAGCTATTTTCTGTTGGGCAGCTTGCTAAAGAAACAAAAAACCCTCCGAAATCATTGAGTACATTTGAGTACAAAGGTGCTTGTGGCTTTTTGGGGTGCCTTGACGGGTGTGAAGGGGCTTCCCTGCACTGTGCATGCCTTTTGCTTTTGTTCTGTATCATTTGTTGTTTTCTCTTTCATTAAAACCTTTTGGTTTCTCAAAGCACACCCCGTCTCGCTGATTGTTTTAAGCCATTTCTGGGAGGTTGCTGGACGCCCTCAGGGTGTGTATTAAGCCCCTCAGTGGGGCTTAATACACACCCTGGCCTCATGCAGGGATCCAATACCTGCTTTATTTCTCACACTTTTATTCTCTTAATCTCGCCCAGCCTTTGTTCTAGGCAGCCACAAGGCAATCAGCACGAGGCCCGAGGGGAGCAGAACATTTCCCTGCCTTCAGGGACGGGTGAGTTCCCCATGGCAGCACCCCCAGAGGCTGGGCAGGGTGACAGAACTGTAGGAAAACCTTCCGTGGACGGCAGGGAGAAGGAATTCTGCTGACCTGAGATATTCTAGAACACGTGGTTTTATTGCAAGGGTCGTGGGTGAAGAGGGTCTCGCCTTCAGCCACCGGCCTCGGCTGAAGGAAGTCCCAGACAGAGCGAGGGAAAGAACAAGGAGGTAATAGTTATGAGAGAAGGGAGGCAGGGGAGCAAGGTGGCAGGGGTCAGAAAGCAGAGAATAGGGAGAGCAGGTAAGAGCCAGTAAGAGAGTGGAGGATAGAGAGAGATCCTTGTTACAATACATTCTTTTGTGATGAATATTCTAATTTACAGTGACCAACCAATACAAGACACAAAATCCCACAGAATCTACATGTAGCCTATAAGAACTACTACATTACTATACTATGTTATATTTTAAACTCTAAAAACTACTCTTTAGACTTTTCTGTTTTCCTACATTGACCTTTGGACACCTCAGCCAGCAGAAAGGTATTGTTCAATCAAGAGGGATTCCCCTTCAGCTGGCCAGGCTATTGTTTTCAGGTTATAGAATAACTAAGACTCAGTATCCTACAGCTCAAAGTGAGCTTCCATTTCTATTTCGATTACAGGTTTCATATTTTCAGGATCTTTTGCTAAACAATCATATTTATAAGGTTTCCCCGATTCATCTTCCCCAACACAGAACACCCGAGAGCCGCTGAGGAAAAGGCTCTGAGAGCAGCTCCTGACTCCTGTGCCGCCCCTGCCGCCGCAGCTCGTGCCCTCTGGCCGCCCGGGCCTGAGCTCCCCAGCCCAATTCCTGCTCTGACAAGGAGCAGGTGACAGGGCCGTGACAAACGGCCTCCTCTGTCACTGCCACACGCCGGGAACAAGATCCAGCCCAAGGCAGCGACGTCTGACGAGGTCTCCTGGATGTTGGAACGAGGTTGAGCTGTCACGGGGAGCTCGGGGGGCAGCGGCTCTTCCCTTCAGCTCCGTGCCACGGCTGCTCCACGAGGAGGAACAGGAGTACCAGGAAGCCAGAGGCTCCCTCAGGAGGGCTCGGAACAGCTCTGCTGCAGGAGGCCATGGCCAGAGGCTCCTAATTATCCTGGTCTGCGCTAATTAATTGAAACGAGGATGTACGCACGCGATATGAAAATGAAGCGATGTCAGGGCGTCTTCCCCTGGGGTGGCAGGGGGGAGTTTTCTCCTGGCTGAACCAGGCTGGAAAGGAGCAGGGATGGAGCTGAGCCCCTGGTGGGAACAGGGGCAGGGGTGGACACTCACCCCCGACTCAGCCACACTGAAAATACCGCAAACAAAACCCCAAAGTCCCCACGGCAAAACTGTGAGCCAAAGGAAAAGGGGCTTTTGGGAGGGGATTTTGTCTGGAGAGTTAAGGATCCAACCCAGGGGATCCAAACCTGCAGCAGAAAAGGTGAGAAGCTTGAATTTAGCTCAGGTGTCAGCCCCCCAAGCAGGGCTGGGGAATGGCCACGGAGCTGTTTTTCCACGGTGTGACCAGTTAAAACCCCACACTGGGTGGTTCCCCCAGTTCAGACCTCACAGGTGCCTCCCAAGCCACAGAATCATGGAATAGTTAAGGCTGGAAAAATCTTTAAGCTCATCAAATCCGACCCTCAGCCGGCTCCCCATCGTGCTCAGGTGCCACATCCACAGGGTTCTTGGCCACCTCCGTGGGTGGGGACTCGACCACTGCCCTGGGCTGCCCCTTCCAAGGCCTGAAAACTCTCTCCAGCAAGAGATTTTTTCTTAATGTCTGATCTAAATCTCTCCTTCTCCTCCTGTCCCTGTTCCCTGGGAGCAAAGCCCGACCCCCCCGGCTGTCCCCTCCTGTCAGGGACTTGTGCAGAGCCACAAGGTCCCTCCTGAGCCTCCTTTTCTCCAGGCTGAGCCCCTTTCCCAGCTCCCTCAGGAATTCTCCAGCCCCTTCCCCAGCTCTGTTCCCTTCCCTGGACAGGCTCCAGCCCCTCTGTCTCTTTATTGTCATGAGTGCCCCAGAAATGACCCCAGATTTGAGGTCCTTCAGCAGAGCCAGCACAGGGGACAATCCCTGCCCTGGTCCTGTGGCCACAGCAGGGCTGGAACCAGCCAGGGGCCATCGGGCTCACCTGGGCTCACCTGGGCTCACCTGGGCTCACCTGGGCATCATAATGACAAAAGCAATGCGATGCCACCACCACTGCCACCTGAGGCCACCCCAAAGTGACAGAGTGAACACCTGAGTGGCTGTGACACCCGGGCAGAGCACGGGGAGGTTTAAGAACAGACTGGGGGTGGCTCTCAGTGCCACGGGCTGGGTGACAAGGTGGTGCCGGGCCATTGGTTGGGTTCAGTGATCTCAAAGGGTCTTTTCCAACCTGATTTTGTGATTCTGTGGGGACCGGGGGAGGGGGGACAGCCAGGCAGCAACGCCGTGTGTGTCCTGCTGCTGTGCCCTGCTGAGGCAGGAGGGAGATGAAAGCTCCCTTCCACACCCCTTGGAAGTTCGAACAGAGGGAACTGTGTGTTTGAAGCACTGTGGTCAGTCAGAGGCTGGGCTGGGATCAAAGGTGGGAGGTGGAAACCCAGAACTGAGGGACCCTGACCTTTGCTGGGCCCAGGGCTCACCTTTCCTGCCTCCTCGAGCTCTTCCCTGTGAGGAATCGCTGCATGGATGAGCTGTCCCCTGCCCTGACACTTCCCAAACCTCCACTCCTGCTGCCTCACATCATCACTGCTTCCTTCCCCTTGCACTCCTTCCATTTCTTCCTCTCCTTTTTGCCTCTTGTCACTCTCAGTGCGGCTTTTACACGTCCCCTTGGAAGCCCATCTGGTTTGTGAGCAAAGGCAGGGATTCCCTGCCAGCAGCAGGTGGGAAGAGCATCCCAAGTGCACAGGCCTGGCCCCAGGGGCAGGGACAGGGTGACAATTCCCGTGCTCAGCAGATGAAGGTGGCCTGGGATGGCAGCTGGTGGCTGGAGCACGAAGTGATTCCTCCCCTCTCCTCCTGTGAGACCCCACCTGGAATTCTGTGTCCAGCTCTGGGGCCCTCTGCACAAAACAGAGCTGGACCTGTTGGAATGAGCCCATGGGGGCCGTGGAGGTGCTGCCAGGGCTGGAGCCCCTCTGCTCTGGAAGCAGGCTGGGAGAGCTGGGGGCATTCCCTGGAGAAGGCTCCTGGGAACCCTAAAGGGGGATAAATCCAGCTCCAGGAGAGCTGGAGAGGGCTTTGGGACAAGGGAGGGAGTGACAGGGCGAGGGGAAGCGCTTTAAGATGAAGTGAGGTAGANCGGAGCACGAAGTGATTCCTCCCCTCTCCTCCTGTGAGACCCCACCTGGAATTCTGTGTCCAGCTCTGGGGCCCTCTGCACAAAACAGAGCTGGACGTGTTGGAATGAGCCCATGGGGGCCGTGGAGGTGCTGCCAGGGCTGGAGCCCCTCTGCTCTGGAAGCAGGCTGGGAGAGCTGGGGGCATTCCCTGGAGAAGGCTCCTGGGAACCCTAAAGGGGGATAAATCCAGCTCCAGGAGAGCTGGAGAGGGCTTTGGGACAAGGGAGGGAGTGACAGGGCGAGGGGAAGCACTTTAAGCTGAAGTGGGGTAGATTTAGATGGGAAATTGGGAAGAAATTCCTCCCTGTGAGGGTGAAACTGGGTGCCCAGAGAAGCTGTGGCTGCCCCTGGATCCCTGGAAGTGTCCAAGGCCAGGTTGGGCAGGGCTTGGAGCAGCCTGGGACAGTGGGAGGTGTCCCTGACAGGGGACAGAAGTGACCCATCCCCACCCCACCATCCCCTCCCAGGGGTAGGGGCAGGGTGGCACCCTGCCCCAGCCTGGGGGTGACTCCACCCTGGCACCCCTGGACTCCTCTGGAAGGTGCTGGGGAGCTCCAGCCTCCACCTCTCCCTGCTGCTCTCCTTTCTCCTCGCCTTCCTTCCCCAATTTCTCACCTCCCCTCACCCCTCCTCTTTTTCCAGGCTCGCCCAATTTCCCCCCACCCTCCTCTGCAGCCTCCTGTTCCTCCCGCTCTCTCTGGGTTTTTATTCCTCTCCCATTTCCACTTCTCAGACCTCGTGTGTCCCCCCCTCCTTCCCCTTCTCCTGCAGGCAGAGAGAACCACGGAATCACGGAATGGTTTCGGTTGGAAGGGACCTTAGAGGTGATCCAGTTCCAACCCCTCCCACCACGACCTGCTGCTCCTCGAGATTTCTGCCCCCCAGCCTTTCTCAGGAGCGGGGAACAGCTGAGGGAAGGGGGTCCCTCGCCCTCACCCCCTCCCCAGCCCCTCTCTCTGCCCCCAAACCCCCCCAACCACTAGAACACCCTGGCAGAAGCCACTCCCTGCTTTTCCCCGGGCACAGAGGTGGCACCAGGGGGGATTTGCAGCATTGATGGACACGTGGAGACGGGGAGAATTCAGAGCTGGAGGTGTCACCGAGGTCGCCCCAGCAGAAATGAGTTCATCTCCTGGCACTTCCTCGTGTCTGATTCCCCCGAGACCCAGCAGGGGCCGAGCCAGGAGAGCTCAGGCCTTGTGGGGGAAATTCATCAAATCCCACTGAAGCTTTTGTCATTGCAGGGGCTGCAGGGTGGCTGCCGAAGGACAGTGGCTCCATCACCGCCGATGAGCCGTGCAGCCTTCAGCCTTTTGTGGAGTTTTCCCCACGTGGTGCAGACGAGGCTGGATTTATCGGGGACCTTTGCTGCCCTGAACCTCCTTCAATGGCTCCATCCATCCAGGAGAAATGAGGCAGCTGCAGCCTGCCCTGACTCCGAGGAGGGGGGGGAAGAGAGAGGGGCCTGTCTTTCTTCTGGAAAAATAATGACATAAAAATGTGCCAAAGCGCTGGCACGGAGGCTGTGCCACGATTTACACACTGAGCGCCCGGGGGGGTGGCGGGGGGAGGCCTTGGTGACCTCGCTGAGCGCTCCAGCAGCACCTCAGGTGTCCTCACCTGGGTAAAAGGTGCAATCACAGAGTGGCTGGATGGGAGGGGACCTTACAGCCCGTCCAGTGCCACCCCTGCCATGGCCAGGGACACCTTCCACTGTCCCAGGCTGCTCCAATCCCCGTCCAGCCTGGCCCTGGGCACTGCCAGGGATGCAGGGGCAGCCACAGCTTCTCTGGGCACCCTGTGCCAGGCCCTCCCCACCCTCAATGGGAAGAATTCTTTCCCAATATCCCATCTAAATCTCCCCTCCTTCGGCTTCAAGCCATTCCCCTTTGTCCCATCACTCCAGGCCCTTGTCCAAAGTCCCTCTCCAGCTCTCTTGGAGTCCCTCTCGGTGTTTGAAAAAAGTCCCTTCCAACCCCTGGCACCTCCTAATCTCAATATTTCAGGTTTTGCCTTTTTTTCCCCTAAACTCCCCCCTTTCAGGAGTTTTTGCTCACCCAGCCTGGCCTCGGACACTTCCAGAGGCAACACTGAGTCCCTCCTTGGTCTGGTTCATATTTCCAGGGTGGTCACACCTTTCTTCTTGTGAGCAGCTCCTCAAACCCTTTCCGTGTTCCAAAGCCTGTGAGGGGAGAAGAGCAGGACAGGCCTGCTGAAGCCTAATGAACATTTAATTACAAGCTGGCTCATCTGAGACCCAGGATGAAACTGGGAAAGGTGTTCTGATATCACCCGTGTGACACCAGGATGGAGCGCTCACACACTTCATTTTGCCCCTAAATTTCTCATTTTCAACCCGACCAGTTTTCATCCCTGTCCTGGGACCGGCTCCGCAGTCCAGGCCTTAGAGAAGCTTCCCAAGTCCCTCTTAAATCAGACATTTATCATGGCTCATCTGCAGCAGTTATTTTAGAGACACACCCCGGGGAGGGATTCAGCTGACTGTTTAGAGATGCTTCAGATGCAGCCACCAGGCACCCAAAGCTCCCTGTGCCGTCAGGGGGGGAAATGGGTGCAGGTCGTGTCATCCTAGAGTGGGCTTTGAAAGGGCTTCAGTGAATCTTGAATGAACTCCATTCCCCAAATGTAATTTAAAGATGCAGAAAAGATAGCAGAGGCATCACTTCCTCCAGGATAAGTCGGCCTGATAGATTCCCCTCCTCGTTAAACGCTCGAATCGGGGTTTCGGCTGGAAATTGCTTGAAAATCTTTCATCGCCGAGTCTTAGGAAGTCTCTGGCTGTTATATTAAATATTCCCCCAGTCACGTTCATTGCTGGGTCCAGGGAGTCAAGGATCTCCCCAACCTTTCCCTCGCTTTGCTTCTTTTAATTTTCCATCCAAAATCCCATTTATAGCTGCTCTGATATGAAGGGGGTTTAGTTTTTCATTTGTTTTCACTGGACAGGTTTGAGAGGAGCACAGAGGGTCAACCTGGGGCAGGTCACAGAGGGAAGGGACGTCCCAGGGCACAGGATTGTGGCCAGGTGGGTCTGGCAGATCCAAGGAGGCTCCACAGCCTCTCTGGGCTCTGCTCAGGGCTGCCACTGCCCAGGGCACAAGTTGTGCCTCCTGTGCAGGGGCAGTTCCTGCCCTCAGTCCCTGCCCGTGGCTCTGGTGCCATTGCTGGGCCTGGAGCAGAGCCTGGGCCTGCTCTGCCCCTCCCTGCACACAGGGACAGCCAGGGACAGCCAGGGACAGCCAGGGACAGCCAGGGCTCAGGGCCCCTCTCAGCTGGGGCTCCTCTCCAGGCTGAACAGCCCCAGCTCCCTCAGCCTTTCCTGGGCAGGGATCTCTCCAGGCCCTTCAGTGTCTTTGTCACCCTGCAGGAGCTCCCTGTCCCTGCTGTGCTGAGGATGCCAGAGCTGGGCACAGCACTGCAGAGGTGCCTCCCAGGGCTGGGCACAGGGGCACGGTCACTCCCTGACCTGCTGGGAATGCTCTTCCTCACCCAGCCCAGGACCCCACTGTCCCCTGGCTGCCAGGGCACAGTGCTGGCTCGGGGACAGCTTGGTGACACCCCTGAGATCCTCCCCAGCAGGTCACCCCCAGCCTGTGCTGGTGCCTGGGGTTGTTCCTCCCCTCTCCTGTCCCATCTCCAGGGGTTTTATCTGGCGGCACTTTCACGTTTGGTGCTCCCAGCCCTTGGCTCGCTCTGGGTCAGAGCTTTACCTTTCCACCCCACACCGTGAGCTCCCAGAGGCGACTCCTGCTGTTCACCTACTTTATTTATGACACCTGGAAAGCAGCTGGGCCGTTTCTGCTCAAACTCCAAAACGGGGTTTTGTGGTTTTACTTCTCCTCCAGGAGGAGCAATGCCCTGTGGGCGTTGATCCACGCTGAAAAAAAAAAAAATGATGGGAACAGGAATAAGATCCTGACACCACTGAAGGACTGAGCACCTCCAGGGGTCCCACCAGCTGGGGAAGAGTGCTCACCCCCCACCCCCAAATCCAGGCGCGGCTCCTCCCAAACACAACTCGGTGCCTTTAAAACCCGGGCGCGGCGAGGGGATGGGAGCTGAGGAATGTTGGAAGGGTTTGGAGGAGAGACAGGAGATATCAGCCCTTCGGAGGAGCCGGTTGCCATGGAGACGGGCTCGTTTAACCCAATCAGGGTCAGGCAACCCTTTGTGCTCGAGCTAATTTAATTAAAAGACGTGGAGGATGAGCGGAATAAATTGGCCCGGAGACATCACCTCGGGGCGGTGTCCCCAGGCCGGGCGGGATTCCTGGGGCCAGGTTTAGGGGAGAATCCTGGGATGGGGCCATCCAAAACCCAGGGGCAGCCCCTGGAGAGGAAGGAACCGGTGAGGAAAGCCCAAGACAAAAAGGAGATCCCAGGGGAGGGGGAGATGCCCCAGTGCCTCTCATCCCTCAGGCTCTCCCGGGGTGTGGGAGCTTCCAGCCTGGATGCTCCTCTGGATGGGTTCCTTTGCCTGAGCCACTGGGAAAGTGGCTTTATCTCCCCCCCGCCTGAATTTGAAATGTGGATAAAGCAAAGCTGGCAAGGTAATTATTCCTCGCTGTCAAACATTGCTCTGGGTTTGCTGGCTGCAGACAGCCCGAGAGTGATGAATCCCTTTGTGTTTGCAGCAGCCTTGGATCGGCTCCAGGAAAAGGTGCAAACAGGGAGGGAAGTTTTGCATTAACCTGCCCCTGCTCACAGATTTCACTGCTCCAGCACCTGAGCCCGAGGAAGGGGCTCACCTGGGGCAAGGGGAGAACGAGGGCCAAGTGTGACACCAGCCCAGCACCAGAAAATGAGAGAAAAATGCAAATCCCCGGCACAGAGAGCTGCTGGCACCTCTCAGGAGGCATCACCAGGCGCCCAAAAACTGCCGTGCCCTCCTGAGAGCCTGGGCCTGCACAACATCCCTGGGACAGCTTTCCCTGTTTCTCTGTGGGGTTGCTGGGAGCCTTTCCCGATGGATCAGCTCCTTCCAGCCCAGTCTGCAGGTGGGGAACCCCCATCCCGGGCTCAGAGCTGCCATCCCCTCCTCTGGATCATCCTCTCCCAAATCCAGGTGTGGAACCCCCATTCCAGGGTTATTGCTGCCATCCCCTCCCCTGGATCATCCTCTCCCAAATCCAGGTGTGGAACCCCCATCCCGGGCTTAGAGCTGCCATCCTCTCCCCTGGATCATCCTCTCCCAAATCCAGGCGAGCTCCCCATTCCAGGGTTAGTTCTGTCCCCCTTTCCCTCCCCTTGCACCTCCGACCCCCCCAGATCTGTCCCTGCCCTGGTCCCTCCAGTCCCACCCAAACCTGGGGAGCTGAGCTTGGCAGGGCAGGGCTGGGGACCCCCAAAGCCAGCCCTGCCCACAGCTGGAGCAGCTGGAGCTGTCCTTGCTCCTGGGAGCATCTCTGGAGCATCTCCTTGGTGTCTGTGGTCTCCGTCCCTCTGCTGATGGCCAAACCCGGCCGTGTGTAATAAATAAAGTAAATAAACAGCAGGATTTGCCTCTGGGCGCACACGGGGACAAAGGGAGGCGACAACACCCCCGGGCAGCCGAGCTCTGGACCTTTGGACCTTTCTCTGACTGGAAACAACTCCCTGGGCCAGTGGCCAAGGCCGGTGTGGGCCCATCCTCCCTCCCACACGCCCTGTACCCAGTCCTGGCCATCCACACGTTTTTAGGCAGGAAAATCCTCTTTTCATCCCATTCCTCCAGCACAGGATCTGCTCTGTGGTCGAGCCCAGGCTCAGGACCCCTTTCTGGGGCACGAAAAGCTCTTTCTGCCTTTTTTTTCCTTCTGTTTAAACAATAAATAAATCTCTTCTCTGAGTCTTGTCCAAATTCATTCACTGGCCCTCTGCCTCTCTCCTGAATGACTCCATGGGAGTCCTTGAGTCTCAGCATTATTATATTTTATTTATACAGCACAATAAACGTACGTGGCACTCTCCAACATACATCAACCAGCAAGGCCCATTTTCTGATGAGTGCACAGTTTGATTCGGGAAAAAAACCACCGTTTTATAAAAATGCAACAGTCCCCTGGCATGAAGAGGCTGAACTGTGCTGCTGTGGAGGCTCTTCCTCAGCCCCTAAAATTGACCCAAGAGGAAGAAATCCCCACCTGGAGAGGAGAATTTCATTCGGAACAGCCCCTGGAGCTGGTCAGGTCCATGTGCTGCCTGTTCTGGGTTTGGGGAGCTGCAGGGACGGTGAATCTTTATCTTCTAGGAGAAAAGGTTTAAGAAGAGATTGTGCAGAAGGAACTGTGGCCAGAGGAGTGGGAGAAGAGACCGCAGGCACTGAGGGCAGGGAGGAAGGAGGGGCACGAGGGGCTCTGGAGAGCAGGGGGAGAGTGCCAGGCGTCCCTTCCAACATGAGGAACAGAATCGGGAACAAAGTGAAGCCGGGAAGGAGGGAGGGGTGGGGGAAAGGTGTTTTTAAGACTTGGGTTCACTTCTCATTACCTGACTCTGATCTCAGCGGTAATAAATTCAATTAACTCAATTAATTTCCCAGCTCGGGCCAGTTTTGGGCTCCGTGGTGGGAGTTGCTGAACGAGCCCTCCCTGCCTTGCTCACAGCTCAGGAGCTTTTTTTGGTTGTATTTCCCTTTTTCTGTCCAGGTGAGGGGTAAAAAGTGATGGAGCAGCTTTGGGGGGGCAGCTGGCACCCTCAGGACAACGGAATCGGCTCCTTTTGGAAACGCTCCCAAGAATCATCTCTTGAGAAAGGGAAATCTAAATAACCAGTTGTCAGCATCTCCCAAGTTTTCCCAAACCGCCTCCTCTGGGCACAGCCAGGCTGATCCAAGCAAATAACGGTGAGTAAACGCCGGGCTCAGATAAACAAACAAGAGATTCAGTGCCTGGAGGTGTTTGTGCTTCCCACAGGGGCCACACGGGATGAGCTGCATCCAAAGGCTTTTCCTCTTTCAGCTGGGAAACCTCCCCCCAGGGCTTCGGGGGAAGTTAAAGCAACCTGACCCAGCAGGGCTCTGAAGGGGACGTNCCATGGTGTCAGTGGTGACATTCCTGGGGTTGTGTCCTCCTGGCTGTCCCCAGGGCCAGGAGTCAGTGGTGACATTCCCCCGGGGTTGTTTCTTCCTGGCTGTCCCCAGGGCCAGGAGTCAGTGGTGACATTCCCTAGGGGTTGTGTCCTCCTGGCTGTCCCCAGGGTCAGGAGTCACTGACATTCCTGGGGTTGTGTCCTCCTGGCTGTCCCCAGGACCAGGAATCAGTGCTGATATTCCTGGGGTTGTGTCCTCCTGGCTGTCCCCAGGGCCGTGGATGTCACTGCTCTGGTGACACCATCACAGCAGCCCCAGGATTGCTTCACGTGGAATCTCAATTGTTCATTCCTGTGCTGAGCCAAAGGGACCCTCTGGGGCTGAGGCCATGAACCCTGAGCTGAGGCTGGTGTCCCCCCTGGGCCCGTGTCCCCCCCTGGCCCATGTCCCCCCTGGGCTGTGCCCGATGCTCTGGGGGGCTCAGAGTGGCCTCTTGGCCCTGGGCAGGCAAAGGGTCAGTGCCAGGTCCGGCCCCTGCCGGGGGCTCCGGCCGTTCCCCCTCCCCAGGCACGACCTGCAGGAGCTGCACCTGCACCAGGTGATTTCCCAGCTCCTGTTTTCCCATCAGGGTCCCACGGCTGTGTCCTGCCAGAGCTCACCTGAACCCGGGGCTGGGCTGGGGCTCAGGGGCTGCCCAGGGTTTGGGGTGCTCAGGGTGACAATAAAACCACCCCAAGCCCGTCTGGTGAGACCCCGGGAGCAGCAGGAACTCGGCGATGGATCCTTCAGGAAGGGAATGGTGACTCCAGAGGGGCTGCAGGGCTCTTTTCCAGCTCCCTGGAATGGCTGGGATGGCTCCACAGATGCTCAGGGCCACCCAGGGGGGAACCCAGCTGTGTCACACCTTTTTGGGCAGGGCCACCAAGGAGGGGACCCGGCCCGAAGAGCCCAGCTCGCTCCCAGGGGTCCCACCCCGCTCATCCCACACGGGCTCCCAGTGATCCCATTCCCCGCCGCATCCAGGCAGGAACCGGCAGCTGTCCCTGGCAGGTGGTGACACGGGGTGACAGCTGATGGCAGTGACCACCCCAGCCCTCATCTGGACGCCTGGACCGGTGCCACCATCCAGCAGGGGAAGCGCTGGGGGGGCCGAGGGCAGAGNAACCCAGCTGTGTCACACCTTTTTGGGCAGGGCCACCAAGGAGGGGACCCGGCCCGAAGAGCCCAGCCGGGCTCCCAGTGATCCCATTCCCCGCCGCATCCAGGCAGGAACCGGCAGCTGTCCCTGGCAGGTGGTGACACGGGGTGACAGCTGATGGCAGTGACCACCCCAGCCCTCATCTGGACGCCTGGACCGGTGCCACCATCCAGCAGGGGAAGCGCTGGGGGGGCCGAGGGCAGAGCGAGGTCCCGGTGTCACCGCGGGGTCGCGGTGTCACCGCGGTGGTGGCCGCTCGGTGCCATCTGCGGTGCCGCGACCTCGCCGCGAGGGTTTGAGCGCGCTCTGCCAAATTGGTGACAGGAACGCGATCCCAGGCGGGCCCTGGGGGCTGCTCCCACTAACGAGAGCCGGGGAGGCAGGGCTGGAGCTGCGCCGGCATCCAGATGGACGGGGAGGGAGCTTTGGAGCGGCTCAGCGTCAGCGCTTGGGAGAATTCCCTGGATGAGCCGCTCCCGGCGACGGGTTTGTCCCCAGAAATTCACCCTCGACAATCGCTGGTTTGGTTTCTGTGCGGGTGAGGGGACCCTCGGGGGATGTGTCCAGCTCTGGGACACTCACAGCAAGACCTGGCGGGGCTGGAGCCTGTCCAGGGAAGGGAACAGAGCTGGGGAAGGGGCTGGAGAATTCCTGAGGGAGCTGGGAAAGGGGCTCAGCCTGGAGAAAAGGGGGATCAGGGGGGACCTTGTGGCTCTGCACAATTCCCTGACAGGAGGGGACAGCCGGGGGGGTCGGGGTCTGCTCCCAGGGAACAGGGACAGGAGGACAGGGAACGGCCTCAGGCTGGGCCAGGGGAGGCTCAGGGTGGACAGCAGCAGGAATTTCCCCATGGAAAGGGTGGTCAGGGCTTGGCAGGGGCTGCCCAGGGAGGTTTGGAGTGCCCATCCCTGGGGGTGTCCCAGGAATCGGCTGGGGACAGGGTGGGGATTGGGCACAGGACGGACACGATGGGCTGGGAGGGCTGTTCAAACCTCCAGCATTCCATGATTCTGTTCTCTAATCTCCACTTCCCATCCTGATCCCTCCCCGGAGCAGGAGCAAGTATTTTCGTCGTCGCTCTTATCGGGAAACATCTTCCTGCTGCTTTTAAAATTCCGAGCAGGAATATCAGTTCCAATGCCCGGCTCTCCTCTGCTGAGGCAGCGCCTTCCACGCGGGAGTGGGGCCGTGCCAGCGCTGCCATTCCCCTTGTTCCTGGTGCAAACAATAAACACATAATCCCCCTTTTAATTCCTGCACACAAAGAACCGCGAGCTGTCCCTCACCGGGGGCTTCCCAAAAGGACAATGGCAACACATTTTGGGGCCAGAAACTGGGAATTTCCCCGTGGAATGTTTTTTGTACCTTTAAGCCTTGGGGCTTAAATGGTCTCAGTGACAGGTTGTTCCAGAGGAGGAAGAGGATTCCCAGTGGGAACTGGAGCCTGCACAGGCCACGGAGATCGTCCAGCTCAGCTCCTGGCCCTGCACAGACACCCCAAAAACCCCACCCTGGGCGTCCCTGGGAGTGGTGTCCAAGCTCTCCTGGAGCTCTGGCAGCCCTGGGACCAACCTTGTATCCCACCTAAACCTCCCTGATGCAGCTCCAGCCGTTCCCTCAGACCACGGGGAGCAGAGCTGCCCCTCAGGAGGGATCTGCTGGCCCCAGGGTGTGGGAAAGGAGAGGGAAAACATGGGAAGAAGGAGCTGAGGGCACTCAGGACAGCTGGACCATTCCCAGGCACTCCCACAGATGGTTTATGGGGCCGTGGATTGAGTTCCCTGCCCGGTGACCTGGACTGGCAGCGAGGTGGGGCCAGGCTGTGCCAGGCCCGGGACATTTCCCTTTAGGGAGCAGCTTCAGTGAAGAGAAAAGAAACAGGAGCCAGGAAACCACTGGGAAGGAGGAATCAGGAACTCCTGAGCTCTGGGGAGAGAGGAGAGCTGGCTGGGGCAGGGGTGGGATGGTTTGTATCCACTGAAACCACCAAAAAGAGAGCAAAAAAACTTTCCTGGGTGGATTGGTTCTCACCAGGGGTGGGGAGGCAGAGCTGCTGAGCTCCTCTGCAGAGGTTTGGTGGCAGGAATTCCACTTGGAGCAGGAATGAATCCTCACCTTCTCCAGGGTCAGGGGTATCCCAAGCAGAATGGTTTTGAAAAACAACAACAACAAAAAAAAACCCCTTTTCCTTAAACTTTGGACACAGATTGTTTGGGATTCTCTTGGAACGCCACAGATCCACGTGCTCCAGGATTTCCACCGGGCTCTGAGGATGAGACAGAGTCACTGGGGCTTGTTGGGGTCCCTGGGCCAGGAATAGCAGCACCTGAGGCCAGTGGAGCAGCTGGGCTGGGGCTGGGAGTGCTGGGACAGCCCAGGACAAGCCCTGGGCACCCTCTGGGGTGCCTGAGGCCAGGCAGGACACTCCAAAACATCCCAGAACCACAACCTTGAGCAGCTGAGCCCTGGACAGGGACAGGACCGAGGACAAACCATTCCTTGGGGTTATTCCTGGTGCTGAGCACACGAGGGGGTGGCACAGCTGGAGCAGGACGCAGATGTCCCCAAGCAGACAGGCCTGCCAGGCACTGCCAGGGATGTGTCCCCACTACAGCAGCTCCTCTGGAAGGGCTCTGGGAAGGTCTGTCCATGAAAACCTTGGGAATCACCGAGATCAGGGCCCCTGAGCTCATCCCAGGGCTGGAGCCCCTCTGGAGCCAGGCTGGGAGAGCTGGGGGGGCTCACCTGGAGAGGAGAAGCTCCAGGGAAACCTCAGAACCCCTGGCAGGGCCTAAAGGGGCTCCAGGAGAGCTGGAGAACTTGGGACAAGGGATGGAGGGACGAATAAGGGATGGAGGGACCAGATAATGAATTCAAGCTGAAGGAAGGAAGGGTTAGATGGGATTTAGGGAAAAAAATTCTTCCTACTGAGGGTGAGGAGCCCTGGCACAGGGTGCCCAGAGAAGCTGTGGCTGCCCCTGGATCCCTGGCAGTGCCCAAGGCCAGGCTGGACAGGGCTTGGAGCAGCCTGGGACAGTGGAAGGTGTCCCTGCCCCTGGCAGGGGTGGGGTGGGATGAACTGTAGGTCACTTCCAGCCCGAACCATTCTGGCATTGTGCAATCCCAAACAGCTCTGAATCCCTCAGCAGACAGAACTCAAGGCAGGCCCTGAATCCTCACCCCTCAGGAGAGAAGAGAAATCAGGTCAGGCCACACCAGATGTCGCTTGTGTGGGGTTGAATCCCATCCCAGTGTTCCCCCCCCGTGTCCCCCCACGGACACCCAGCGCATGCAGGGGCACCTCAGTGTGGGGAGACACCCCAGGATTCACCCCCTGCAACCCCAAAATCTCTGCAGAGCTCCGGGTTCGGAGGGAAATCCAGGGCTCCACATTCCTGACTCTCAGTGAGACAAATCCCTCCTCCAATGCAAAATTCAGGAGCCTTCCCCTCCCTGCTCGGATCCACTGGGTTTGCACAGAGAAAAAAGAAAACAGAAATGAGGGAAACTTCTCCCTGGAAGAGCAACCTGGGAGTGGGGAGAGGCAGGTCCTGCAGCTCTGCAGAGTCCAGAGATTCCAGAACAGGAA